>JAWMRA010000036.1:3664283-3775023 GCA_035584735.1 Pseudotriccus pelzelni | reverse complement strand
CCTGTGTCCCTGTCAGCTGTGTCTGTCCCAGTTAGCACCTCTTGAAGTAGGTTGAGGGCAGCTCTTCCCAGGGACACAGGCAGGAGGATGGATGTGGAGGCACCACCTGGTGGGATGAAGGAGCTCCATTTAAACATGACACAGGCTGAGTCTACAGCCCCTTTGAGGATGAGAAAGCCAGACAGTCCAAGGCTAACCTTTCCAAAGGGACTGGCTCTGTGTCTGCTGTGTGATAGCTGATCCAGGTCTCCTCTGCCCCCTTAGATATTACCAACATTGCAGTGTGGTTTTCTTGGCTCAGAACATCTCGGATTGGCGAGGGCATGACCCAGGTCCCCAGCGCGGAGAGCAGGGCATAGCGGGGGGTATTGTGTGCCCCAGAGTGTGGCATGAGGTGTTTGAGGGAGCACGGCTTGCGGAGAACGTGTTGAAGGACTATCACGAGTGGGGAGTACCAAACCTGTGTGTCCACACTCTAAGGACTCTGGACCAAACCTCATGGGTGGGAATGAGGAGAGCAGAGCCTCTGAGTGAAAGAGGAGGAGGCCACATGAGAATGCAGATGTGCCAGGTCTGCGTTTGGCCCTAACTGTCACCCCAGTGCAAGGGCAGGTGTTACCACTAACATTGCCCCACTCCCAGTGCTGGTACATCCTTGGACCAGCTTAGGTAAATGCTAGTGGAGTTAAAACTGAACTATAAAATACCGAAATGATGTAAATCCCCTTGGTGGTGCTCAGGGTCCCAGAAAACAGCCCTTCCCAGGGAAGTCTATGTGAGTTTGGGGTCCTTGCTGGCCCCTGTTCTGTTCAGCAACCCACCAAAACCCAGCCAAGGTATGGCTGGACCCCCAGGCAGAGACTGGCCAGGAGCAGGGTTTTCCTCCTTTTTTTTTCTTCTTCCCTCACTCGATTTCCCTTTGCCACTTCCATAAAACCCGAGGGGATTTAGTGCAAGCTGTGACTTTTCATCACAAGCCATCAGCCTCCAGGAACGGGCTGGGCAGACTAATTTATAGCAGAAGCAAACAAAAATGAATAATAAGGGAGACAAGCGAGCAGACAAAAAGCAGTCATGACATTTGCGTAGAGGAGGCAGCAGACAGTTGGCAGTGTGGATTGAAGAGAGGGTTTATGTTTTTTTCATGTAATTTGAGACTCTAATGATGGACTTATGTTGCCCGCTCTTCCTTTTTTCTTACACCTTACCTACTAAAGGAGGAGTTCTTGATGGGTAAGTGGATGCTATCCGCAAGACACCAGGGAATTTATTAGAGGTCACTTGAGCGCATTAGCTATATCTTCTTCAGGGGGTAAAAAAAGCACACAAACAAGTATCTGTCTACCTTTTATTTCCAAAGGGATTTTTCTTTTTTTCCCTCACCCTCTTTTTTCTTTTTTTTTTCTTTTTTTTCTTTTTTTTTTTATTTCAAAGTGATAAGCTTGTTTATTTGCCAGTTTTTACTTTGTGCAGAAGCCCTCAATATGATTTGATTTGGTTTTTTTGTTGCTTGTTTTAGTGACATTTGTTCAGCCGCTTTATTAAGGAAGCATAAAAAATTCACTCATTTAAGATTTTATTTCTTTTTTTCTTTGCAAGGATTATGCAGATTTTATATGTATACGCCCCCCTTTTTTTTTTGTCCCCTCTTTAAGGTTAAATAAGGGCTTTGTCCTCTGTTGTATCTTTTTTTTATTTAGTTAGTTAGTTATTTTGATTCTTTGGTTGCCCGCTTACTTTGTTGAGCTCTTTTGTTTAACATGAATCGCATGCTGATACTCTTTGCATGATTTCTAAATCTTCCCGTTATCATAGCAGGGGGAAAAGAAGTTTCTTCTTACTGTGGATTTCTTTTAGGGATATGTGCTTTTGTTTTCTTCTCCTTTCTTCTTTTTCTTTCTTTCTTTCTTTGTTTCTTTTCTTTCCTTTCCTTTTGTTTCAGTGCATCATGATGGTAAAATTTCTGGGTTTATTAAAAATAAAAAAAAAAGCAAAGTAAAACAAAAACAACAACCCCCCCAAAAAAACCCATTCAAACAATGCCAAATGGCTTTTTTGCTTTCAGATCTCTCAGTCAGGGTCATCTGCTGACCTCTTTACCAAAACAGACAGCCCGCCTGGCAACCTAGCCAGCCAGAACGGAGAGTATCATGAATATGACTCAGGAAACGATACTTCCTCCCCTCCCTCCACTCAAACGAGCTCATCCAGGTCAAAGGACAGCCAGGAGAAAAGAAGTCTAGTCCATGATGGCTTTGGCCATGCCTTCTCGTCCGGGAAGCCCAAACTGGCCAACAGCGATAACAGCTCTGATTCAGGAAATTCCTTCACCAGTTGTTTTTCCCAGACCAAGGGAACAGCTTTGGAAAATCTGTCTCCAGATGCCCAGGGACAAGACCGAAGGTCAGTGATTACCGGTAGCTGCTGCTGGCAGCCAAATACCTGGTGCGTTGTTGCTCTATATCTCCTGCCCGCTCGCCAGTTGCCGTGGTGAGCCGGCAGGGAGGTGTCTGTGGTCTGGAGGCAGGCAGATACCAATCACACCCACGGTCTTGCCAGTCTGGAGTCCAGAACCCAGCAAGGACCAGTGCTGTAGCCTGAGGAGGAAGATAAAATCCAGCCATAACATCCTTGGGCTTTGCTTGCGCCGGTGCTTCTGGCTTTAGTGTGGTTAACACAGAGTTTAGGCCTGGGCCAGGCTGTGTCTAGAGCACATTCCTGCTCAGCTGGGCATGGCACATCAAAGAAAAGTTTCACTGGCCATTCTGGGAACAATCTGAAAGAGATATCTAGAGGTTGACGTGCTACTTCTCCCCCTCTGCCTACTGAGGGGAAGGGAAGCGGGGTTTGTTTTTGGTAAAACCATTATGGGTTGTTCTTTCACCTGTCCAATGAACCAAATCCAACCCACCCTTTCTCAGCTCATCCAAGACTGGTCCAGGGTGAAAAGATGGCATCTCCTGCTGGTGGAGGGCACAGGGAGGGTCAAGTACCTTGCTGGCTGCAGGATAACACAGCAGCAGCACTGGGGCCACAGGGCATTCAGACTTGGGCAGGAGTCCAACCACCACCCATTACCACACGTCATCCTCAGGAGAGGGGAGTAGCTGCCAGCCCCCAAAACTGCCTCCCCATTCCTGGAGATTTGCCGGGAGATGTTGGGGATGAGGACACTGAAACTCAGTGGCTGGTACCCAAGGCTGTGCTCAGGCAGTGGTGTTAAGGAACTCTTCCAGCTCAGGCCCTTGGGTCCTAAAGTCTGGAAGTTAGAGCCAGGATGTGGTCTGGGGGTAGGAGCCAGGGGAAATCGATGTTAGGAAGAACCAGCTTCATTTTCCAGTCAGAGGGTAAAATTTTAGGGCTATGTGTACTTATCGCATTGTGACTCCAGTGGGATAACTCTGCCTTCACATGGGTGGAGCTGGGATTGCAGCTGGCCCTGGCTGCTGGGAGGCTGTCTGGCTGCTGGGCTCTGACCCCAGTTAATTCCCAGGGCACTTCTGGAAGAGGAGGAATCCACGCAGCGCTGTCCAAAGGCAACAGGACTTGCCTGCTCAGTGCCCACTCATGCCGCTCCACAGCCAGGCTGGAGCACATGCCTGCCCTGCCCTGCTCTGCCTTTCCCTCACTCCGGCACTTCTCACCTCGCTCCCTGCCAGGACCTGCACTGCTCGCTGGCCTGACCCAGGCTCTGCCAGCCAGACACCTCTGGTGTGTTGGGCACGAGGCAGATGAGCTTCTTGTGCCACCTGAGACCTCTTCCACAGCCCTTCCCTGGCACAGCCCGGAGGGTGAGCTCTTGGACTCTGACCCACACACATGGGGTTTCCTGCAACAGCAGCTTGGGGAGCCAAGAGGTCTTTTTTTATCCCCAGCTGGGGAATGGGAGGATGGGAGTATTTGTTTGCTGGAGCATGGTGCTCCCCTCAGCCAGGGACCAGTCCCAGTTCAGCCACAGCTTCAAGGAGCGTCCAAATATCTGTTCACAGAGGGTGCCTGTCCTTGTGTCTCGGTTCTTCGGAGGAAAAGAAGCGAAACTTCCCCTCGTCCCCAACCCACAGCTCCCCGCTCAGGCCATGCTCCCGCAGCGCCTCCTATACCAGCACGGGCCGATCCTCCCCCGGCTCCAGCCGCTCCCGCTCCTCACACCACAAGGCCTCTCCCAGGTACTCCCGAAGCAGGTCCTGCTCTTCGGGAAAGAGGTAAGGCCAGCTGAAATGGCTGTCTCTGTGACCCTGGGCGATGTCTAACTCTTGCTGGCTGGCAGGCTCCTTACAGGAGGAGATGTGAGAGTTTGGGGGGGTGTGAGAGTTTGGGGATCCACAAGGCTTGGATCTGGCCACACAGAGCTGAGCTGAGACCGTGAAATATGGGGCATCTCTTCCCCTACACCCAGGTTTGGAGTAATCTTGTACAGCCTCAGCCTTCAGCCTCCTCAACTCTTTTATGTTTCTCTCCTATCTCCAGGTCTTCCTCACGTTCCCCCAGCTATTCCTCCAAGTCCTGCAAAAAAAGTCCTGGGAGTAGGAGTTCAAGGCCTCGACGGAGCCCCAGTTACTCCCGCTACAGCCGTAGCAGGTACAGCTCTCTACTCATGTGATATCTGCTGCCTCATGCCTTTCCACTGCCTCCATCACTTGGTTGGACTCCAACACACCTCCTGGTTCTTCCCAGCCCCAAACTGCTCTCTCAGCTTCCTCACTGGGTGCTCTAGCCCTCAGCACGGTGGTGAGAGGGAGCAGAGGGTCATGCAGGAAGGTATGTGGCAGTATGTTGGCCCTCAGTTCAGTGGACATTTCTCACCATTTATTGCCCCTGAGGTGCTGTTGCAGAGGGAAGAGCCCATAGGTGAGCTGTGTTAAAAATGGATTTTCTGGAGCCAAGGACTTCCCGGCATTGATTCAGGAGGATTTCACACAAAGCACTTTTGAGGTTGGGTTGCTGGGAAGGAGATCTGGTTTATCCTTGGTTTTGAAGCATCATGGTATCTCACAGTCAGAGCATGTGGCAGGTGAAGTGGCTGTCCCTCAGCTCTGAGCCCTTGCAGGGGACATGCTGCTCAGTGGTGTGTGCCATGGCCTCATCCCCATGGGAGATGCCTCAAGGGAAAACCCAGGGAGTGCCCCTCTCTATCATGCTGGTGTGAATGGTGGACAGAGCATGAGGCTCTGTCTGGGTCTGCCCACCCAGGAGAGGAGCCATGTCAGAGAGGGCTCTGATTGCAGCAGGGAATGCTACTCTGCTTTTCAGTCACAGCTCTGCCAAAGAGTTGTCAGGCCCTGGGAAGTGCCCCTGTTGCCAGGGCAGATACCAGGTACCCTTACGCTGGCACTCACAGCCTTGCAGAGGGAAACATGGTCCAGGCACTCTCTACTCCCTCCACACCCCTTAAAAAAGGTAAATCCACAGCTCAGTCGTAGAGATGCCTTTGGGCAGGTTTTTCTGGTATCATCACTGCTGCTTTGAACGTTTTGCACCCTTAAAATCATACATTCCCAAGGTCGATTCTTGCAAGCTGTGACAATCCCCGCGCTAGTGAGGAGAACGTTTCCTGCACAGAAGAAACTTAGGCAGGCTCTTGACCTGTAACGTGTTGCTTTGCAGATGGCACTGAGCGGGGTGTATGAAGTCAGCCACGCTCCACAGAAGGGCCTGTGCTGACGTGTACGGGAATTTAACAAAAGAGAAAACCATAGCAACACCGGCACTCCTTCTGGCGAGGCATGAGGAGCCCTGCAGGGATACAGGGCCTGGGCCCTCGGCTCACGTGGGGCCTTCTGGCAGGGCTGTTCCTGCTGGCAGGGCTGTTCCTGCCAGCTCCAGCAGCACGGCCAACAAGAGCAATTTTACAGAGCTAAATACAGAGCACACCCACAGACACGGGTCCCTGTAAGCCATCTTAGCTTGGCAGTGCAGAGCCACTGTAAGACACTGCTGGAACCCACGGACACAATTAGTGGTGTCCCTCTGTCCAGCCAGATGAGTATCTCTCTGTCCAGCTACGCGAGAGCTCAGGGCTGATGCCACCATAACACTTAGAGTGGTCCCTTTTGGAGCTGAGTGCCCTCCACTCAATGCGTCGTTGCCTCCACATCCCAAACCCACCCACAAAACCCCAGCAGGGGCAGTTCACAACCTGTGCCTTCTGCAGGGACCGTGAGCGAGAGCACAAGTACAGCTCCAGTGAGAAGGAGTCGCACCGGGAGCGTGACCGGCAGCGTCGGCGCCGCTCCTACTCCCCCCTGAGGAAGCGCCGGAGGGACTCTCCCAGCCACCTCGAAGCCCGGCGCATCACAAGGTGAGGGGATGCTGCCCCATCCTTGCACACAGGCTTAGCTGGCGCTTCCCAGGGAGATGTGGGCTGTCCTTGGGTCCCAGCCCTTGCCAGAGGAGGTTTCTCAGGTTTCCCTGAGCCTGATCAGCAGGCCCTTCCACCCCTCCTAGAGCTTGGGAATTTCTAGCTAGAGGCAGAGAGAGGATTTGGGGGGGGAGGGGGTCTCATTTACAACAGCTGAAGGAAAAAAGATGAAGTCAGAGCAGGGACTCAGGTGCTGGGAGCATCCCTTCACAGGCTTTTTATTTCATCCTTCCCTCTGGTAGATGTCCCACACTGTGGAAAGACAAATATTGACTCCAACCTTCATGCTGAAGGCTCTTTGGGAGAACATCAAGCAAAGCCCTGCCTCAGACTTCGTGCTTTGGATGTTCCCCAGGGCTGTGGGTGTGGGTGGTTTGAATCCCAAGGCCCATCAGCTACCTGATCGCTTCCTTCTTTGTCTTTTAAGCAAGCACAGTCACATTTCGGGGAGTGTTGTGCAGAGCAAACAGTGCTTGTGAGGGATTTTGGCAGTAACTCTGTCCTTGTGTAGTAACCTGCGTCTCTCCGTCCCCACAGTGCCCGCAAACGCCCCATCCCCTACTACCGTCCCAGCCCCTCCTCCTCCAGCAGTGCCAGCAGCTACTCCTCCTGGTACAGCAGCTTCAGCCGCTCCCCGAGCCGAAGCCGGAGCTACTCCAGCTACCGGACAAGCCGAAGCCGAAGCTGGAGCAGCAGCAGCGCCGAGGGCAGGAGCCGCAGCCGGAGTTCGGGCCCCAGGAGCAGCCGCAGCAGGAGCAGGAGCTATGACTCAGGAGCCAGCTCCGACAGCCTGCGTCGTTAGGGAGTGCCGCTGGTGGCTGACACCGTGTGCCGGCGGCACCTCCAGATTCCTGGCATTCTGCGCTTCCTTCCCACCTACCTGGCCATCGATAGCAATCATCCCCGATACTGATGTGGTGGCAGTGCCGGGTCCCCCTTCCCCGGTTCAGAGTAAGAGCCCCGGAGTGCCCGATGGAGCCCCTTCGTTCTGTCATGAAGTGAGTGGATCAGTCCCAGCTCACCGTGCCAGGGCTGGAAGAAGGGTCGGTGCTTTACAGAGGGTCTGTCACGACAGACCTGCTCCATCCTCCCTGATGCTCCTGTCACCCCGCCGCTGCCACTCTCCAAAACCCTACCAGGTGGTCCAAAGGAAAGAACTCCACTCCAGGAACCAACAAGAAGAGACCCAGTTGGGGAGGAGTTTGCTGGAAAGCTTCTGAGATGAGGGGGTGACCTGTCCCCATCAAGGCAAATATCAGGTCCCTTGGGTCTCTCCTCCAGAGTAGCTGCCCACTCTGCAGCAGGCCTTTTCCATAAGAAAATATTTATTTATTGCTGCTCAGCCAGGCCCTGCTATAAATAGAAGGCTAGAAATCCCTCCTGATGTAACTCCTGGGGAAAAAAAGGGCAGTTTTCTCTTTCTCCTGCCCTTTCCTACCAGGTAACCCCACCTTCTGTGGGGCTGTTTTATCCCCCCAGCTCTGACTTGCTTGCAAACAGCCTGCTGAGGTCTGGAGCAGACATGGGGCTGGTGGGGTACAAGGCAGAGGGGAGCTGGTGCCATGCTGGACCTCAAGGGCCAGCAGTGGCATGGGAGACAGGGGCCACATGGTGCCCTTCTCGGAGAAAGCCTCGTGCAGTTTGGGCTCAGGTTTTTCTAAAGGGAGCATTGCCCTTGGAGTGGAACCGTAGGGAGGCATGGAGACAGCCTGGTTGTGGGGTACAGTGAGAGCACACAGGGCATTGCATGAGCCAGGGGACCCCAAATCTCTTCCCTGAAACATGCAGCAGTTTTAAGCAGGATTTCAGGAAACCATTTCTCCTTGAGCCCCTCAGGCTGCCCTGAGGCAGGCCCAGCAGCGCTGGTGCCAGGCTGCAGCAGGGTTTACTGATGGCCCAGTTTGTCACTGGGAGGCCGGAGCAGTGCAGGGGGACAGGAAGGGCCCCCCACTAATCGCCTGTTTTTCCAGGGAGCCGCAGGCAGCGGCAGGAGGGCCGTGCCTGCCCGGCCTCCCTGGGCCCTGGGGTTTTGTCTCCCTGCCAGCCCAGCTGCCTGCGCAATTACTGTGTTTTGCCGGGTAACAAAGGCTTCTCCCAGCACAGGCTGAGCTGGTGCTGAGGAGTTTATTTTTCTTACAACACCTGGGTGCTTAGAGACGGTAATTTGGGCTTCCCTCCCTCCCTTTTTCCATCCCCTCCCCTTCCATCCTGCCTGGTTATTAACGAGTTTAGGTTTAATGAGTCAAGGAGGTGTGTTGTTTAAGTGTCACAGAAAAGGGCTGAGTGGAGCCACCATCTGCGGGAGGAGGAGAAGGGGTAGAAAGGAATGCAGCCCTCCCCCACCTAAAGAGTTACCTGCAGCCCCCCTCAGTGCCACTGGCAGCAGGAAAAGGGCCAAAGCAGCAAATGGAAGAAGGCCAAGTGCCACAAGGTGTTGTGGTGGAGATGGTTGATCTCCTCAACAAGCCTATAAACCTGTTACCTGTTGGAAAGAACAGCAGCGAGGGCTGGAATTCCACCTGGGTGGTACAAGGGGAAGTTTTACGCCAGGAGTCTCTTTCCCAGTATCCTTCCTACTACTGGTTTCCCTTGTCCTGTGCCTTCAACACCCAAAGTCCCCCTTTTTCCCAGACCCTGATCCCCTGCCTTGCTCTCTGCAGCTAATATGAGGATGAGGATGGCTGAGGCAGAGAGCAGGGCACTGCTGTGGTTGGTGGCTTGGTGGGGACATCTCTGTCTCCTGGGATGACACTTTCTAGGACAGAGAGAGAAGCATTCCTTGTAGAGCTGAGCAAACGCTCCAGGGCTGTGGTTGAGGGATCAAAGAAAGGGTGTTCTTGCATTGGGGTGCCACTGCCTTCCTTCCTGTGCTGGCCCTGACGGTGGCCCCCTGGCCACCTTCTGCAGTGAGCTCCCTCTCAAAAGGGCTGAAAACCTCACACTTCTTCCCCAGAGAGTCTTTCCCAGGCTGATGCTGAAATGCCCTGTCCTTCTGCTCCCTGGGAAGATCCAAAGGCAGTGATTGGAGCTCAGATCCCGGCTCTACCAGCATTTCAGGAGCAGCCTCCTGCCCCTTAGCACCCTGTAACGCACACATGCAACTGTAGCAAGGAAGCAGCGAGCCAGAAGATCCAAAACTAAGACGGAAAAGAGGAGGGGCTTCGTGCAACTGGTGTAAATACCAAATACACATCATGGCTGGGGTCGGACAGTGGAAGCACCACACCGGGATCAGCAGCATCCACCCACCATGGGACAGGAGATGACCCCAAGGATTGCACAGGGCTCTCAAACCCATCCAGCTGATCTGTGTTTCAAGGACTGCATCTGCCTGGACAGTCAATGGCAGCTAAACGTTCCCGGGGTTTCCCAAGCAGACTTGCATTGGATTAAACCTCCTAAATTATTTATTTATTTATTTATTATTATTATTATTATTCTATTTTTAATTCTATGTCAGAATGGATGCAAGTGGTCACCATTACCAGTATTTATTTATTCTTTTTTTTGAACAGTAAGTTATTTTCGGATTTGTTTGTTTGTTTGTTTGTTTGAATGTATCCATGCTGCCGGTCTGGTGTAAAGGTTCACAGCTCTGGCTCCTCTTGCTGAGGTGGCTGGAGGAGTGACAGTCACTCCTGCTGCCAGCATGTCCCTTTGTGCTCTCTGGAGCAGGGCGGACAGAGGGACGGAGGGCAGAGCTGTGTGTTTTCATGTTAAAATCTAGGGTTTCTCGTTAGATTTGTGCAGGAATGTGATGGATGTGAGCACAGAGGCGGGTCTAGGAGCTGACAGAGGTGATGGCGAGGGTCTGCTGGCTGGCTGAGCCCCGGGGTGTTCGCAGTGCTGCGAGGGGAAGTCTCTCCCGAGCCGTGCTCGCGCCGGCCGGGTGCCAGTTGGCTGCTGTGCTGTTTCCCTTGGCTCCGCAGCCGGTGCTCAGCCCGAAACCAATCTGCTCCACAGAGGCACTGCCGGTTTCCCTGGGAGGATGCCGTCGCCAGGACTGCCCTGCCGTATTTATCCCTGCGCAGTGACCCACCCATGGGAAAACTACAGAAATGAGACTGTGAGAGAGCGATCCCTGAGGAAAGTCCTTGCAAAATCCAGTCTCTGGTGACGGACCGGACCAAGTCTGTGCGTGTGTGTCCATATGTATGTGCACATGTGCATATACATGTGAGTTTCCCTTGGTCATGGTATTTATTTTCTAACTTATTTAAGATTTTTAGTACAACCTGGAACATCACTCTCCCTTGTCAGTGGACATTTAGGGTTTCTGTGGGTTTGTGTGAAGCCTGTGAGCTTTTCTGTCTCTGTGCCTTTTGCCAGTGTTTTTTTTTGGGGTTTTTTTTTTTAATGTTGTTTCTCTCATTTATTGCTTTTATGGGTTTTTGCTCTGAATCCAACATCTCAGATTGCTGCAGGTGCTCTCTGCAAAGAGCAGGTTCATCTGGTGGAAAAGCGGCTTGGTCATTTTGATGTTGGTGAATTGCTGCTCACCTGTGGTCAGACACACAAGGGATGTCCAGGGCTGGCCATAGCATCAGGAAAATGCTGGGAAGCAAAGATAAGCAATGTTTCAAAGCACTGTTCTGTTCTTTCTTTTCTTCATGGCTTACAGCACTCAGCCGAGCTTTGCTTTATGTTGACTGCAACTTTCTCAATGTTTTTGTTGTTTTGGGAACTGAATTTGTACTAAATTTGTCTGCAACAGCCAATCACTGTTATTTTGCTATGCATTGTACATATATTGAACGGGCTGAGAGGACTTGGCCTCTATTTAATATTTATTTCTTCTATTTATTGAGCATTAATTTAAAAAAGCTATTTGGGCCATGCTGTTGGGTCCATGAAGGTAGGAGCCTCTGAGGTGTTGGAGAGAAGTAGGCAAGTTGGGCTCATTTGGACCTCACCACCAGTGATTTATGGAAGAACCTCATTGTGATGGAGATGGGCAAGGCAGCTGAAAATTCTCCATCTCCCTGGACCAGCTCCTGTTGACAAATCACACCCCCCTGGAAAGGTGCAGGGCATTCAGAGAGGACAGGCCAGCTCTGGTGGAGGACTAACTCTGCTCCTCTTCTTCTGCCATGCAGAATAGGGCTGCTTGGATCCCCAAAGATCCCTGGAGATCTCTGATCTCCCACTGCTGGTCCCCTCTTCCCTCTGGGAGAGAGGGACACTCGTCACCCTTGCCTCGATGATGAGGAAGAGGATAGGGTTGAAGTGAGTGGCCATGGTCTCTACCAGGAAGGCAGGATGTCCACACTGCCCCATCCTGAGACCTTTGTGCCATGTCCTGCTTTTTCCCCTTCCCTGAGATTTGTGCCAGAACCAGCAGCTTTGCCCAGATGGGAGCTCAGGAAAGGTGGCCAGGGCAGGACTGGGGAGGTCTTTGCTGTTGTTTCCAACACAAGCAGAGCTTGCTGCAGGCATCCTCCCCTAGCTTTGGAAAGAGCATGGGATGTGCTAAAAATGACAGCCTGCCCCAGTGTCCTCTTTCCCCGAGTGGGAGGTGTTTGTGCTCCATGTGCAGAGATGCCTGTGATGGTGGAGTGTGGACGTGGCTCTGGAGTTGGTACATGCCCAGTGCTGGGCTGTTCCCAGGGAGCTGGCTGGGAGCTGGCTGGTGCTCAGCCTTGGGGCTGCTGGGATGTTGGTCTGAGAAAGGGACGGATTCAGGTGCCTAAGTGAAGACTTTGCCCTTTAGTGTCCAGTGGGGTTTTATTACCTCTTTACCAGAGAACAAATAATTCTCATGACTTTGCTGCTACCTGGAAGTTTGCACATGAGCAGGAGGGTCTCTGAAGCACAGGTGCATCTGCTGTTGTAGCAACAGCATCGTGGTCAAGCATTCCAACTTTTGGGCTACTGCCTAGAGAACAACACCCTGATCCTCACAGGCCCAGGGCAGCCCTCCCCCTTCGAAACCCAGGGAATGAGAAGATCTAGAACAAAAGCCAAGGCATGAGAAAAGCCGCGAGGGAAACGGTGTCTCTGTTTTCTTGCCCGTTGGTCGATTCCACACCAAATGACATCGGCGCATCTGTTCGTTTGAGTTCGTTGTAAAGCTCCCATTGCTCTCCATCGACATGTGTTCTGTATCCTTTAGTCTTCCTGGGTGTTTGAGTTGTTAGCCTGGTTAGAAAAAGGTTCTAATAAAGGTTCAGAGAGTATTTTCTTTGCATTATAGCCCTGTTTGTCACATTCCTTTTGGATCCAACTGTGCGCGGTGGGATATTTTGGGTTGTTTCAGCTGCTCCGCAGGGAAGGGCATGTGCCTCCACTCCCAGCTGCTGAGGACTGGCTCCTCAGGGCACTGGCTGAAGCAAAAAAAGTTGGGGACTAGTATTTCTGGCAGCCCTCCTTTCCCTGCTGGGCCAGGCCTCTGCTGCCCTTTGCCAGGCACTTTGGATCTCCCCACCCTATTCAGGCACTGGGAGTCCAAGCCAGAAATCCATCCGTCTCTCCATGGAGGTCACTGTTGGGCTCGACACTGCACTCCTTGGGGCTGTGCCTTTCCCTGCCTGCATAGCCCTTTCTCCAAGCCCTGCACAGACCTCCTGTCATAGTGACCTTCTTGGCAGGAGCCAAAGGCAACAGGGACTGTTCAGCACCCTCATTTTGGGGTGTGCCCCTGGGCTGGCTGGAAACCCCCGAGGGGAGCAGCAGCACTGGACCAGGTCCCCATACTGTCGCCAACAGGGCTCAGATGGGCACCCAGGACAGGTTTGGCCATGGCACAGATGGAACTTGGGAACACAGGGCAGCATCCCCAGGTCACTCAGAGGAGAAGGGAGACTGCAAGGGCACTTCACGCTTCCCAGAACCGATGTTGCGGGGTGGCTCAGAAGCGGGAGGCAGTCGAGAAGTTTGGAATGACAACAGGAGCTAAATTGGGATGGCCCAGAGCGGGTGGGAGGGGATGTGTGACTAATGGGGATGAATGAGGCGACAGGGAGAATTCCTGGCCGGGGAGGGAGAATGGCCTGGAGCTATGTGGGAAAAATGTGGGACTGGGGATGTTGTGAGGCTCCTGGAAACACAGCAGGATCATGGAACTGCCTGAAACCTCCTCGGGGCTTGTCCCTCTCTCCCAGTGCTCCGGTGTTTGCCAGAGCAGGTGCAGATCTCGGTGCTGGAGTGATCCTGCTCCCCAGCCACGATGAGGGGTGCCCAGCTCAGGATCAGCATGCGGCCGAATCGCCCAGGACACCCTACTGTCACCCCTGGGCAGCAGGAGTCCCCAGCCAGGCAGAGGCAGCCGGGCAGGAGAAGGGCATGGAGGGGGATGCTCAGCTTCTCTGCTGGCAGCTGCCTCCCTGCACCACGGGGGCTCAGCTGGCACCTGGGACCTCCCCAGGCGTCTCCAGGTATCCCCCTCCGACCCCAGGGAGACCCTTGTGATACCCAGCTCTCTCCACGGAAGGGGAGGAAGCGCTGTCCCGGCCCAGGAGAGGCAGCTCCCCGCCCCCAGCGATGTCACGTCGGTGCAGCGTCATTAATGCCACCGAGTGACCAGCGGCTGAATCTCTGCGCGGCCTGCGCTGCATTAAAGTCTTCCTGCTGCAATTAGTTCCATCAAGCCCATTAGAAAAATTGCAGATGCTGGAGAGACGGAGCATGAGGCAGAGCCAGGATGCGGCATAAGGAGGTTCTTCCGTATCCAACATGACCCTCACTGATCACATCCCACCCTCCAGCGCATCCCATTCCCCTCCCAGGCGCTGCCTGGATCACCTCCACGGGGAGTCCCTCGTTGCCAGCGGTACCCCCTGCATGTCACCCGGGCTGGGGCTGTGTCTCCCGGGTGGATGCTCTCTGGGAACTCCGCCGGCAGTGCCGCCGCGCCTCTTCCCACCGCGCGGCTCGCTCCCGCCGCTGCCTTGTAATTAGCCGGGCCGCGGCTGTGATTAGCGCCTCGCCCTGCCCGCACCGTGATTGCGGCGGGGCCGGGGCACGCGGCGGGGCGAGGAGAAGGTAGGTACTGAGCAGCACCGTGAGGGCCCTGCCTGCTTCCCGGGGTCCCTCTCCTTCCCCCAGTTAGGGGGCATTTCTCTGGGCCCAACAGGTGAAGGTGGCCAAGGAAGCAGTGCTGGAGAGGGTCATCCTGTCCCCCCCCCAGATCCCCCAACACCCACCCACCGGGTCCCACCGCCCTCGCTGTGCTGGGGGTGCCACCAGTGACCTATTTCCCGGTACAGTGGTACCCGGTTGTGTGAGGACACGTGGCTTTACAGTGAGGGGAACAGCTTGGTCAGCCCCACCAAGGTATTTTTAACAGGTGACACTGGGGTGAAAGAAGCCAGCCCGGGCTATTTTGGGCAGGCAGGGTGGCAGGAGGGAGCAGCGGGGGCAGCTGCTGAAGTGCCGTGGCCCCAGCGCAGTCGGGATCCTCGGGCTAGCAGGAGTGGTCAGCTGCCACAGCCCGGATTCTCCACGGCTGTTTCATCCTCTCCAAAATACTCGGCTGACAGGGCAGGACTTGCAAAACACACCACCCCCCTCCTCCCAAATCCATATAAATAGTGCTCACCCAACGGCTGGAAGGTTAGAGAAGTTTCTGGGCTCCAAGCTCAGGCATTTATTGCAGCTCCCACCCAGGAGCAGCAGGGAAAGTTGCACATAAAGTGCTGGGGAGTGAGAAGGGAGAGAGAAGCTTTTTAATCTCAGGATATTTGGTTTTACTTTTTTTTTCCCCTCTCCTGACAAGAAGTTTTATTTTCCTCTCCCCGGTCCTGGGATCGCAGCCAGACAGGAAGCGTTTTCTCACGGCCAGAGAGCTCCCTCCGTCCTTCCTGCGCTCTTCCAGCTCCCGGTGATTCAGCTTGAATCGATTTTCTCATCGTCCTTCACCTGGTGCTGGGAAGGAGGGACCGTCCCCGCGCACCCACGTCCCACCCGGGGTGGATGCGTCTCCTCCGGGACAGGCTCCCGGGGGAAGTTTGCAGCCAGGAGCAGCCACACAGAGGCTGAGGCTCCGTGGGAGAGCCCCAGGGACACGCTCAGACCCCTCCGAAGGAAGCCATGGCCGACAGCCAGTTGCCCTTCTCCTGCCATTATCCCGGCCGGCGCAGCATTCGCGACCCTTTCCGGGAGCCCGGCCTGACTTCGCGCCTGCTGGACGATGATTTCGGCTTGTCGCCCTTCCCCGGGGACCTGACGGCGGACTGGCCCGACTGGGCTCGGCCCCGGCTCACCACTACCTGGCCGGGCCCCCTGCGCGCCGGGATGGGCCGCCCCTCGGCCATGGCCCCCGGCTACGGCACCCACTTCGGGGGGTACCCCGAGAGCCGCAGCCCCGCGCCTTTTCCCCGCGAGCCCTGGAAGGTCTGTGTCAACGTGCACAGCTTCAAACCCGAGGAGCTGACCGTCAAAACCAAGGATGGCTACGTCGAGGTGTCAGGTGAGAGCAGGATGGGGCATGAAAAGCAGCCGGTCTTGCCGGCTTAAGGAATTGATGTAAAATACCACAATCCCCTTTATTTAAAGGCAGCGGCAGCAGCCCTGTGCTCGGGAGCCGGGGAGGGTTTCGGAGCAGCTGCACAGGCAGTTCGGAGGTGCCATGGGGGGATCTGGCTCACAAGCCGTGGTGGTTTGCTGCCAGAATGAACAAGGACACGTGTCCTTTGGGGTAAATCTCCCTGCTTTCCACCCCGGCTGGCGGCACCAGGCAGCGAGCGGCCAAGAGGGGCCCCAGCCTGGCTGGGTTAATTATAGCCGCGGTGAGGCAGGCACGGAGGGAGATTCCCTTTAAAGGGGCCGAGGGAGAGGCTGGGAAGAAGGGAGCAGCTGCTCCACAGCTCCAGAGGCCCAGCCTGTGTCTGAGCTGGCCAGAAGCGCGTCCCTGAGAAGGCAGTTAATGGTGGGGACGGTGGGTCTGCTGTCCACCACAATCAGGATCCTCAAGGGGTGCCCTCAGCATCCCATCAGCCTGGCACTGACATCCTCCACTGCCCCCAAGTTCCTGGGCCAGGGTTACCAGGGAGTGTCGGGAGCTGCTGCCCAGCACAGCCCCAGGTATTTGTTTGGGGTTCACAGCATCACAGAGGGAAACCCCAAGTCAGGAGGGTCCAGGCAGGCACTGGCTGATGCTCCAGGCACAGCCATCCTGACAGTGTGATGGAGAGGCGGCTAGCCTGGGCAGTAGGGCCAGGGGACGAGGCTGCCACCTCCAAAAGTTTTATTATTTATTTATTTTTCTTTTCTTAAGCCCCAGCTCTTGGCAGCCTGTGAGACCCCATTTTCTCACTGGAAATATGGCTGTGCTGTGTCCATCATCTCTTTCCTCACATGGAGAGGCCCCCTGAGCCCTCCCTGGGGAAGGCTTTGCACAGTGCAAGGGAAACAACTGCTCGGGAAACTTTCCTGTTGGGTTTTGTTGTTGCTGTTTGTTGGGGAAAAAATAATCTCCTGGTGAGGTGCTGATGTGGGATGTTGCTTTTCCCTGCAGGCAAACACGAGGAGCAGCAGGTGGAAGGAGGGATTGTCTCCAAGAACTTCACCAAGAAAATCCAGTAGGTACCGGTTGGCCTGGCTGAGCTTTGCCAGTCCCCGCACCTCAGCTCACACACTCAGGGACTGTTTTCACCCCCAAAACTGCCCTTCTGCAGCACGTGCCTGTCTGGTTCGGGCCACAAAGTGACTTCCTGAGGGAGATGAAGGAGGAGGAGGAGGAGGAGGCATTTTTCGGGATGCTCTGTCAATCTCCTCCCCGCCCGGGGCTGGGTTTGGGGAGGGCTGGGGCGCAGGGAGCAGGAGGGGTGCGAGGAGCCAACCCCCGGGGTGCAGCGGGGCACGACGGGCTGACACCACCGCCAGCCCCGAGCGCATCCCCGCGCGCGGATGTCTCTGTATCCGTTTATCTCCATGATGTCACTCAGATCGCTATCGCGTTGACTCACCCATGGCTCACTTTGGCAACAACAACGGCAAAGGCGAGCCCTGCAGAGGCAGCCGATGTGGGGGGCAGACCCCCGGCCGCAGGGGTTAACAGGGAGAGGCAGCAAAAAGCCCAAGGCATGGGAAGGGTTTCCTCAGCTGGCAGCAGCTCAGCTTTTCTTTCCACCCTGAAGGAGCCCTGTGCATCCCCAACTCCCACGGGAAGGCTGGGGCGAGGGCTGCGCTCCCTCCTGCTCGGCACTCGGGCTCCTTTTACGGGCAAGGCTCGCGGCTGACGTGGGCTGTGGCACGGCCAGGATTTACTCCCGCTTTGCAGAGGCACAAGCGGCGGGTGACATCCCGTCAAACACATCTGCCGGGGAGATTAAACAGAGCTCCCAGGGGGGGCAGGCCGGCCAGGAGCCCGCTCTAAATATCCCTGACACATTCCCAGGCACTACAGCAACAAGAGAGGCCTTGCTGAGCCCCTCACCCGGGCTGATGCCTCGGCATCAGTGGTTCCTCACACACTGGGGGTCCCGTGTGAGCTTCCCGAGGGTCGGTGTCCACCAGGGCTGCAGCATGCCCCGCGCTCCTAACCCTTCCCATCTTTCCCCTTCTCCCACAGGCTGCCCTACGAGGTGGATCCCATCACGGTGTTCGCCTCCTTGTCTCCGGAGGGGCTGCTGATCATCGAGGCTCCCCAGATCCCCCCCTACCAGCAGTACGGCGAGGGCGGCAGCGGCAGCGAGATCCCCGTCGAGAGCCAGGAGGCCACCTGCACCTGAGCAGCCACCAGCGGCCCTGCCGTGCCCCGGCGCCCTTCCTCCCCTGTCCCTTCTCCCCCTGGATCCCTGCTCCCCGGTCCCCTGCGGCGCGGCATCCTGACAGCCTCCGGCAAGGGTGACGGGTGCCGCTCGTAGGGATGGCAGCACCCGTCACCCCGGGGGGGGGCAGCTGAGAGCCGGGGCACACACCGGGTGCCAGGCCACCGTCCCCGAGGGCTTGTAGCAGTCTGAGGTGCCAGTAGAGATTTTTGGGCCCACGGGGCCAAGCAGAACGGATGTCCTCCTTACGGTTATTGTTTGCTCCGAGTCGCTCGGATGGGATATTTATAACAATAGCAAAAAAGGGCCTCTTTTTTTTTTTTCCTCTAAAATTGACATGGAAACCTGTAGCCCTGTGTCTTCTCCTCCTCCATGAGTTGTTGTTTTTAAACTACATCTCTGCAAAGGACACGTGTCCGACGGCGGAGCTTGACAGCACAGCCTCCGTCCTGAAAAACACAAACCGTCCGCGTGCTTTTAACGTTGGTTTGGGGTTTTGGTTTAATTTTTTTTTCCTTATTTCCAAAGAGAATTTGTGCTTTTACTTGTCAGACCTGAGGAATAAAACCCAGTGGATGTTCTTAGCCTCCTCTTGTCTCGGCTGAGCCGGCAGGGTGGGCGCAGGGCTGCGTGAGGGCGGCGTGGAGGAGGGGGGATGCCACCATGTGCCACCTCCCAGCCTGGCACAGGTCCTCCCCATGGGGGGAAGGACAAAGGGGATGTGTGGGGATGTCTGCACTGATGGGTAAATTCCAAGTCCCAGCTAACACTGTGCTGGGGAGCCATCAAGCCTGGCGAGGACCATGAGCTCATTCTGTCTTTACCTTCTCAAGGGGTTGAAAGTGTTTTTCCTGCTTGGGGATGCTAAATCAGCTGGGAAATTTGGGTTTGCACCATCCTTGTTTCCATCTCACCATGCCACCTTCCTGCCGGCAGCTCTGCAGGTAAGCACTTCCCAGCTAATTCCCCAGTGGAGGTTTCTGCTGGGCTCTGGACTCATGGGTGAGAAGCACCATTTGTTAACACACTGCAGTGCCTGGGGTTGGCAAAGCCGGGGTGTCGATGGGTGGTGGGAAATTTTCCATTGATCTGTGCAGCACCTGGACCAGGCACCCAGTTTTCCATGTCACCAGGACCTCAGAGTTAAAAATACCAGCTCACATGCTCCACCCGGGCTCATTTGGGCTGCAGTTACCAACAACAGCCCATCACATGCTGTAAACCCCTGCCCAGCACTCGGGTGCCATGAAGGCACCCGCATTCCAGGTCATGGGGTGGAACCTGGGGACTCTCACCCAGTTTTACATATTGTATTTAATTTTCAGCAGGTGTTACAGAGCTGGGACCCTCTGGTGGTGCACAGCACTGCCAGCCCCAGGCTCAGCCACACACCGGCTCTGCCGGACACGGCTGCAAGCACAGTAATTTTTATGAATAAAATATAATCCTTGAAATGCGATACTGACACCAGGATGGAACGCCGAAAAGTCATGAGTCACAGCTCCGGCCCTGTGTCCTTGTGCCACTTGGAGCCGTCATCCCTGTGGGTGACACCTGTCTAGCACAATCTGTGCCTCCTCTTCCTCACCCCTTTCAAGATTTATTTTTATCAACCCTTTGAAAAAACAACCCCAGGCCCAACCTCAGCTTTGTCCCTTCTCATTGGAAGGACCCCAAGGGAAACACATGTGCCCCTGGGGCTGCACTCAGGCCCAGCATCTCGGCTGGATGTGCACCACTGCAGCCCTGCCCTGGCTCCCTGAACAGGGCTGCAGGTGCAAGGGACCAGCTTCAACTCCATAGGGAGTTGCTGGGGGAAAATGAGTCACAGCTGAGCCCCGTTCCCACCCCGGGGTGTTTAGGGAAGGCCTCAGACTCCAGCAGCACTAGTGCTGGAACAAAGGGAGCTTTAAGTGTAGTGTTGGAGGTGCCAAACTCAGATGATGGCTCCAGCTCTTGTTCCTGCTGATCCTGCAGTTTGGGGTAAGTTTCTTTAATCACTTTCTGCTTTATTTGGTTCTATTTTCTGCTGAATTCCTTAATAGTGTCTTATAAAAGCTGTTGTAAACTGCATTAGCAATAATTTCTTAATGTTTGGGGTTGGCATGGGCAATTAGCAGTAAGGACCTCTTCCATGGGCAGCGTGCTTGGATCTGTGCAGGCTGCAGCTTTCCAAGCTCTTGGATGGCTTGGACTATCACAGACTAATGAAGTAATTGTAACTGGATAGATGATTTTTTTTTTTTTTAAAGTATGATCTGATTATTCATGTGAAGGAGGTTTTAAGCAAATAACCCCTACTGGTGTTTCTGCAAATGGAAAAATCAGTTTGGAAATACAGGGGGCACTTTTATATCAGCCTCTCTCACCCTGTGTCTGAGGAGATGGAGGGGGAGTATGTGGATTTCTGGGGTGCCAGGACCAGTGGGGAGCAGGAGCATTTTGCTCTCCCTCAGCCTGCTGTGAGGTAACAGCTTGGAGCCATCAGATCCGTAACACAAAGTGGTAGCAGCCACTCTGCAGTGACATCACATTTCATGGGTTTAGAGCAATTACAGCACATCAGGTGGTGTCAGAACACATTATGGTCTATGGCTTAATATTGGCTCTGAGGGAGATGCCATGTGCAGGATAGAACAGCGGGTGAGCATTCTCTGGGAGGAGTGGGGATCCTGCAGGTCCCACCCTGGGGTTGCTCAGGAGGGACGGAGATCCAGGCTGTGCATTTTGGAACCCCTCTCACACAAGGGAGAAGGGGCAGGATTGTGTTTATCAGCAATTCACTTTGCACAGGACACCTCAGCCACAGCTCTGCTCTGCTGGCTCTGTCAAAATCATTCCAGGAGGCCAATGCTCCCTTATTTCTTCTGGAGAAGTGTGGGTCTTCCCAATATCCGCAATGTTGAAGACCAAGTGATTTTTACCACTGAAGGAGGCAGGAACCATCCTAATCTGGCCTTTAAATCCTGCTTTCGGAGCAACGCTGATGCTGTTGGCACAGGGCGGTGCCTGGATGGGGAAGGGAGAGAAGCAGGTGTCTGGAGATATTATTTTTTTTTCTTTCCAGGAAGTCAGTTCTGATAAAATGCACAACCACCTCTGAAAGGGCTGATAGAATTAAGCAGTTGAATGCTGGACAATTTAGATTAGGCCCTTTGTTGGCTCTGATGGGACAGCAGCCAGAGCAGGAAGCATGAGGAGTGTGCCTGCTCCAGGAGAGGGATAGTGGAGTCAGGGCTGAGGTGGAAATCCAAGAGTTCCTGATGCATCTCAGGGCCACGAGCTTGCAAGATCAGCTCTGAGCCCTAGCAAAGCTCTCCCAGGCAGCTGGAGGGAAATGCGGGTCGTTCATGCAGCCTCTTTATTTTTGGAAAAGATTTTTGGTGATCCCTCCTGCAGCACAAGCGGGTGATTCCCAGAGCTGCAAGCACAGCGCTGGGATGGGCTGATGGGGAGGGCTCAGCGCTATGAGATAAGGGGCTGTGTCATGGGAAACCAGCCTCAAAGGACCTGCTGCTCCAACTGGCCACTGTGACAGGCTGAAGGACACAGGGAGATAAGGATAAGGTCACCCAAGCCGTGGGAGAGCTCTCCAGGCAGCTCGGTGGTGGGAGGCTGAATAAACCTCTTAGCTGTGTCCTGCTGTCTGTCCTGAGCTGTGGGGCATCACCTGCCCCAGGTCAGCAGGGCCAAGCACTTTCTGAGTCCAGTTTACATCCCACCAGGTCTGGGATGAGGAACACGTGGCTCCTAGCAAGGCACCAGCTCCCAGCCTGTCCCAGAGGATTTATTTTCCTAAAATGGAAACAAGAGCTGAATTGATTTATTTTGGTTGGCAGCATGTGGAGCCGGGTGAATAATCCTCAAGAAGCTCCAGAGCTGTCCAGATACACCAGGCACCTCCACAGACCCGGTCTCTTTTCCTAGGAAAATGGGATTGATCTTATTTTCCAGCTGCTCAGCTCGCAGTGCTGCCTGGGCAGAGCTGTGGTCAGCGGCTGGCACAGCAGCTCCCACAGCTGTGCCCATTCCTGCTCTGGGAAGTGTCGCTCTCACACCCACACATGCCCATGGCTTGGGACACGCTGGCTTGCCCTGTGGGGATGCACTTGATGTCTTTTGCTTGCTTGGGGTTGGATCAAGCTGTGGGGTCCTGGGCTGCTCACAGAGACCCTTTTGTTGGCTGATGGGTTTGTTTGTGCTTTCCATCCCCTCTGGGAACCTCTCTGCACAGCTCAGAGCTGCTCATGCAGAGGCTCATCCTGACTTCCCTCAGCATCCTGTTCCGCTGTCCCTCGGGCTGCAGAGCTCCCCTCGGCCCCTCCAGGCGACGTGCAGCTCTCCAGGCTCTTGGTTGGCAGCCGGTTCCTATTCCTGCAGTTATTCCATCTGTATTTGCACAGGAGGGTTGGTATAACACTTCTAGGTGTTTTTCCTTCCCAGAGCATCCCTGGCTCCCTGAGGGTGGGCTGCCTTGGGATGAGCCAGTCCCTTTTCCCTGAGAAAATATGCTGTAACCACCGAGGTGTTTCTCTGCTGCAGCTGAGGTCACTGGGGGTTTTCATGTTTCTCTTTGTGAGTTTCTCCTCTGTCGGAAATTTTGCTTTCATGCAGTTTTGGTCTCTACTTGCAAAGCAGATCTCATCTGCGTTATTTTGGATGTCTCCAAAGGGAACACTTTGTCATTTGGTGGCCACGGGGACAGAAAAGTAAAAGCTCACTTTTTTCTTTTTTAAGAAAGAACCCAATATCACAGAAATAACCCACCCTGGCTGACCAGATGGCCTTTCTGCCCCTTCCAAATCAAAGGCTGGGAAGCTCAGCCATGAACTGGCACAGCCACCTTGGGAGCAGACTAAGAAATTCCTGAAGCTTCACCCATCGGAGAGGAGGGGAGGAGAGATTCTCTGTAGATAAAACAAAGCCTGCGGGGTGTTATTCTTGATTCCTCTGCCAGTACCTACCTTGGGAGGGGACTAGGTGGGCTTTGAGTGACCCCCCCCACACCACCCCAGCAGCACAGACCCTCATGGGTGGGCAGTGTGTGTGTGTGCCCGTGGTGTTGGGCATCACAGACCCCTTCATGGAGGTGCAGCTGCCTCTGGCCACTGCAACACTTCCCAGCCACGAATTCCCCCCTCTGATAATGAGCTGCAGCCAGAGGACGGAGACTTTTCTCATATTTGTTTTCTTTTGTCAGTCTTTAAACCCAATTGTAAACGGTGCTGATAATTAAGAGCACTCTTGTCTTGTGGGTGAAGAACTGAAGTGCAGCCTCCTGCTCCCAGCCAGATGCTCCCCAGCAAATCCATCCTGGAGGAGAGGCAAATTTTGGCTTAATTTTAATTCTTTCATATTCCAACAGAAACCTCCCTATCTGAGGCAGCCTTGGAAACCTCTCCTTATTAAAAGACCTCCTTGAAATGCATTATAGCAGCCAAGGAGCGTAGTTATGAAGCACAAAAAGCCTGCAGAAGAGCTCATTAAAACAATAAATTACAACTAATTAGAATAAATCAAGCTAAATCATCTCCAGTGTGAAGGTAAAATGAGGTGCGAGTGAGTGGTTTTAATAAGGCTGGTGCTGATCTCAGGCTCATCTTTAAAATGAGGTGAGTCCTGCTGCAGGGATGATCCTGCTGCTGGGACTGGGGTGGAAAACAGACATGGACAAAGGCCTGGGGAAAGCGGAGCTGATGGTGTTTTTAATTGTGTCGCAGCCTGAGCTGCCTGTCCCTAATTGCAGTGGGTTTGGGGGTAGCACAGCACTCACAGCGGTCAAGGCATTGGTTTTGCGACTTTTTTTTCCCTTTATTTCTCTACAATTTGCAATGCACAAAGCGGCTGTGGGGTTTTGCTCCTCTCTCTCGTATCACTTCATCAGGCGCAGCCACAGCTAAATGACTTCTCTGCATAATTAGCAGTGAGATCATCGCAGCCGCCTTGGCTCCGACTCATTTCTCCTCCGGTCTCCAAAGAGCTGCTCAAAACAAGGGAGAGGAGGGAGGTGTGGGTGGAGGCAGTGGGAGGAGTGCCCTGCCAAGGCCAGGCTGGGTGGGGCCCTGAGCAACCTGCTCTAGTGGGAGGTGTCCCTGCCCATGGTAGGGGGGTTTGAACTAGATGGTCTTTGAGGTTCCTTCCACCCCAAACCAGTCTGTGGTCACTGACAAGAAGGCCTTTGAGCCACCAAAGCAAAAGGTTCATGCTGAAGTAAATTAATTGCTGCTGAAAGCACCTGGAAGTGGGCTGAGCTCTCAGGAACATGGAGCCCAGAGCCAGCACAGGCACTGGTGCCAGGGTCAGGGGCAGCAGTGATGCTGTGGAGATACCACAGCTCGAGCCTCCCCAGGTGCCACTTCCCTCTGAGGGATGAGCACTGCTGCCAGTGCTGGAAAAATGTATTAGTTTCATTAAGCTTAAATGATTAGCTCCAGGCCTTGATAATGATACTTAATGGATCTAATATTTTTTTGGGCTATTATGCTGTTGTATACAGTGCGTATATCATTAATAACCTTCTTTAAGCCTCCTTGCTTTCACTGTCACTAATTATGTTCAAGCCCTTCTTATGCCTAAGCCCAATTAGCTGCCAATAAAGAGGCTTTGCCCCATGAAGAACGCTCAGCTGTGCTGGGAGGCAGATGCTGATGTTTTGGGCAGGAGGATGTTTGGTCAACCACAGCAGCCATGGGCTGGACTCTGCAAGGTGGTCTGGGCAGCCATGGTGGGTGCAGGAGGTGGTGGAAAGCCTTGAGGCAGCTCTGCTCTGTTCAAAACCCCTTTACCAGTCCCACCCCGAGTTCTGCAGGAGGGTAACACCAGTCAGGGCCGCTCCACATCCTGGGTTTTATCACCTACTGGTGTTTGCAGGGAAGGGTGGTGAAGTCAAACTCTCCTCACTGTTTTCCTCAGGGGGTGATAACAGATGCATCAAGGATTCAGTGTTTTGTCAGGGAAGATGTACCTAAGCCCAGGACTCACCTGTTATTCCCAGATCCAACCTCTGTTGTCCCCATGCTGGATGCAACCAGGTGGAAGAGGGAACAACTATCTGTGAACCCTTCGGAGGAGGAACCAGGCTTGGCCGCTTCTCTGCTCCTCGTCATCCATGCCTCCTTCCCATCCTCTTGTGAGTTGATTAATCCATTAGGATTAACCTCTCTTTAACTCCTTGATTAGCTGAATTTTAAAACTCCATTTGTTTTCCTCTTTGCATCAAGCCAGAGCCAAAAAAAGAGGGCAATTTGCAGCGATACTGATTTACTGCAATTTCTGAAAATCAGGGCAAATGCCGGGAAGGCGTGCTCGGCATTTCAACTCCTCCCAGAGCTGCAAGGGGCTCCATCCTGCAGGAGCCAGGTTTGGAAAGAACACCACAGAACCAACATCCACATGCGTTCCCAGGGCTGGTTTCTGATTGTATTGGTGCAAACCTGGAAGGGCCTTGGAGACATTAAGGCCCTTGTAAAGCAATGTATGTGGGGTAGCAAGGCAGATCCTCAGCCCTCAGAAGACTTTTTGGTCCCTCAGGGGCACCCATTTCTCCACTGGAAATGTCCCTGATTTCCCTGAACTATGCATGGCAGGAATTGCTCAAGACTGGGCTTCTTGCTCTAAGATCTCACAGAGTCATGGTTTGATTTGCCAGGATTAAACCCAGTCCTGGGTGTACCAGACTTAAGTTTAACTCATGGCCTTGGCGAGCTGCCAGAGCCCTCCAGAGTCTGGGGGTGTTTGATGACAAAAGCTTTGCCTGTTTGTGCCAGGATCTTGGCTGAGTGTCAGGTCCAGCTTTTCCTGCTGGGCACCTGCCCTCTCCTGCTGTGCAGGAGCCATCTGGGAAAAATCACCAATGTCTTCAAAAATAAGCAAACCCACTGGATTTAAAGCGAACTCTCCACTGTTCCCCAGTGCCCAACTTTCCCTTCCCTGTGTGCCCCCTGGGATGGAGTGACTCCCTCTCTCTACCCATCCCAGGAGTCTCCCGTTGCTCAGGCTGGGGATGCTGAAACGCAGGCAGAGGTGGGGATGTATCAGAGGAGCAGAGCTGTGTAGCTGGTGACAAATTGGGGGGGCAGGGGAGGGCTGTTTGGACCCCCCTCTCCTGGTTTTAACCCCAGTTCTTCCATGGCTTCCCCCATTGCAGGGGCAGTGCGTGCAGCCCTGCCACACACAGGGAGGAGCCGACAGTCACACTGTGCCCCATCCCTGACCAGGCACAGCTCATCCCCTGGATGAACTGGCTGCTCCAGAGTTACTTCTGCTGTACTTTAAGTGTTCATAGGTGTTAAGGTGACTGACACCAACCACCCCCTGACCTGTGTTAACCCTTTGATTCATTCTTGGGGCACTTCCTCTGGCTGTGAATCAGTGTTTGAGCGTGGATGCTTCGAGGAGGCTGGAGGGGAGCAGCACCCTGGGATGCACCAGAGCTCTGCCTCTCCCACTGCTGAGGAGGGATAGGGACAAGCAGCTTTCACAGGGATGGAGGAATTGCCTGAGCTGTGTATGACTGCTCATAGGAGGTTGTTGCATGATATGGGGGGACTGTTTGTGAAGGCAGGGGTTGGGGCTCTGGCATGGAGCTCAGAAAAGCCAAGGCTTAGAGGCAGGGTCTGGGGTGTCCCTCTTTCCTGGCTAGCAGTCTCCCCTGGAGCTGGGATGCTGATGCAGATGGCTCATGCTGGCACCAAAGCCTCTCTCCAATGGAGCTGGAGTTTTGGGGTTGGCTGTCTGCACAGACTAGCTTTCCCTGCAGCTGTTTGGGATGTCCAGGAAAGGCTGAGAGCAGCAGGGGCATCATTAGAGCCTTCCTCCTCTTCCAGGCTGCCCACTTGCAGGATGTTTATAGGGACCTTTGAGATGTCTCTAAGGTTTTGGAGCAACTCAGTAAGTTTCTAAGCTATTTTGGGGTGTGTGAGTGGAAAATAAACATCACGAACACGTGCACCTGCTGTGTGCACCCATAGGCAATTTCCTGCAGCATCAAGTGCTCAGGCAAGCAGGTTCAAAGATCTGCAAGGGAATCTTCTTCCCATTAGTAAAGCAAAACAAGGCAAAGCCAAGCAGAAATTGGTACAAAAACAAGCAGAGAGCTTTGCCTTGAGGGACTGCAGTGCCCAAGGCTGGGCCCCCCCGCATGGGTAGTGTTGGAACTGGGAAATTCTCTCAGGAGCCGTCTGTGAGCTGTCAAAATATATCATAAGCTGCCATTGAGGTTTAAAAAGCTTCACGTTGATGCACAATTTAGGGGAAGCATCTTACATTTCCATAGCTGTACAACAAGATTTCCCGAAATTGCAATGATATGAGAAAATGTCTTTTAAAGTGGCACCCAGATGGCAGGAGGAAATTGTGCTGCTTGAATTCTCTTCAGATAAATCGAAACTAAAGGGATATTAAACATTTTATAGGGGTTTTTTTCCTCCCCCCCCCCCTCCACCACCTGCTACTGAAATGACAGAAGAGGAACCATCAAATAGAGCAAGTGACATCCTTGCAGCTCACTGCTTGGGAAACAGCCTTATCTGTTGGCATTTAACACTGGGAGATCCCCAACCTATCAGGGTCAGGTCAGGGTTCCTTGTTCCTCCTCTGTGAAGGTTGGGGTGCACGTGGAGAGCTGAAGGGGTTGCAGGATTCGAGTCCCTTGGGACCTTTGTGTGACCACAGCGTGCACCTGGGGTGATGGGGAGAGGCTGTTGGACCCGTGGAGCAACTGCTCTGGGGGTGTGGGTGAGGTGCTGCTGCTTGGAGCCAGCCCCAGTGTAAGCCTCACCATAAAATTAGAGCCCAGGTCGATGAAGGCAACCTTTGTGACAACAAACCTTCACACCCACACCCTGGGAAGGTGGCTTTTGGGGCTGAGCTTTCTTGGGGGGGTTGCCTAAACCCATTTCTATCAAAGAGAAGGAGGCATAGCCAAACCCTTTGGAAGCTGCTATGTGAGTGAAGTGCAATGGTTGGAGCTGTATTTCTCCTTGGAAAGCCACTTACTGCAGGATGCTGAGACCTTCAAACGCACAAATGGAGCATTTGGCTATAAATCCTCCTAATCCCAGCCATCCTCAGAGCTGTGCTGTCTTAGGGACAGGCTCTCTAACCCCCTGGCTTCGAGGCAATGCTGTGGAGCCTCCCCAGCAGCAGGCACCTCCCTCGCAGGTGCTTTTTGTTTCCCTGCTCCTTGGCATTCACAGGCGAACAGCATTTTCACTCCTGAGCTAAATATGTCACTTTGTCTTGTAGCGGCTGCCAGGTTTTAAAGTGCTGGCACCTCGTGAAAGCAGCCGGAGGACAAATGCCAATAATTACACACCGTTGTTACTCAAGGAAGAAGAACTGGGCTTTGTGGCTTTTTGTTTTCGTTCTGAAAGTAAAATTAGCTGTGTTTACCTGGCTGTTTACTTAAGCTGTTAGTCATGGCACAAGGAACGTCTGTGGGCTGGTTTGTCTCCTCAGACAGGTCTCGGTTCCTGGGGGTGGGCTGGGGTGCTTGGGGGAGACCGTGAGCAATAGCAGCAAATATGCCAGGCTTGGTTGTGTCCCTTCTGGGAGAATGTGTTGAGGATGACAGAACAGCAGTGCTGGTGCTTCTGGGAAGCCTTTCCTTTATCCCCAGCCTTACCTGCCTCCTCACTCGTGCTGCTGAACACCAGTGGGATGAGCAGCCCACCGGTGATGGGCAATACCTGCACCCACAGTCCTCTGACCCTCTGCTGGGTCAGAAGCTGCTGCTTCAAGCCCCATCCAAGCTGGTCCCCCCTGGGGCAGCTGCCCTTTCAGCCCACCTCCAGGCAAGCTATTTTTACATACTCCTTTTCAAGTTCTTTCCAGCGTTGTCGGATTCATCCCAGCAGATGGGTCCGTCGGCAGGTGGGGTGATGCTCCCCATGGGTAGTCAGATGGCTTTGTGCTTAACACCAAATGGAGGTCACTGGCAGGGCACGTGGTTGTGTTTTTTTAAAGTGTAGCAGTGTGCTTCCCAGCTGGAATCTGGCTCAAGTTTTGGGAGAAGAGATCCTGGGCAAGATCCCAGCAGTTTTTTCAAAGGGTTGAGCCTGCAGGGAGCACCTGCTCGCCACCAGAGTGGGCTTCCCGACTCCCAGCAGAGCTGCAAAAGCCACGGGGGCTGGGTTAGGTATTTTTAAACACCCTTGGCCAGGCAGGGTTTGCCAAGCGCTGCCTTTTTCCTGTTATCTCTTCCTGCAATTACAGAGTGATTCGGTGACAGCCGTCCCGCGGCTCAGTGCAAGCAGCTCCCTGCAGCTGAGGTTGTGTGGAACACACAGCAGCACTGCTGGTAGGACACAGCTCTGCCTTGAGTTATCCCAGTGTGAGATGTTCAGCAAATAATCCCAATTTTGGCTTCAAATTGCTTCCAACGCCCGATTATTTTGGAAGGGGGTTGGCGTATTATCTATTATGCCCACAGACGTAGATAATAATAGTAATACCGTTTGGTGGAGCGCTGTTAATGCAGCAAGGCTGTCACTTGTCACCAAGAATGTTGTGTGTGGCAGCCTGTTAAGAGTCAAAACAAGGCTGGCCCCAGCCAGCCCAGGGCTCTGCGAGCACAATGGGGTTTCTCTGCACCGGAGCTGGCGAGGACGTTCTGTCCTGCACAGCGATGCTGCTTGGCTGGTGCAGCCTCTGATCAGCCACATGCTGGCGTGCTGGGGCTTGTAGGGACAGTGATAGCGCTGCCCTGGGTCTCACGAGTTGTTTTTGGCAGGGATGCTTCCCTGAACCAGGCTGAGCCTGCCCTTGCCTCTCCCCTGCCCTGCTGTGTGAGCTCGATCCCTCCTGAATCCACACGCTGCTGAGAGGCTGCTCTTGCCTAGTGGATCCCAGCTTTGGGGATCAGCGAATGCTAAATGCATCCCATGGGATGTGCAGGAGGAGCAGATGGTGTGTGAGCCCCTGGGCTGCTCATCCCAGGCAAGGGGCAGATGCTGCATCATTCCAGTGCCTGGGCACAGCCAAGCTCCCAGACTGGGCAGCACCAGCTTGTAGCTGGAGGTACTGGGTGCTCATCTTTCTCCTCCCTCTTTTCTTAAAAAAGGATCTTTCAAGCATAAAAGCAATGTGAAGGCAGGCACTTACACTTCTGGAAATGCATAATGAATGAGATAAAAGTACGAGAGGGTTTCTGCAGGAATTCATCTCCACTGTATCTGCTCCACAGCGAGCCATAAACTTCCTAAAGACACAGAAATATCACTTTTTTTCCTCTTGAGCACAAATCCAGTACCTGCTTTCCCCAGCTGCAGAGCCTGCTGTGAGCAGGAGGATGCTCACTGCATCTGCACCGAGAGCCACAACAAACCCCCCACCAAGCCTCGGTAACTTCAGCATTTTCTTCTTATAATGGAATGGGGAATGGAATGCTCTGCGGAAGTGAAATGTCTCTCTCAAATCATCAAGTTATTTTTATGTGCATTGATATTTTCTTATGTGTGTGTAAATACCTCCCCCACACACATACTTTTATCTCAAGGAGTGAAATAAAAATAGCTGGAGATTGAAAGGGGAGAGAGTGAGGGGGTGGTTGTGTTTTTGGGAAGAATCTCTTCAAGGTTCGGTAACAGCAAAGTCATGGTGATAACATGATCTGACAAAATCCCAGCTTCTCGGGGGCTGGCAGGAATGGTGTAAATGGAAAAGATCTTAATGACTTTGTCTCTGCATTCCCATTTACCCCAACAAGCCTCAGCCCAGAGCGCAGGCTCAGTGTTGCACTGGGGGAAGTTTTGACAGGCTCCAAGGAGCCGGCTGTGTGCCTGCTGGCAACGGCTGCTCAGGGGCTTGGATAAGTGCCCCCCATCCCACAGATGCCAGAGGGGGATCCTCTGCCTCTCTGGGCTTCTGGTATTGCCCACTTTGCCCTCTCTGGCCATGAAGCCTGGCTGCTTTGCCATGCCAAGCCCTGGCCTCGCTTCTCCCCAACTTTCTTCCTCTGCAAGCTCAGGCTGGGCCAGTTGTGGGGGGAGGTGCTGTGTGACATTGGAGGAGCACAGGGATGTGCTGCAGCTCGGTACAGAAGTGCTGTAGGCTCTTATTTCATTCCTCTCCACCTTCCCAGTGAGACAGTAGCAAAGAGATTTCTGACAGCTCAAGCTCTGAAAAGAGGGGAGGAAATTTTTCCCTAAGGAACGTAAATGGTTATTATGACCTGGCAAAGCTGGTGCCCTGACTTAGGATCATTTATTGTCATTGCTTCTCTTATTTTCTTTAATGATAACAAAAAGGAGATGATGCAAACCTCTGCTGTGGGGCAGCATGGTGGTGTGCAGGGGACATGGCGACCCTCAGCACTGAGCAGCCCGAGCTTTTCTGGTGGGACAGGATGCATCCAGTGCCTGTCAGAGCTCAGCTGAACTTTGGCTGGAGCAGAAATAAAACCACCACATCTAATAATATCCGGGTGCAGCCGGCTCCCAGACAGCCTCTGCCAGCTGCTGTGGTGTCACGAGTCACCGAGGCACAGCGTTGTGCAAAGTCACTGTTCCTGCCTGACTGTCAGGGGCTGGATCCCATGGATACACAGGTCCCTTCTCCCAGCCCGTCCCTTGGGGGCCTTGCAGGGGTTGGAGGAACCCGGTTCAGCTCAGGCAATGCCTCTTTCTCCTCCGCTTTGGGAAAGGGCTGGGAGGATTTCCAAATGCCTCTGCTTGGCAGCTAATCCCCACCATTCCAGTAATGCACTACAAGTCAATCCAAAGAAAGTTCAAGGCTTGTGTCCCTATAAACTGCATTGCTGGTTGCCCTCCCTCTCTACAACATCTCCTGACTGCTGACAATGCTGACAACCTGTTTGTTTCCAGCGAGGCCGATGCTGGATGCAGGTGGGAGATGATGTGGGGAGAAAAGGTGACTCAATTATCATTATCTTTTCCCTGTAATCTTTCTGGCTCCGGTGATGCCCATGCTGTGACCTGCCGTGGTTTGCACAGGGCCTTGGGCAACCCCCAAGTGACTTCTACAAGTATTTGTGCCTCTGGTGCTCCATGCACAGGCCTGTGCACCAGGGCAGGTCACACAGCATGGCTGGCAAAGGCACGTGGTGTTCAAAGTCAGCTCTGGGGGGTTGGCAATGTCCCACAAACTTCTTGCTGAGCGTGTTCCTGGCATTCACAGAGGCAGGACAGCACGGTGAGGGACAGCGTGGCCTCTGGTAGCACAGCATTGCCCAGCTCTGGGTTTTGGGCACGGTTTTGCCCCATGCACTGAATGCCAGACCCGCTCTGGTGGCTGGTACCAGGGCAGGTCAGACCTTGGCCAAGCCATGAGGTGCAGTTTCATTGGTGGTCTTTCAGTGTTGGCGGTCTGAGCCATTCCTGCTGTAGCAAAGCTGTTGGCACTGCAAATTTAAGTCATTTGGGCTTTTTCCCTTCAAAACCCACTTTCTCAGCAGCTCCTCTCCCTTCCTCACCCACGTTTCATCAGTGCCATGAAGACACTTCTCACTTAAATGGTGTGTGCCCACAGCTCCTCTGAGTCACAGCTGTCAGCAGGGAGCTCATAATTCTTCATTTTTTTTCAAGTATAAACGTCTTCGGAAAAGGGCATTAAATAAAGCATTTGACTGAGGTCCCGGTGGTGACTAATTCCCGTGGTACGCCCCGTTGCAGCGTTAACCCTGCTGAGCTTGCTGCAGGCTGGGGGTTGCAGGGATCCTCACAGGCAGAGAAGCAAAGGAAAAGCTGAACATTACAGGAGAACAGCTTGAAAGGGGCAGGCACAGGTGGTGACGCAGTGGGGACAGACCCCAGTGTGCTCCCTCTGGGTGCCACATTCCCTGGAGAGCACGTTGGCGGGAGCTGTGCCTTGGTTCAAAGCGTGGGGTGTAGCAAAACCTAATGTTTGTGCCCAAAATTGGTTGGAAAGGTTTGAGGAGAGGGAAAAATCATAGAAAGGTTTGGGTTGGAAAGACGGTAAAGATCGTCTAGTTAACCCTCTCTGCCATGGGCAGGGACCCCTTCCGCTCAACCAGGTTGTTCCAAGCCCCATCCAACCTGATCCCTGGGACAACACTTCCAGGGATGGGGCATCCACAAGCAACAAAAAACCCCTCACTCCTCCATGGAAGTGCTGGGATGGGACATGATTTAGTGGTGGACGTGGCAGTGCTGGGTTAAAGGTAGGACTCCATGATCTTGGAGAACTTTTCCCACCTGAATGATTCTGTGATTCCATGATCTTCCTGGGGCTCAGTTGGGGCCAAGCGCTGCCAGTGCTCTGTGCTGGAGGGTTCTGCACGGCTGCACTGGCCACCTCCAAAAAACAACCCTGGCTTTGTTTGCTGCTTGGATCCCTCGTAGGGGACTTTTGCAAGGTGAAGCAGCTCATCCCCCGTTTTTGCTCTCCCCCTCTTCACCTTGAGAGCCCCGGGAGCTGCGGAGCAGGAGCAGCCTGTGTGCACCAATGACAAAACGGCTATGGGACAGGGCAGAACTAATTAGAGCCTCTACAAAATGACATCTATTTCCACAGATGGGAAGCTGCTTCCCCTTTGTCTGGCTCCTTCAGTTAATTAGTTATCTCAGAGGCTGCATTTGCATTCCTGGCTTTGTAGAATACCCTTTTGTTAACTACTTTTCATATACTTTTATGAAGTCGGCCGCTGAAACGGGCTCATTTATCTCAGCAGCGACAGGCTGAGAGGCTTGCCCAGAGCTGCATGCCAGATGCTGGGATTGGAAAATAATGTTTGGCTTGTCTGGTGTTTGGAAAGGAGACAGAAGGTGCAGGGCTGCGAAAGAAAGTCACAGGCTGCTAAAGCCAAGGTCTGGATCTTGACGACTTCTGTAAAAATATTCAATCTGTTGCTTTCCGGCACTTTGCAGGAGCCAGGGAGGGCAGTTTTGTTGCCAGCCCTGGGCTTGGGTATCTCTGTTGTTATCTGATGGGAGCGGGGTGTGAACATCCAGCCTTCTCAAGCTTGATCTGCCACAGCCCCCCGCAGCAGTGCTGGGTGTAAGCGTGTCCTCAGGGGCAGAGGGGGCTCCTGGGGACCCCCCTGCCTGCAGGGAGCCTGGGGACACCCCAAAGCTGCTGCTCCACACGTTTAACCTCCATTAGCAACAGCAGCACTAATCGATCAATGCCATTACTGCTAGGAAATGTTTGCAAAATCAATGTTTCCTCTGTAGCATAAACAATCCATGAAGCCCTAAACTGGGAGGGACATGGTTGCGTGGGTTTGGGTGCTCTGAGATATTTTCCAGGGACCCCAAGGGATGTTATGTTGGAAAAAAGGGAATTCTGCCGTGTTTTCAGCCATCCCTCCACTTCAGGAGAGGTTTTTTTGGTGATGAGCAACCGTATCTTAAAACGCAAACTTTGAAAATTCAGAGCACAGCTCAACTATTGGGGGGGAAATAAGGCCCAAAATACATAAATCTCTTCATTTTCTGCACCGGTGAGTTTGTATTGGCCTGTTAGTTGACGTTTCTGAAGGTATCCGCTGGGATGCAACTATTATACATCCAAACTGTCACAAATGGAACTGTTGCTTTGAGAGACAAAGGGTAATTTATTGAGAAAAGGTGTCATTTAGGTGGAAGGATGGAAGGAAAAGAGACAGTTGCTGTGGACTTACCAAAAGAGAATACCAGATCCACTGATAGGCAGGAACAGCTTTGAATTTCCAAGGCTGCCCTTGAGGGATAAGAAAATAAAAGCTAAGGACAAAAAAAGAAAAAGTCTTAAATACAGTGACAGCAGAAACCTGAAGGATCACAGTGAAAAATGGGACTTTCTCCTCTAACAATAACGGAGAAGATAGGAGTGTAATTTGTACAAGCTGTTAAATTGCCACTGAAATTGTAAGCTGGATGGAGAAATGACACGAGAGGAGAAAAAAAAGAAACAAATGTATACTTGTAGTTCCTGGAGTATTGCTTGAAAATGGGACTAGAGATGAACAGGGTAGAGGAGAAATGGAGCTGAGGAAGGGAAGAGCTGGGAGATCCCACACGGCTTAGCTCTGTGAGCTTCCAAAGGATGTGGGAGGAAAAAAGGGGGGGATGTCTCCAAAAACATAAACCAATAGATCCATCTTTTTTGCTTGTTTCTGAATAATCCATCTTCTTCTGTCTTGGAGGGAGCTCATTTCTCTGCACATGGCACTAAGGAGCCAGACACAGGCCGTGTGCTCCTCTCTGAGCTCAGCGCTCCAGAGGGAACTCCTTGCCAGGAAGGAGTTTGCAGGGTGGGCTCCCCAGGGACAAACTTTGGGGGAAACAAGATGCAAACAGCCTGGAGAGAGGTGTGATGGTCTGTGCAAGGGCCTTGCCCCAAGGCTTGCACACTGCCTTTGGGCTGCAGGCGCCTCTGTGGTGGTGGGATGGGAGATCAGGAGAGACAGGGAATGTCCAGCCCCAGCAGGACATCACCCTGTGCACATCCTCTCTGTGCCTTTCCCAGCACACGGGCCCTGAGCACCCTGATGAAGCCAAATGGCCCTTTAGTTGTTTTAAAGCCATTAAAGAATGAATCTGCCAGGGAAGCAGAGTGTGTTTTAGGCACGGCTCCAAAGGGTGACAGCACCGATGTCTGCAGGGTGGGGGTGTGGGATGGCTCTTGTGTGCCCACCCAGCTCCTCTGCAGCACCTGCAGCATCTGGATGGACTCCCAGGTCTAGAGGGTGCTGGGGTGATGTGTCTAAGCCAGGTCCCCTTGCTCCAGGAGTCCTAACCTGCTGCAGACGAAGGTTGACTGAATCTCTGGAGCTGGAATCCCACTGTCAGGTGAGACATCACCATTTGTATTAGGGAAGTAATTGAAACTAGTTCTTTCTCAAATACTTCAGTTGAAATCACTCTTGTACGCCCAAGTCCAACAAAAGCAGGTGTTCAGGGGGTCATCATTACAAAATTGTGATATTTTTTATGGCTGTCTCAAACACTGAGTGTCAGAATATTTCTTTTCAGCTGGAAACATCTATGATTAAGCTGCATCCAATGAGAAAAGTAGCAGAAATTGAGTTTCCAGCTCCCCAGTTTAGCAGATCAGTGGGTGAGCACCTCCGACTCCAACCACTGTGGAGGGGGGAAGATTTTCCTGGAAAAAAAAAAGCAGAGCAATGCATGAGATTCTGGGGGAAAATTCAGCCTGTAGAAAACATGAGGCCGAGGAAGAAAATGAGTTGGGGGGAACCTGCTCAGCTGCAATTACCCCCTGTGTCCTCCTGCAGCCTCAGGGCTCTGGAGCCCCACAACCTCGCTGTGTCTCACCACTTCTGGTCTCTCCTGTCTGGTCACATCATTCTAAATCAAAAGTTGTAACAGCAAAGAAATGTTGGACAGATTAAAATGCAGGGAAATGATATCAAGGGTATTTTTTCCAGGGTTGAGAGGAACGACAGCGAGGAGGGAGGGACAAGATGTTTCTATATACCTTGTCCCTTTTAGAGAATTTAGAGGATTCAGATGGTTGGAGTGATCTTGACAGGCTAAAAACCCAATCTGCTGGAAATCATATACCTCAAATAATGTGTTATTGCTGCTGATCGTCCCTGTATTTTAGGGCTGAATAGGTACAGTATTAAATTCATCTTAAGTTTTCATTTGCACCAGTTACAGCTTGTTTGACAAGGTTTGAATGAAGTTTGAAAGGCTTTTACTGGAAGCAGTCGTGGGAGGAGCGAGGTTTGATGGGTTTTCTCAAGGGCTGAGGAGCAACTCAGCAGACATTGGGGGGGCCAGGGGTGCTCTGCCAGGCACCCCAAGCTGTCACATGGGAGAGGAGCCAAGGACTGTATTTAATTAATTGAAATACTGAGAAATATTACCCTTACTGTTATAATGACATTCCGGTCTCCCCAGTGTTTTAACTACTCAGCCCTCCAACAATGTTGCGAACAAGTTCTGTTTATTTAAAGGCAAAACACACCGTTCATGGCCGTGTCCCTTGGCTGCAGCGCTGGCGTCCCTCGGCTTGGAGGCAACACCTCAGCTTGCCCCTCACCTGAAAGAAAGGTGAAAAAAAACCCGTCTCCAGGGGCAACCTCCATGCTTGGGAAAACCTCAGTTGCTGCCTCCTGGTGTCCCCCAGGGAGGGTTTTGCAGGAGGAACCCCAAACTGCCCCCAGAACTCCAGCTGAGAGCAGAGCGGGAGAATCCCCTCCCTCGCCCGGGCTGATGCCCCCAGGACAGGGTGGCCCTTTGGGCTACCAGGGCAACGCTGACTCGTGGCCAGCTTGCCAGGACCGCCAGGTCCCTTCCCAGGGCGCTGCTCTCCAGCCCCTCGTTCCGCCGTCTACACACACAGCCAGGGCCGCCCCATCCCAGGAGCAGAACCCGGCGCTTGCCCCTCGTCAAACTCCTCCGGTCGGTGATTGCCCAACCCTCCGATCTGGCCGGGACTCTCTGCAGGGCCCCCCTGCCCTCAGAGGCGGCCCCGGGACGGAGGGAGGGATGTGATGGAACATCGTCCCGGCGCCCCCCTCAGCCTTGGCGTGAGGGCTGCGGGCAGGGGAGGTGGCGCTGCTGTCAGAAATAGCTATAAATACGTTTTATTTGACGTGAAACCAGTCAGAGGGAGATGCTCCGGCTGGTCCCCAGGAGGCTGGTAAGGTTTAAAGGTGTCCCGGCCCCTCAGGATTTGTTTCTGGGAAGTTTTTTTTTTGGACAGTCTGCCGAGGGGAATAAGACCTCGTGTAGTGTTAATTAACTGCAGATCCTTCCGCTGGGCTACCCTTTAGAAAATTAAAAACACTTGCTTCAGAGTTTGGGCAGCTGTGTGTGTGTGTGTTTTCATGTCTGGGAAGTAAGAGGTTTTAATAATTTAGGGAATTAAAAACGTCAAGTTTCCTGTTCTGGAACAGTGCCAGTACCAGATGCGTTTTAAAAAACACAGACTCAAGGCACCTGTGGTAGCAAATCGGGAACAGCAAATTTGAGGCACCTGTGGTAGCAAATCCACCCAGGAGCAGCAAATTCGAGGCACCTGTGGTCCCAGAGCCACCTCAGAATAGCAGAACAAAGGTGCTGGCAGTCACTAAAGTACTGGATTCTTGAGATTTTATGCACAGGAGGAAGGAAAGGCCTTGGCTGGAAGCAGTGAGCCTCCAAGGGAACAAGTGTTCTGGGAAAACAACCATAGCAGGAAAAGCCACTCAATCCTGGACCCTTCATCCCCCTCAGGAAGCCTTATCAGGAGCTTGGAGAGATTCCCTACACAAACCAGACAAAACCTCACCTCTGCTCTCTGGAGCAGCTTGCACAGGTATGCCTGACTTTCCTGGTTCAATCTTTAATGGAAAAAGCAGGGAGGCTTTTCTTCTAAGGAAGTGGCAAAGCCTTGTTTCTAGGGAAGGAGAGTTATTAGCTCTGTTTGAGTAAATGTTTAAAAAAATCTTCCCTGCCTTCCTGTGAATAATCACAGGAATCTGATACAATATTTGATGGTGGTACAGAATGTTTGTAAATAAAGGAGGACTGTTTTGATGTGTATATTGTGACTTGGGAACTGGCTTTTGAAACTGATCTTTAAAGTTCCTAATGAGAGCAGTTAAAATGGAGACAATAGCAGGCTCGTGAATGAAAAGGAAAACATGAGATAAGGAGGATGTAGTTTAAGGAGAATACTCAAGGAAAGGTAAGAAGTCTTGAAAATGGAAGGAGAGGAATGGTAATGAGGGCTTGATGGTAAAAGATGGGTAAAAAGCAGGAATGATAGATGCTGGCAGTTGAGAGGTGGGTAAAAAGGTCAGAAGTTGAACGTAAGAATGGTATAAAAAGCAAAGCTTTTGTGATACAACTTATATAAGTAGGGATGGCTTCAGAGGTAGTTGATCAATTATTTTATATTTTACTTTGTGTGTTTGGGTTTCAGGAAGGTGTGAGGGGATTAGCCAGGATCATCTGCGGTAGTTTATTGTTTGCGTGGTTTTTATTTCTGGTCTCCTCAGTCTTGCAACACCCACTAACTTTGTGGGGTTTGGACTGTCTCAAGTTGCTTGTGAGTCAAGCTGGAATCATAAACCACAGAGGCAAGAACAGTGTTTCTGATGCTCAGGATGAGCTTGCAGTGTTCTGCCATTTGTTTGCTTTACCTCAGTGCTGTTGGCTCACACAGGGAGATCTGAGGCTCTCTGAGGTTCCTGTGCTGGTTTTACGCACTACCTAAAGCAGCGTCTTGCTGGCTGTCCCCAGTCAGCTGTCTCTCTAAATTAGCCAACATCCAGCAAGTGTTGCCAGTGTTTTTGTTTAAACTTCTAAAACATATTTCCTTCAGAATATTAGAACTTGCTTTAAGGAAATTTAAATGCAGATGTAATCCTTTAAATTCTGATAATCCTGAAAATATTGGTCCGTTTGTTGGTTTGGTATTGAAAAATTATGTCAGGATTTGATTCTTAAGGATGCTCTGAAACCCAGTTAGAACTTGGCTACTTAACTTGACCAAATTAAAAGTACACAATTGATACAGAAAATAAACCCTGTGTAGATTATTAAATGTGTGGTTGTGGCTTATGCTTTAGATTCATGAAGCAATCAGAGGTGGGTAGTCTCACCTGCTGCTCCTTTTTGTGCACAGCATGGCTAAAAGGACTGCATAGCCTTGGAAATCTCAGACTGACAATTTTATTTCCTTTTTACTAAAAGTAGTGGTTACTGAGTTGGGGAGAAAAAAAAAAAAAAGGGAATCTGACCTATCCTGTTTTCCTCCATCTGCACAACCTGGGGAAGGCCCAGGGATTTCACACTGCTCACACACCAGCTCTCACTATTTAAGTGTGCTCTGCAGAAATATTCCTTCTGTGTATTTTATAGAAATTCTAGAACAGAAATGTATTTTTACAGCCCAGCTCTAAAAATATCTTGCTTTACCTGTATTTTTGCTTTATATTGGTTATTCACTCCATTCCTACCCACACTGAGCAGTCCCCATAATATTTTGAATAACTGAGAAGATTATAGGTACTGGTTATGTCTAATTATAGGTGTCTGAGAGCATAACATTCCTGGTAGAAAAATCATGATCTCTGATTAATGCATTTGCACTCATCTCTGCCTTCTGAGTTAGTGTTTTCTTCAGCCACAAGTACAGCTGATGATTTGCAGTGATGAATGACAGTAAAATTTGTAAACAACAAGAAGATAATAAAAGCCCTGTGAATTCAACAGGGCTTGAATATGCTAATATCTGCTGGTAATGCTGCTTTCTAAACTGATATTATTAGGAAATAGATTTTAAGAGCTAAAACCACTCGAGTGAGTGTGGATGATTTCACAAAACAACATGGCCATACAGGGTACTATATGTAATAATTGCATGTTTAGGATTTTTTTTAATATACTTAGTGGCAACAAATGTGTTTAAGCTGCATGTTCACGGCTGCTTTTTGTTTCTTTATCAAATGAATTTGGTATCAGAAAACATAGAGGTGATATTTAAACATTCTCGCTGTGGCATTGGAAATTGTTGGTTTGTAGACACACAGGGAACGTGGTGACTTTTACAGCAAAAACACTAAGGAAAGCTGGGCCAGCACAGTGGAAGAATTGCATTCCGCTGCAACCCACTGGAACAAAATAAACCCTGTGCAAACCACTGGCAGTACCAGTGAGAGACATAGGAAGCTCAGGATGTGTAGCAGTTGTGTTTAAAAAACCAACCAAACAACAAAACCCTCCTCAAACCATCCCCTCCCCCCAAAAAAAATCCCCAAACCCACAACAAGGAGGTTTCTTTTCCCATCCTGTACAGCATTATCCAAGCATAATGGAGAGGGCAACTTTCACAGTGGTGTGAATTTTGTAGCCCTTACAGCTTTAGATTGCACATTGTCCCACCTCTCATCCCCAGCAGTGTCTTGGTGTTTTCAGAAGGGCTTTGTGTGCTCTGTGTGTTGTGGCTTTCTGCATGTGCTGTTTGCTCCCTGCCACTGCCTTCTCTAGAAAATCCTGGGAAGTTGAACAGACCACGTATTTTAACTAGCACAGACACACCGAGCATCCTCCCAGTGGATTTCAGGTTCTTGGCCTTTCAAACCTTGTTGTGGGCGTGAGGGAGGAGACTCACTGAGGGTCTGCCTGGCTGTGCACTGAGTTACTATCAGTCCATACCCACAGTGAGAGACAGAGCCCTTCAACCCTCAGTTACAGATCACTGGAAGTTACTTGGCTCAAGCTGAGTTCCTTTCCCCTCTCTCTGAAAGGTCGGGTGTGCATTGCAGACACCACGGATTCATTGAAAGTCATAGACTGTAACTATCCAGACAGTATTTTTGATTTCCTGAGTGTTCAGAGCAATGTGTTAAAGGTCTCTTTCTTATTCCATAATGTAGCAGTGCATGGGGATGTTACTCACCTTTTTTACTGTGCCTGTGTAGCTTCTTCCCCTTAATTGCCACAGCAAATTCATTTGTAAAACCTCTGAGGTGGATTGTTGACTTTTTACATGAAGGAAAGGTGGCCTTTCTGACCAAGCCTTAAAAACAATCTGAGCCCACAAAATCTTGAGTGTTATTAGTGTCAAAGCCTTCTCTGTACTTGTCATAAAATTCTGTTCTGTAATTCTGTGCGTTGGGTAAATGGATCACTAGATGAGATTGACAACAGTATCAGCAATGAAGGGTTTTAAGCTGAGAACTGGATAAGAAAGCAGAACAATTTCTTTCAAGAGAAATTACGCTGATGTTATTTGTTATTGCTGCAGTTAAAGATCTGTCAGGGTTTCCAATTTAAAACTTTGCTTCCTAGAACACTAAAAACGTGTCTCAAGTCAGAGCTTTTTTTCTGTCAGCTCTCTGATGTGAAGGTTAGTCATAATTTCTTATCACTCCGGGAAGAGCAGGAAAACGTTGGAGGTGGATTGTCTTCCTAGGTTGTCCAAAATGGAGAAACTGGTCTGGCCAGGCTGCACTGGTGTGGTGAGATTCCTAATGCTTTCCAAACTGAGTAACCAGTGTGTGGCCATTGATCAACATAAGTCTCTTGCCTGTATCTAAGAAGTGCCATGCCTGAGTCATTAAAAAAACATAACAAACCAACAACTTTGTTAATAGATTTAGAAGAAGCTTCAGAAATACCTTGAAACTTCCTACATGAAGAACGTGAGATTTTAACAAATGTTAGTGAGAATGGATAGCCCAGAATTTTTTTCCCATTATCTACTCAACTGGCTTTGACAGTGAAAAGCCACAAAATACCTTCTAGAGTATTTTTTTCTCTATTAGCACTATGAGGTAGATATATCATGTCATGAGATGTTCAGATTCAAGTATGTCTTGGGGTATTTTGGTAGCTTGTTGGCTGGTGAAATTGGACCCTTCCACATCTTTCCGCTGCTTGCTAGATGTGGTTTCAAAGTCTTTGTCGGTAAACACTTGAGTATCTCTTTAACAATTAAAAAATTACATATTGGCAGCATGAAAGTCAGAATCTTGAAATGTGCTGTGTTTGCAAGAATCAGTTTATATTCGATTAAAGGTTGTTTGGGTTTTTTTTTTTTTCCTGCTGTACTATTTTGTCAGGCTCATCATGTCATGACAACCTGTCAGCTCAGGAATTCCAGTATTCGTGAGAGCTGGTGTTTTGGACAGAATGAAGGGAACAGGAGAGTTTGTAGCAGTGAGAGTCATGCTTTCAGCTTCCCCAGTGATCCAAATTTACCTTGTTTGTCCTTGTGCATTTCTGATGGAAACACTGGGAATGAAGATGAGAAACACAAGATTGTGCCCAAGTCGTATTTTTTTCTCTTTGAAGTTGTGACTGCAGTATGTGCCCCCTGTGTGAATTGGTGTGAAAACTAAAAGCATCTGCCAAGCAGGTTTGCTTTTACCCTTCTGTTGCAATAGGTGTATAGATTGTGTCATGGTTTGTATGATCTTGCAGATCATGAACAAAATAAACTTCTTGAGTGCAAGGAAGTCAGTAGTTGGAAAACTGCCCTTTGTCAATTGACTGCAGTTTATCTACCTTGCTATGGCCAAAACATGTGAGTGCTGATAAGCAGGGAGTGTGTAAAACAAAAAAAGCAGGTGCAAGCCCAGTGGCACTGCGTGTGATTCCAGACTCATGGTGTCACACTGTAGCAGAGATTCTTACTGCTTGTATGGCAACGAAAGGGTTTTGTGCCTCTGAGAGACCTGGAATGTCGGAAAGACTTTGTCATGGTGTGTGGTGCTTCCATCTGGAAGACTGCCATGCATTGGGGACACAGGTATGCCTGACTTCGGTTTCCATGGAGATTCGTTGTACCTCATTACCACAGGTGCATTTTGCAGATAGTTTTTCTTTGCTTAACCTTCTCTAGTTTCCTTTTCTGTGTTGTTTTTATTTTTGTAATAGGCAAGAGGGTGTTGTGGGTTTTCTGTGGTTTGTTCTTGTTGTTTGGGTTTTGTTTCTTTGTGGTTTTGTTTGTTTTTTTTTCCTTTGGTGTAACAAGTTATGAGGTGTTTGGGGGTTTTTTCTTGTCTCTGGAGTGAAGGTAGAGGGAAGCAGCTGTTCTGCTCAGTGTGTGTGTGGGCAGAACGAGCTGTGGGTGCTACACCAGTGGCTTTTCCTACAAGCTGCATAACCTCTATGGATAACTCCCGTGTGCCAGCTGGTAACCATCAGGCAGGACAGATTACACACACGATATCCATCTGAGGTGACATCTTTGCTTCGCTTGTCTCAGAGAAAACTGATGTACACTTCCAGTTCTCTGCAGGTCACTGCTTGCAACAAGCCAGTGAAACTCTGTTTATACATGTTTGATGGGTAAATATGATTTCCAGTAAACACAATGAGTTACTCAAGCGTTATTTTTAACTGTCTCTTGTTGCCTTTAACTAACTTAGCAAGTGTAACGTGACACTACTTTTCCTTTTTTAAAATAGTAACAGATGCATTTCTTGTTACAGAAGGTAAACTTAGGGGGTTTTTGGAAATAGACAGCCTAATGGCCTGGATCTCCCCCTCATATATAACTTTCTTCTCCTCCGTCCAAGGAGGTATTGACCCACCAGACATTTCAAATATAATGATAATGTGCCAGTATATTGCTGCTTTTTATGTACCTGTTGTTAAATGTTAGTAAGCCTGAATGCATAAGGTCTTAGGGCATATTAGAAAGTGGTGAATAAGCACATGTGGATAATTTGGCTGTGGAGTAACAGAAAAGGGTATGGCTTTAGGTGACTGGAGCAGCTCGGTTGTGTGGGAGGGGTAGTAAAAGGAGTGGAATGAAAGATGAACAGGAGCTGTGAAGCGAGGGGATAGATAATGGTATTGTCATAGATGGAACTGGAAGAGAGCAAATGATATAAGAAGGCAAGTTCAGTTTTAAACGTAGTTTATCAAACTTGAATGGCAGGTAGCTTTCTCTTCTTGAGCAAATGTGACACCGTATTAGGCTGTCAGGCTGTACAATGGCTAATGTTGGTTTTATTCATTAACTCATTCCCCTTTGTTAGACTGAGCCATAAATGTATTTCTTTAACTTGGCTTTAATTTTCACAAACCCTTAAAAAAAAAATTGAAAAATGTCAGTCACGCCACTTTTGAGGAAGCAAAATTCTTATTTGCAGATGTGCATGGACAAAATGAGGAAATATTGCATCATATTGCAGTAATTCTAAAGAGAGGAGAACAACACTGACAGCCAAGGATCTGAGGCCATTTAGCAGGCATAGTGAAGCTGCTGTTGATGCAGAATTTCTGGATTTTATTTTTTATTCTTATGTGTGATCCACTCTGCCACTGCAGTCACATGTCTCTTAGAAGTTCTGGACTATTCTAGAAGAGCAGCAGCCCTTCAGTGCTGAATTAGTTGGTTCTATTACTGTTGACCATTACATTTAAACACTCATGTACTGAGAGTTTTGTTGAGCTGTTTTTCTTCATGGCTTTGTGAGACTGGCAGTCGTTGCCTTTCTTGTACTTAAGCAGAAAGTGACTTAGAAAAGTGAATTATCTTACCTAACTGCACATGGAAAGTGTAAAAATGGCATTACAGTGAAGTGCTTTCTGAGCCTGAGCTCTTGTTTTTTCCTCAAGGTGCTTTGCTTTGTCTTTTAGAGCGTGAAACAGAAATGGTGATAAAAATGAAACCCAAAATAGGGCATATGCTTATGGAACTATGGTTTTAAGAATGGGCTTTATTTATTTGGTTTAGGGTGTTAGTTTTACTGCCTAACATGAATATTAAATGCTAGGTGGTACTCCTGACCTGAGCTTAACTAGGTGAAAACATAATGCTCTATAAAAATAAAGGGTTTGTGATTGCCAGATTAGTTTGACACATCTGTGGAACAGCAGCTAATGGGTGAGGTCCACACAGTCTCCCTGCTGTTGAGTTCATAACAGTCTAATCAATTCCAAAAGTTCAATTTCTGTTCCTGAAGGCTGCTTCCATAATGAATTAAGGGAAGCATATCAAATGTAATAATGCATTGTTATGAAGGTTTTAGTAAACTTGCCAAATGTCAGGCTGCTGGTACAGTCATGGTGCATTTCACTGCTGTGATTACAGGGAGCTGTGGGTTGTGCTGCTCACCTGGCTTTGGGAATTGAGCTGCAATATCATGCCTGGGGCAGGAGAGAAGTGCAGCACAAAGGTTACACTTTGCAGCGAATATTCAAAACATTAGATTTTTTTTTTTTTAAGCAGGTTTAATGCCTGCTTCTTTAAAAGGGAGCATACACATGCTCTGTAGCTTATATAACGAAAGAAATAGGACTGTTCCTTGTGTTTGAAGAACCTAGTGCTCCCCCAGATGCAGCGTGGCAGCTGAAAATTACTTTTGATAACTGTAAACACCATGTCAAATAGCTAGTTTTGGGTGAGAATTGGAAAAAGCATTGATATTTGACTAGAAGCGCTAGGTAAGAAATAAATGGTTGCTTCTGTTTATGGGTATGGTCGGTTCAAAACTTGTAGTGGACAATGAGGTTAACACCTTATAATTTATGGATGAGTTTCTGGATCCTTTGTGTCACTCAGCACGAAGGAATGTTAATGCTGATCTTACCAGACACTGGTGGATTTCTCTAATGTCGTGTTCAGTGGAATTATGTCAGGAATGAATAGTGTGCATAGCAGAAATGTAAGAAAACATTTCCGGAGGGAAAGCTGAGCTCTTTTGCATCCACAGAACTCAGAAACCTCTCTGTGTACGTGATCACTGGCAGAAAGTGATAAGTATTTATTTAGGTGTAGTGGAACGTGATCAATAATCAGAACTGATAGAGAGATGCAGGACTAGATTTGTAGATAGGCTGGGATGGACTCATTTCTAGGAAGGATAATGTATTCACAGATGAGTTTTGCCCCAAATGATGCCAAAAGCACTTAACAGGCTGAATGTACAGGTCGTGTCAGCCATCCCTGGTTAACTGCGGTCAACAGAGCAGAGCGATGCTACCTGAGAGAACAGGCTAGAAAATGATGAAGAATGATGTCTCCAGCTGAAAGAGGAGAGGTGAACTTCAGGGAGCAGACAGCAGTTTAAACAAGTTGAAGTTCAGCCAGGACACCTTGCTAATTGCTCCCAAACACAGCATGGCATAGAATCATCCTTCTCATAAAGAGAATAAGTTTCAGGGTAAATAAAAGTAAATAAAGACATTCAGTAGTGAGGGGGCGGAGGGAGTGTAATAATTAAATCTTGAGTTTGGCTTGCAAAAACCCATTTGTGTAAAATCAAGTTGGTGGCGTTTTGCTTTCCTTAAGACTGTAGAATGATGTGGCTTAAACAGCAAGTGGTGGAAGGCAGCACTTTCCCTGGATAGATAGTTTCTCTTTATTCATGAAATATCTGTGGAAAATGCCTTGCATACACAACAGCAGTGAGGGGAGGACCGTAAGCAGGGAGAGAAGGACATAATGGAATGTCACTGCATTCCTTGTAGTATAACGTGACCTTTCCATTAAATTAACATTATGCTGTCTGAACAGAAGGAGAGCTGAGATAGAGAGTATTTTTAGGGGCTGATAGTCAAGTTAATTAGGCAGCTATAGCTGTCATTCTGTACATTAAGAGCTCAAAAGCGGGGTATGGGGAATGGAAGTATAATGTTCGTTTGCATTCCATTAATTTTGAAGAAAGAGTTACTTTGTGTTGATTGTGAAAATTAGGCTCTGATGTTGTTTGGAGTGCTGTAGCCTGGACCCTGTTTTTCTCTGGTGTATTTAGAGGGAGGTTTTAACTTAATTCTTCAATGATTTGCTGCTAAAAGGTTTATGCATCCTCTCTGCTAATCTAGCGGGTATAAAAGACAGATTCCACAATCCTTATTGGCGTGGAGGACCCAGATATTTCATATGCCTGTCTGTCAACCTCAGTGCAGTAATCACAGCGTAAGGCACTGCTTTTCAAGTGAAACAGTGCTAGATTTCGGTCTGTGGGCATTGAAATTCATTCACACCCACTCAATTTCATTTAAGGGTCAAAAGATGCTCCATAAAGCTGATATGACATATTTAAATTCATAATGGCTCATTCATACACTGCATCCATTACAAATCTTCCCTTTTTAAGAACGACTCTTGACTTTCTCATAAGTTTCCTTACTCATAAAAGCACATTCTAGCTGCATTACATCAGGCTCCAGATAACAATCCATGTGTTAGAAACAAAGGGATTGCAAAGCTGTTAAGGTTATTTGTAATATTTCCTCTGCTGCAATTCAAGTCAGGTTGCAGCAAGTTACAGAACTCACTGAAGCCTCTGGCCAGGGCTAGTTGCTCTGTGTGCTGTCTGTGTCTTTGGCCTTGAGCTAAGGCCTGTGGCACTGCTGGGGAGGGTGAAATCATGTCATTCCTCATCTGTTAGAGCAGCCCTTGGACTGCGGTCCTGCAGTCTGAAATGTATTTACTTCAATGGTTTTGGCCTCAGTGCTTCATTTCCCTCCTGCAGGTACAACCAGTGATCCAACAGCCTCGCTTGTCTGCCATTCTGAGGATCCTCCTCTGTCCAAGCGGTATTATTTGGTCCCACTGTTTGTCAGCATTTCCTTCCCAGTGCTTTGGGAACCCTGTGTTTTTGATCTTTGCTTTGTCTCACTTGATTCCTCCCTCTCACCTCATTCTTTAATGCTCATACCCCTTGAGTCTGCCAGCTCCCAGTTCAGATGGAGGAAGACTTACAGCTTTATTAGATAACAAATGATTCCCAGAGCTCCTTCTTTGCCCTGCTGTTTGGGGAGCTATTTGTTTTGAGAATAAATGAAGTTATCTCATAACCACTGCCTAAAAATAAAGAACAAATGTTATCTCTCTGATGGACAGAAAGTCAAACCTGTCATGTCTGACAGTGTTAGGAAAAGACTTACCCACACGATAGAATTCCTTCACGACTCAGCTGACACCTTGGGTGTTTGTGGGCCGAGCAGCAACGTTTCCCTGCTGTCACATAACCTCCTGCCCGAATACAGGGCAGTAGGAAACAGGAAAGGGCTGGAAGGCTGCTAACTCTTAGAACTTGTACTTCCCTGGAGGTGTCATGATCCTGGCAGCTTCACTGACTGGCTGGTGAGGAATGCTGTGGCTGCTCTGGATTCACCACAGTCATGCAGGACAACTCTAAGCCACAATACAGTATCAGCTTGCTAATGAAGATATTGCCCGAAACATACTGAAATAGATGGATTGTGATCCATCTGCAGCATTATGGCAGCATAAGAGTAGGATGAAATCACTTGCTGGATTTAAAGAGGGTTTATATTCCCCTCCTAAATGTTTTCTAAAGCCAGTATTTACTGCTCTATTTGCCGTTGATCAGTTATCCCAGAGCTGAAAATATTTATGGCTTTTGTGCAGTACATTTATCACCTTGAAAATATAATTAAAAATCTGTAACAATTGTCCTGTAATTAAACCTCAAACATCATCTAATAGATCACAGTGGAATTGGAACTGATCTCCCTCTAGTTCTGAGTCTGTTTTCCAATGGAGAGATGGTTCAAATAAAGGATCTGTTCAGTTGTACAAAGGAAGCCTTTCCTCTAACGAAGCCTTTCACGTGCATAGGACCAGCACAGTATTAGCTTAGAGCACAGGGTTAAAATATTTTCTTTTATAATGCTTTGTCTTGTTGGTACTTTGTCTTAGGTAAGGTTACGTATTTATGAGTTCAAGAAACTGAGAGTTTTTGTATTATAAGAACATTTAACTTTTCTGTCAACACCTGCAGCAGGTAACAGGTTATCTACAGATACCTACCACACGCTGCTTCCACTTTTTGATTAGGTTACCCTGAAATGTGGGAAATTAATTCCTGGAGTCAGTGCCAACTAAACTTGACAGTGGATCAAAGCTGTGAGACAAATTGCTCATTACAGTTCAGGGAGCTGAATTCTCTGTGCAGACAGTTGTACCCTCACTGGAGGCTTCTCGGGCGCTTCCCCCCCACAGCTCTGCCTCTCCAACTGCTGCTGTTGTTGGGGAAGCTCATAGGTGGATTTCTGTAAAATAAGCTCATCCTAAACCCCCCTTAGAGGCATTGCTGGGTCTTGGAATTGTTATTTGTTTGGTTGGGTTTGTTTCTTGTCACCCTGTTTAGAGCTGGTGTCACTATGCAACAGCCTGAACTATAAACAATGATGTTAATCCATGAAAAATGAGAAATTAAACCTTGGCAGGATCCTAGTGATCCTTGTCCAGGTTCATCAGATGAAAGCTCTGGTTTTATTTTTTTTTTCTGACTTTTTCTAAAAGCTCGGCAGAACAGAATTCGTTCAGCTTCACTGTCTGACAGAAATCACTCTTGCTGATTGTGAGCTTGTTTCATCTCTTAGTGAAAGCAGATAAAAACATTTTTAAAAACCCAAACAAACAAACAAAAAAAACCCAACCACAAAAAAACATTTTCCAAACAGTCACTTTGCTGTTTCCACTAGCTCATCAGAAACATTTGGATCCTTCCCTTTAAGAAAGCTGCTTTCAGGGAAATGTTGTGCATGTAATTTTTTTTTTTTCCCCTTCAGGTATTTCACTTTCAGCTGTTCCTGTAAATTAACGTTGGCTCTGATTTATCTGTGTGAGATCTGAGTTGGTGTGTGGTGAGTCAGAGCGAGATGTCTGTGTAAGCTGGAAGCTTTGGAGCGAGGCTTTCAGCACCTCCGGCTTGTCACAGAAAGTGGGATGAATGCGAGTCTTTGTGCCTTTGCTCTGAGGTCAGCTGGAAGACACGATTGCCTGCAAACAGTGATTTAATGGCAGAGTGACACACAGCCTTAAAACTAATGGGATACAAACCAGGAAATCAAAACAAAGGCAACGCTCGAGGAGAATGGGCCACAGATGTAACGCAGTCTGTGTGTGCAGCTGGCAGGGCCACCACAAACTGCTGCTCAAAATAGCTGTCCTTCAGAAAGGCAAGTTTTGGGGGTTTAGCTGCAGTTGATTCCCTTATTAACGTGTCAGGTATAAGCAGTTTGGAGTGACTATCATTTACAAGAAGTGTAGAGTCGTTCCTAAATATGAGTATATGAATATGAAGTCACGAATAGGGATTTATTTGCAGATAACCCAGGCAAATCTATGCCAGAATGCCGACAAACTTCGCTGATGTCCAGCCTAGCCTCGGAAAAAAGGAGAGGGATGTGTGTGCCTGCATGTTTAAGTTTCAGTACAAATCACAAATAGATAATAAAGAGAGGCCATTATACTACATTTAAAACCCAGGAGAGCAACTTGCTATGACTGTGGTATAGCTATAAAGGGTGGTTTGGATTTTGTATCAGCATTAAAGAATATTCCACAATCTTACATAAAACATAGGCACTTAGATCTTTTTCTTGACATGTTCATCTGTCTCATGTTTATCATGGGTGAAATTGGTGCCAGCCAGTCTTTGGATAGATATTCATTCTGCTGTTGCAACGTGGACCATATTCATCCCTGTCAAAATAGAGATTCAGTTTGCATTTTTATTCCAGCAGAGCATTTGACCCTTTGAAGAAAAAAGCTTGAGTGAAATTGAATGATGGTTCAGAATTTGGTTATATTTTGTTTGTAAACTCTGTATTTTCAATTTATATGGGGAGAATACACATTTGTATAGCAGCCATTATGTACTCTGTTTATTCTCTACAAAGTTCTATTGGAAAAATACTGTAAGAAATGTTTAAGCATTTTAATAATCTTAGTCTTTAACTTGCATCCAAAAATGCAGGTTTGTTTTAGGGAAGCAACAGGAGCATCTGCCTGGAAAAATAACAATGGAACTATCAGTCCCACGTTGTGACGTGCATGTGGTGAAAAGATGACTTTTTTAGGGCTGGCAGATGCACTCACTTTACAGGTCATTAAATTTCTCATTATACAAACTCAATCGTCTGAGTTTTTAAAGTATGATTTGGAATATCCAAAAGATTAGACAGTGTGCAAGATAAATGTAGAGGCTTAAGATTTGATAGACAAAACATAATGTGACAAAATGATGGGTAAATTCCATAACGATCCTACTATATTATTCTCATTGTCTAGCTACTCCATATGGAAGGTTCCATTCTGACCTTACGTCTATCACTGCATGCAGAATTACACCAAACAAAATGTTGGTTTTGCCAGCCCGCTGAGTGATTCTGATTCATCTTTCTGTGTTTTTTGAGGAGAGGATCTGTAGCAGTAATTTGTGCATTAGGATTTTATCTGTCTTGATGAGTGGAGAAAACTGCACCTTTTTAAAAATGCTTTGAAGTGCTGTGATGATGGAAGGGAATTGCTGTTACTGAACTTCTCTAACATTTCTTTGCTTATATTTGTTTTTTCTAATCACAAGGTCTTAACTGTTGTAAGAAAAAAAAGTTCCCTCCCCTCCTTCCCCCTCCCTGAAGTGGTTGTAATGTTTGGCTGCCAAAAGCTCAGGATCTACAGATAACAACTTCGGGGGGGTGGGGGGAAAGTGGTAAGATTTGATAATTATTTAGCCTGAGTAATAAAAAATTGTTTTCCAACACATTGGAAAGCAATGTGTTAGCACAGCTTTCCTCTGCACAAGTTTTCTTAGGAAGGCCATAGATGGGAAGGAGTGATGTTTAATCAGCTGAGCTTTCTGTTGATGTTGGTTTTCCATTATTTTCTTTCACAGAAACGTGAGTCACTGTGATCCCAGGGTATGAACATGTAAAGTGCCACTCCTGAGCTGGCAGGGCACGAGCAAAACAATTGCTCTTCTAATTGCTCAGGATCAATCTTTTCCTATATATTCAACACTTTCTTCTCCACTCACAGTATTGCTGTCCAGCCTTTCCAACACCTTCCAGCTGCTGTTACCTGAGGTTTAGATATACCTCTGGAAAAACAGAGCTATGAAACAGAACATGTTATCTTAAACATTGATCCTAAACCTAAAACACTGATATTTCACTAGAATGTCATAGTCCCGCAGATAATTTTAGATTATACATGTGGATTGTCTAGAAATTATATTCTTGATATAGTCCTAAGACCTCTCAGATCTTAAAATAAAGAACAGTCTTTCACACTGATTCAGGCTATGATAGATTTTATGGCTTCTTACCAGATTATATATATGGGCCAAATAAGTTGCCTACTGCACCAGGGCTTTGGAAAGTGTGTTATGTCACTGAATGCTTCTTAAATTAGGTCTGGGTAATCAAGTGATCTGTAATTGGAGAAATCCAAGGTGGATCTCTTCTGCCAATTCTGAATAGCAAGCCCTCAGTCTTCAGCACGGGAAGAAAGTTCATTGCTAAGAGACCTTTTAAAGCTTAACTGTAGAAATGTTTCAGTAATGTCCTTTTCTTTTTTAGCATTCGAGGGTCAAAATAAAGCCTTGGATAAAGATCATCAGCTTATTTTTGTGTCCTGTGAGTATAAAAACACAAGGAAAAATCACCATGGCTATTCCAGTTATTCACAGCTTGGTCACTTACAAGGTTTCTTCCAAATCACTGTTCACATCAGATGGCTGTCAGACTCTGGCTGGCTTTATTTGTGTGGGAAAAAATAAGTATATCTCATTGGAATGAGACATTCTAGAAGTAAGTGCTGGGTAGTCACAAAACTCGGTCATGTAATTAGGAACTTAACACCCTGTACTTTGACACTGAATACCAGGAAAATTCTCTAAGCCCTTTCTCCTTTCATTTTTTTGGGTTTTTTTTAACTCCAATACAGGTGGGTGCAATGGATGCTAATAAACCTTACTCACATAAGCTGACAGGTTTCTGAGACATCAGTACAGCAAACTCACCCACATAAAGCTGATAATTTTGAAATTAACTTTCTTGCATAGGAGAGGTTTTCTAGAAGAATTTAGGAAATTATTGTCTCAGAACTTGAGGTAGAAATCTTTGGGGCTGATCCCACTGTGTGTTCTGTTTAGAGGGCAAAGCTGGGCTTGCTTGTGCATCCCCAGTTCCTTCCAGAGGTGAATTTAACCATAATTAGTTGTTCATTCTACCAATAGTTTTTTCTGTCCCTAAGTCAACTAAAAAAGACTTTTTCTTTCAAGGGAGTCCTGAGGTCTAGTTTGTTTGAAATAATGTCTGTTACAAAGCACAACCAGCTCTTTCTTCCATGTGAATCTGTCATACTTGGCCAGCTGTTGTTTGAGACATTTGTTCCAGGAAGGCTGTCATACTGTATTTTTAATGTGTTTTTCTCTGTTGTTGGGGTTTAAAATGATTTTTAGGTCTCTTGAAAACTGCTCACTTGATTATGCCGAATGAGATTTACTATTTATGGACAAAACCAGTGGGGTGGTGCATGATTGCTTCTCTCACAGAGTGTGTTTCTGTGGGAATGGATGCAGTGATGGTGATGGTTTTGGCCCCAAATCCATTTACTTGCTAAGTGAGCTACAGGAACATACAGGAAAAAAGACTCCAAAGCCCATTTCTTTTACCTCAGGCTGTATAACATATCTCACTGCACTGTCTGCATTGTGCTGGCACTTGAATTTTGCTTTCCCATTACATGTCTGACAGTCAAGTAGGAAGCAGCTCATAGTTCTGAGATATTTGTTTTTCTGGGCCAATGATGGTACTTTTAGGAGAAGTCAGCTCTGTTTCACTGAAAAAGTAAATAACTTTTAGACATGTCTGCACTTTAATAAGACATATTCAAAAACTGTAAGATGCATACTAGGCAAATTATTTTGGAATTCTGGCCAATGTGACTGTGGTTTTAGACGACAAAGGCATTCCCTTTGCAGGACTGATCGCTGTGTGAAGGACTGTCTGTGAGTTTAAGGTACAAGTTGAGAATTAATGACTTTTAGGGAAGGAGTGTATCTCAAAAAGACATTTTACTATTTAAACATCATCTTCCTAAACTACCTGGTTTCTTTACCTTTTTAAACTATTTGTTTTTAAGATCTCTGTTTTTGTTGATTTAATTGTACTTCTGTGAAACATTTGGACACAGAACGGTGTGAAGATCATTACACCATGTATTTACTCTCAGGCTCCTGAGCCAGTTGGGCATTTTGCCATGGCCACCTGAAGTATCTCCTGGCTATAAGGACCTGTGAGGGAGAAGCAGAAAGTCCTGTGAAAGTGCTTAGCTGCAGACCAGCTTGATGCTGCTTCCTTGGTGCTGTAAAATTTAGCTTCAGCTGGATGATAGAATTTCATCTCTAGCTGAACCAGCTGTACTGTGAAGGGGGATAAAGCAGATGATCACTGTCAGACACCTTGTGAGGAGTTCAGTAATGGGTCAGCTGAGCCATCCATCCCAGCATATGTGCTGTGAATCGAGACACAGAACTCTGGAGATGGAAAATGACCACCCTGCTTCAGTCTGAGAACAAATCCGAGCAGAGGTCACATCAGAGTGAAATTTCTTTTACTCAGCCCATGAAATGAACACATTGTCCTGCTCACAGAAGTGCCAAGACTTTTAAAGGAACTGCCTGAAACTCTGAAGATCTTAAGGTCCATGAGGAGTTGTGATAAGAAAGAGAAAAAGGCAGAGGGCAAGGTGTTGACGGCACACCTGAAATCCACTTTAACTTCAGTGCTCAGCAGCCACATGAAGAACAGTTGTGGAATGTTAAACTAAGACGTGGTTGAGGAGAGAGGAGGAGGTTCAGCAATTTGCCTTCTTTCCCACTCTTTGGTGACAGTGACAAATGCTGTAACATTCTCTCAGACTGTGTGAGGGGATCTGGGGCTTCCATGCTGAGATGAAAGCTTTTGGTTCACTGACCTGCTTTCTACACCCTGCTCTTCCTGTACACACTGGGCGTGACCAGGGACAAGGCTCTTGTCCTGTTGTACCTTCATTCTTCACACATGCCAAGAGGATAACACCACACTACTGCTGGACAAGAAAAGAATGTTGTGAGGATTGATGTCTTAAACTACTAACTGCTAAACTACTGCAGTAATGGGGGCCACATAATCATTACAGATAGATGGGCTTGGAGTCTTCGCTGCTACTGGATGGCAGTGCAGCCCCTGCAGTCCCTCCATCTCTGCCTTGCCAGAAGATTCTGTCCCATCCATCACACCCAGAGCCAGCCGTGCTTAGTTACACATCCATGACCTCTGGGTGTGAGTGTTACTGCTCATACCTGGGCATGGAGCCAGAGGAGAAGGAAGATCTTGCTCTGGTTTATTAACACACTGACAGGAATAAGTGCTGTGCCTTAAACACCTAAGAGTTCCCATGTTGGTGTTTAGCAAATAAAAGGCAGCTCGGGAGAAGCCATGAAAGTTCAGAAGTAAACAGGAGGTCTTAGCAATTCTTTCCTTCTGATTCCTGAGTAATGAGGGACAACTTGAAAGCTGAACAACATAGTAAAGTGTTAACAGTCTTCACAGCTGAGAGCACTGAGCAGTGGCCAAAAACAACCATTAACTTCTGCATACACTGTTTATTGAGCTAATATCCTTCACTCTCTTTTTTTCTCCTGTAAGAGAAGTGTTCTGATTGGTCTTACCACGGCTGTGTTTTACTTTTGTGTTAATTTTTCAACTTCAGTGTTCTTTGTCCTCTACCAGGTGGCAGTCATCATGTGTTCTGTTCCATGGCTCTTATTGATTTGGTCAAAAGTAATTAAAGAGATAATTTGTTCTCAATTACATTTCCTTGAATTTCCTGAGGCTGGTAACTCTGCTCTCCAGCTGCGTCTTCCCCCAATTCCTTCTCAAATTAACTTTGCTCTTACTGTGAAATAAAACAGAAGAGTGTGGTTTTTTTTGTTTGCTGCTTTTGGACTGAATGGAGACTCTGTGCTGTGGCAGATATTGATCTGATCATTTTATTAGGTACTCCTGCCTTGGTTCATGAACTCTCATGTTTTAGCATAACATTGCAGTAAGAAATCCTGTGTTAGACCAGCAGAAGCAAGAAAGCAATCGTTTTAAAAGATGTTTATGGATGTTTCTGCTTTCTGAGTGTCCTCTGTGCCTGAAGGGCTCTTTTCAGCACTTTTGTAATCTATTTTGAACTCCACTAATGGCAAGAAGGAAGTGAGCACTATTGTGGTGCAGATGGGGTTTTCTTTTTTTCAGTTTGACTCAAATTACATTAATTTCTAGTAGAATGGATTTTTTTGGCGATCAGAAATGGCTTTGGAACATTTGGTTTTCTGACAGAAGATTTGGCAAGGACATTTGTCGTTCTGACTTAAGTAGGGGGAAAATAGCTAGAAAACATTAGCTAAGGCTGAGTAATATTATCATTGCCAGTATGCAGCCAAAAATGTGAATAAAAGGCTTTGGGAGCATTGTAAATATCTAAATTGCTGGCACATTGCCCAGCCTTGGAAATTACAAAGGTGCCATAGACAGATGTCATGCAGAAGTGATCATTTTTTTTCCCTTCCTTATTTGCACTGACTTCCAAGGACACATTTTAAAATTTTTAAATCATCTGAATAAAAAGAGTTTATGAAGATTACAAAGATGGCAGCTCAAATGGTGCAGGTGCTTAAAGGGTTAAAAGTAACTGTAGGGCAAACGCACAACAGTAACATTACAACTGTGATTAATTTGATGCAATTATTTTACAAAACTTACCAAACTCGTACTTACCAAACTTATCAGAATTAGTAAATCCTCTTTAGAGGCAAGAAAATTAGAAGAGGATTTTCCCCAGGAGTATGAGAAGTGGGTGGAATAAACAATGCCAAGCTATTGTTATGAAAACACCAGGGTTTTTTTCTGTACAGATGCTTTCCATTCCTATAATATCAGAATGCTTCATAGGTGTTTGGGAAAGAAGTGTTATTTTTCCCATTCCAAACACGGGAAGTAGAGGCACAATGAGTTGTGGAGTTTGTATTAAAATTCATTGTAGTCAGAAAAAGGATTCTGCTAGCTGGGATAAGGTGTTAAATGTTTTATTTAGGATGTCAGAGGAAATTTCTGACAGAGACGAAATTGAATCTATTTATTCCAAATTTCCTCCTCATGCCTTCACTAGCAGACAACCTTTCTCTGACTTTTCAGCTGTCTCCCTCCATTTTCCCGAGATGTCTGTATTGACAGTAACATGTTCATTGGAGTGCAGAAGGAGACCTAACAAGGCTGGAACTGCCTGGCTCATTAAAACTCCTCGTGGCAGAACAGTGGGATGAGGCTCCTCCCCGTCGATCCCGGGACCTTTCCTGACTGGAGCAGCCGAATGGAAGCTGCTGCAACAGCTCTTACCAAGTGCTCCCCTTGGCAACGGAGATTCTCGACTGCAAAGTGCTTTGCATTATTTATATGGCACAGCACAGCCTTAACAAATCAGGTGTTTTTGCTGATATTTATATCTGCACGTTTAGCTGTGGCTTTCTATGTTTGTTTTTTTTCAGCTGAAGCACTAAAATAGCGATACTCTCATTACTCTAAAAAAAAAAATCTCAATTTTCTGCAATATATTCTGCATGACATCCTTTGTCTTGGAGCCTCTCGTGTTTAATTGAAAATTCTCTTTCGGTCCTGATGCCTGTTCCATGTTCCCACTTCCCAGTGAAAGGGCAGAAAGGGTCAGGAGTGAGCAGCAGTATTAAAAGAAGAAATAGGGGAAAAAAAAATCCCGAGTGCATGGCTAGAATATTGCCTTTAAAATCCAACATTTATAGCCCCTCCTGCAGAACAGCAGTAGTCACTTCTATACCTGGTGCTTTACAGAAGCTCTCTAAACACTTTCATAAAATAATATATTTCTTGAGGTCGCTCTTGCCTTTGAATGACTAAATGTTGGCTTGTGATGAGGCTTTGCTGATTTACTGTCATCAGAACACATTCACAGTTTGCAAATGTAATCCTAATGCTCCTACTGGAGTGATATGGAGAGAAGGAAGAAGAGTGCAATAGGTGTATCAATCCATTTTGACATCACAGATAAACTTAATGAATGAAAAAACTTTGCGCATTGCAAAGGAAACAGGTCCTTAATTCAGCTTCACCAAAACCAAACAAAATAAAAAACCCCAAACAAACAAAACCACAACCAAAAACAACAACAAAATTGAAAATGTACGCCCTAAAAGCATGATTTTATTGTACCTTGATTCTCTATCCATAGTTGGCATATCTTCCACCAGCTCAGGTTATTGACAAAAAACAACTTGGAAAGTTAGAAAATTTAAAAACTCAAAGAATGACATCTGCAAGGATGACAGATGTGGGACACGGAGAGAATGTTTAATAAAAGGATGGATTTGTCAGAACTGAGCAATTTTTAATCTCCTGAAATGTCTAGAAGAGAAAGTGGAAATACCTGGGAATTGTCAGGGTAAAATCCATAATCTGCATGTGGTGGGTTTGACTAAAACCAAGTGATTCAAAAGAATCTGTTCATCCAAAAATACTCGAAGAGGCTGCATTTTTCTTTCTAAAGATGAAGAGGTCACTGTGTAAGGCAGTGAGCAGGAATCCCGGGGCTCCCTGTGTGCTCCTCTCCACCTGGGATAGCCCTGGGAGGGGTGGCCTGCAGGTCCTCGGGAGTGGAGCCTGGACAATCTGGCGGCATCGAGCTCCACCTGCTGCAGTAACTCTGCAGCATTGCTGCCCTCCTACCTGCAGCTGCCACAAGCCAGCTCGAGAAAAATGACCATAATCATTTTCACGGAAAACTTCTGGGTCATTTCCTCCTGTAATCTCGCTTTATGATGATGTTTCATGTGTTACTTAATAGTTTGGGGTTTTTTTAAATTGTAGTTTCTTACATATGGAGTTGTGTGAGATTTATTTTTTTTCTAACATCGCTATAATGAAAGCAGGAAATGATCACTGAAACAGGCCTTTTGATGGCTTAAAGCAAATTAGACGAACTATGATGAAAGTCTTCTTAGGTTGGAAACACTAAAAAAACCTCACCACCCAAGCTCCAAAGACTGTTCAGGTTGTCAGGATGATATATTGCTGAATGTAGCAAATTAGGCATACCAGTAATGTTCTCTGGTTTTATATCTGCACTGCAAATTAAAAAGAGAGATCTCTACTGTTCTCTAATTACTACTGTTACTGTTTTAAGCTCAGATTGCACCTTTTCAATACATGGCATTGTAATGAAAGACGATGATGTTGAGAAGGAAGCTGCTCCCTTCTGTCTTCTGTGCTGAGGGTGATTGAATCACATCATCAGTGCCTGAGTGGAGCTGGGGCTGTGACACCTCCCTCCTTCAGCATCTGTGCAAAGGGCAGGGAGCTCTTTTTCCTTTCCCCCTGGACTGGCAGAGCTTGATGGCCAGAGAGGGGATGCAGAGAGATGTTGCAGCTGAGAGAACTTGTTTTCAGGGCTCTGTGGCATTAAACACTCAAAATGAATGAGGTTAAATGGCTCCAGGCCTTACCAAGGGGCAGGGAAGTGGTGCTTTCAAGCCATTGAAACCTGAGGGCTGCATTCCCCCCCCCACACTTCCTTCCCTTCAGTAGTAAGTTATCCTTACTCTTAATTTGTTTTAATCGTGTCATTCCAGGTATCACCAGGGGTAGAAGCAGTTGTACCTGGCTGTTGGCAACGTTCTGCTGCTTCTGAAAAAATAAAACAAATCATACCAGTGCCATGAGCAAAGCAGATGAGAAATTACCTGCTCCTGGACTGTCCAAATCAGATAAATCTTCTGGTTTTAGCTTTAAATACAGACTATGTGTGCAATTAAAAGAAAAAAAGTCCCCTGCATGCTATCCTTGTATCAGATGATGAGAAAGCTGACACAAGTTCACAGGTTTTGGGGTTGTTGGGATGGTGCTGAGGGGGTTGGTGTTAGAGGTTACAGACGGGCCTTACAGAGAAGACAGCCATAAGGAAATAGGAACTGAAAAGGAGAAAGATGATCAAGGGATGTTCAAATACATAGAGTTTATTGGATTTTTCACTGAACTTTCCAAAACTGTCCCCTGATACGAGTTAAATATTGCCCAAAATCTGAAAACTTCTCTGGTTTTCACAACCAATCTGCTTCTGAACCAGTTTCTCTGAAGGTGTTTCACCTACAGAGTCTTCGGTTCCATCCATCTGACAGCTCTCTACCTTCAAGAGTACTCTGAAATTTAGAAGGACTGATCAGAGAAAATAATCATTTGTCTTTTAGCATTATTTATGGTTTGGATAGATCAGCTGTGCTCTTGGTCATACATAAGTGAAGTCACAAATATTAAAGGTTTTATGCTGGATTTTTTAGTGTTTTGTTTGGTAACTCATTTCTAAAATCCAAATTAGTTTAAAAAGCCTGTTTTCACAGGTAGGATATTTAATATCCTTGTTTGTGGGCTGCCTCAGCCATCCCAGTTTAACATTGTTGTTTGCAATTCTCCAGTGGGTGAAGGTATTGCTCCTCACACTTTGTACCTTTGTTCTGCTGAGATCTCACATAGAAGCATAAATCTGGAGTGAAGTTTATGCCTTCTCAAGGTAAGATTCCAACAAGCAAAGTGCTCTGCTCTTAATTTCTTTTTTAAATACTTGAGCAAAGTTGGGGCTTTGCTCTGTTGAGCAAAAGCTGCACAGCATAGGAAGTTTCATCCACAGCTCCCAGTCTGCTGGGTGGCACTTTTTGTACACCAGCTCTTCCCTGACTGCATGGATACAGCTTGCTAGGGCCAGCTTTGGATTGCTTGGAATCACTGAATGAGCTCTTTGATCTAAAACTAGTGATGGAAAGAATTACTGTCTTCATGTCCTTTCAGCTTGCTTTCCAGACCCTGCTGAGTGATCTGAAGTCTCTTATTAATCTACCTGTATAATTTTTTTTTATATAGGGAGGAATGTATCTTTTTTCCACTTGAATAAACTGAAGGAGTTCTGAGTGTGTTTGTGTCTGACTGCAGGGCTTTTTATGGGTCTGTGCCTTCCTTGGGAGTGAAAGCAGAGACCCAAGAATAGTGGTCTATCCCAGTGTGTATCTTCAGGGAAGAGCAGTTACAAGTAAGTAATTTTCTATTCCTGGTTTTGGAAATTGGATATTCTTTTTATGCTAGACAGAGTAGTCTGTACAACAGTCTTGCAAGAGAAGAGTTGCATTCCTAGGTACTTAAGCACAGCAACCTATAAGGCATGCATGCATTTTGCACAGTAGCTTGTCAGCAGGTACTTCCTATGAGAATCACTTTGTGCACCAGAGTTACTTGCTGACAAACCAAGTTTTTCTGCCCTAGGCTGGTGTAGACACTTCTGCTCTAGTTTGCATCTCTGTAGAAAAATGTGATTTACACCACTCCATTTAGAAAATTATGACCTGCTGCAGTATTTCAAATATGGTTACGTGGTTTTGTTTATTGTTTTTTAGGAACCAGTGGGAAAAAAAAAGAAGTAGAGGAAAAATGACTCGAAGTGGCTGAGGTTACTGCTAACAAGTACTTTTTCAATCCAGAGGTGAGAACGGTGAAGCTTTGATTCAGGATCAAGTTAAAGAAGGCACCAGACAAACATCATGCTTTAATTATTCATAGTGATACCTGTTTGCTGAATTCAGGGTTTAAAGCTCACTGCACACAAGGAACCAGCTTTTATTGGCTGATGAACATTTCATAGGAGTAAAACTCCTCCTGAAGGTATTAGACAGAAGTCACTGATGAGTTGTAGGGTCTCTTGTAATTTGGTAAAAATAGTGTTCTGAAAATTCAGTTTAGCTGTGTTAGTAATTCCATGTATCAGTTCTATAAAACTGACTTTAAACTGCATTACAGTTTAGCACAGAAATGGCTAATAGACTCAAAATTACTCTTTTATTTCAAAAATTCATATTTTATTAAAGCACATGGGTCAATATTGCACATTCCTAGACCTCAAAAACCTGAAGTTGAAAGGGCTGTTCCTTTGGTGTTGTGAGGAGCTGGACAAATGACTTGTTGAAGATCTAACCTTAACTTACAGTTTAAAATACTCAAAGGCTTGGAGGTGATTTTACTTAAAATGCCACTTCTGGGTCATCACAGAACAGTTTGTGTGGTGAGTCTGTTCCAGTTCATCCAAGACCACCCAAGTGTATTTGCTGCTTGATACAGTCTTGGGCCTGTCATACAGCTGTGCAGTTCCAGACCAGGCTGTGGCTCTATCCCAACTGAGTATTTAATTTCATTTTTAACTAACTCAAAGCAGCCTTTCTCATGTGGGTGAGAATTTCTGTATGGATCCAACAGAGATCAGCAATATGCTCTTCCATACTTGCAAGGTGCATAATAGAGGGGCTTCTTTTTTTTTTTTTTTAACTGGGAATTAATTTTTCTGGACACCTCAGGACACTTGGGAATTGCCTCACAGGATACCTTGGACTGCATCATGGTCCCTGTACCCCAGTATCTTGTCTCCCAATGGATTGCAATTTATTCCTCATTTTTAATTACCTAATGCATGCAAACCCACTGCATATGCACAGCATGCAGTCAGGATTCTGTGAAATTGGTGCAGATGTTCTCTGGAAACCCCAAGGGTACTTCTAAGCCAGGGCTAGTTCAACAACAAATATAAGCTTTCATCTCCTTTGTTTTTTTCAGTTCCATAGCTGCTCAGAAGAAAAAGTGTTGCAGGCATTTTGATCAATGCACAAAGTAGGGAGTTTTAATTCCCTTACATAAAATTGCTGACCTGGTTTGTGTTCTCTTAAAAAATGAGAAGCAATTAAAAAACCATTGTGTTCTGCGCTCAAAACCCAGCTATGTCTGTGGAGCTTTTCCTGTTATTTTGGTTTTTACAGATGTCAGTCTCCTGTTTGGAGTCTTATTGAAAATTTTGCTGGGTTGGGACTTGTGAAAGGGTTCTGTCCCAAGTATATGTTTTGTAGTTTGTAGCAGTCATTCCTTAAATCTAGGCCATCGAACAAGCTCTTCTTCCTGTCTGGTAGTTAATGAAGCTCATGGTTGCTCAACTTCCTGAGAGATCTCTGTCAGGCTTGATCTCAGCCATCATTTAAAGCTGCTGGGACACCTGCACGCACAGGAATGCACAGAAGGATCACGTCAGACTTGTTTGCATGCTAGTGAGGTGACACAGTGCTGTCCCAGGCAATGACCATCTCAGGAAATATTTGGCGATTAAAACAGAGCCCTGAGACTGCACATACCTTCTCTGTGACAAGCTCCCCTTCATTAATGCTGTAATATTTATTTTCCATTTGATCACTTTCAGTGTGATTCACTGGAACCAGGGAAGAGGGAAATGGGAATGGACCTGAGGATTCTTAGTACAGCTGTAGCTCAGTCAAGGTAAAGGAATCCAGAGCACATAGAAACTGGCCAGGCAAGGCTAAAGGAATCTTTGGTTCTGTAGTGGTAGCTGTTGCATTATAAGCAAAATAATGTACTGTACTAACAGCTTAGAAAAGGTAGTTTAAAATTCTGTCTTTATAGGCTTTATATATACTGAAAATGTTGACAACTCTGTAGGAGGAATGATTGTTTGATAGCTCCATCTGTATCAACATTATATTGTTTTAGTGTTCTTTATGAAGGAGCTTTTTACCTCTTGGCAGTCTCTTGCATGGCTTGGTGTTGCGCCAAGATTTATAATTAAGTAGACAGAACTGAGCAGGGTTAGGACCTATAATATCCATTATGTGAGAAAAAATGAAATTATCTGCCACTGTTATAGAAACACCTGCACGGACTCATTTAGAATATGCCAAACTAAGTGTCTGGAAGATGCTGAATCTGCGTAGATTTTTGTGCCCCTTATTTGCTGAGTAATGAGCTGTTATGACAGGACATGGATTTGGGATCCTCTATACCTTTTAGCCAGCTGAGTTTGGACAGCAATCATCATTTTATGGGAATGACCACAGAAAGTAGCTGGTTGTACTTTCTTTTGCTAGAAAGTATCTGCTATTACCACTAGACACAGCAAACTCCTGGCCCAGGAAGACCTTTCTTATGGTCTCATTTAGATGAATAAAAAAACAAACACTGTGTTGGGAGGGGGGAAATACAGGAAGGCCTATTTGGAGTAGTCTTTACCAGACTGCACTGATATTTAGGCACTCATGCTCTTAAATGTACTTAGACTGTGTTGTCACCTATGTTTCACCACTGTCACTGGGTGGTGGTGACAATACTGAGGTTTCACTCTGCTTCTCTGTTGCACTCACACATTCTGATTGCACTCCAAACTTGCCTACAGAGATCGTTCCCTCTGTTCTCTCAGTATTAGCCTAAACAGTTGCTAAACTGCACAAAAAAACCTTTCAGTAGGTGACTCCAGGGTTTTCTGAATTTTTCTGGAACCTTCTAACTTAGTTGAGATGTGAGCATTAAGGTAAGGAAAGAGATTCATTTGCAACTGAAGAGCAAACAGTAGCACAAAAAAGATGATTTACATCTGGCAAGGTTTAGTTACAGCCTTCTGCAAATAAAACTGACAAATTACCCCTGCCAGCCCCAGCAGGGTGCAAATTACACAAGTGTTTACAAGCTTCTGAGACTTTAAGTCTTTGAAGAGCATTCACTAGAGAAAAACAGTTGAATCAAAACAAGCAGCAATAAGACAGGCATCTATATAAAAACTTAATAATTAGGTTAAGTCTAAGCAAATGTGGCAGTCAAGACAACGTGTGATACTGTATCAGCATATGTTGAAGGCAAATTAGGCTCTTTCATTGTTTGAGATTAACTGTGTAAAAGTTAATGAAGTTAAAGTAGCTTCTTTGCACGTACTCCTGTAGAGGAATCAGAACTTTACATTTCACAATAATGTAGTGTTTAAATGTGCCAAAATTTTTCCATCAGAGCAGTTTCTAAATTTTATGCTAATTACCTGTGGTAACATTAAATTTCACATACTTCCCTTTTTATCTTTCTCTCCCCCTAATTATTATTATTCACTTAGTTGATTATTCATCTAGTTGATTCCGTTTCAGTGACTTTTCACTTGATAAACTTGTCTGAAAATGAACTGTAAACAAAATAATAAATCCTATGTATTTTGAAGGTTGGATAAGCCATTTTGGTAAAGCATGACTAGTTTTTGCCATAAATGCACTGTTAGTTATGTTTGCCTGCAGTCATTACTCATTGCTAAGTTTCAGTGGGATTGTCTCCTTGAGGTCAAGTTAAAGTTCTTTTGATGATAACCTGCCAAAGATCAGTTTACTTCTTGATCTACGAGTCGCAGGTGCTTGGAGCTTGCTTTTGGTTGCTTTACGCTCTTTATTTTCAAATGAGTAGGATGAGGAATACTTGCAGAGATGGAAATTACCGTCACCACTGGGTACTACAAGACATGCTCAGTTTCAATATTAACACATCTATCTGTAGACATTCAGATGGATGGTGGTCCAACTGGACCACTCATTTCAATGCAAGTTACAGTTTGGGCAAATAAAGTGTCATTTTGTTAGTAGGTTACAATGAGGGAGTCTTGATCTGATACTTGGGAAATGTGCTTTTGAAATGCCATGAGGAGCCACATGGCATTTTGTGGACCTTGGCCAACCTTGAGATGTTCGGGATCAGCTGAGCTTTTCCACAGCACCGAAATTCTCTCCAATTCAGTAGATTGAGTTTCTAAGCCTATAATGGTAGAAACCTCTGAAATTAAATTTGATCTTATAAACATCTGGATAGTCTTCGAGATTATAGTGGATAACATGATCTTTTGCAGGAGGTGGTGTTTTGGACCCTTTGTGAGGGACTAAATCAGAAGGATTCAGGGGCATGAAAAGCCCTGTTTTTCAAAGTTAGCTTTTCCATGTGCTAAAGAACCTCCATGCAGTTGGACAAACTGAAGCTGAGCATGACTTGTACATGCCAAAAGAATTGAAGATTGTTCAGTTCCTAAGAGCAAAAATTATTTTTTGTATATATAGGACCTATTTTTATGTACCTTTTAATTTTTTTTTTATGTTATTACCACTATCTTATGCTTTTAGGAATGTTAGTTTGATAAATCTTAAAATGCCAGCCCTCAAGTATGTGCAAGCACTGTCTTATTCATCTCTGCAGCACTGCTAGGTATTAGCTGGATAAATATTATTACCCTCATGGATAAATGAAAGTCACATTGGGGATGTAAGATTAACTGTCACTGGAACAGTTGCAATTGGAACTTGGGTGTCTCAGGTAAGGAAATACCTTCAGTGATGTCTCTGTTTCTCTGATTTTTATTTCTAGTTTCAAAATTGACCTACTAAATTCAGATCTCCAGGGAAAGATTCCTTGTGAGATCCAGCCCATTACTGCGAATGAGTGCAGTTGTTTCCTCTGACAGATGGATTGTTTAGCCTACTTTTTACTGGGGACATTTGTTTCCTGTGCCACATTATGATAAATGCAGATTTGCCTTCCACTGAATTTTTAATGGTAATGCAATCTGCAAAATTGTGTTAAATGTGTATTTTTAATGATGTGAATAGATTTGATCCTAATGTGTTTGGATGTCTTTTCCCTGAGTGATTAAAACCCCTGATTTTAATCTCTCATCCCTCCTCACCTCCAGGAGTCAGTACTGCTAAAGGGACAAGATTATAGTCCTTCAGGTACTTGATCAGCAGCATTGTCTGTTAAGTTCTGATCAGTTGTACCTGTACCACACCCACAGAGGATACCAATGTTGTGAAAGTGTTCTTGTATATCTAATTTGGTTTCTGAAACCGATGGAAGAGGGAGAAAGAGAGGGCTTAATTTGTGCTGCTGCGCAAATAAATGTATATTTACACTTACAAACCAGCAAATGATATTTTTACACATTTGTTGAAGATCAGAAGTGTAACATTGTCAGGGCCTCATCAAAGCTGCTCAGTGCACTCAGAAGAAATGTGTCTTTTTGCTCTTGTGTGGTCACTTTAATGCTGGTTTTTGGAAAGCACAGTTGTCTGTCCCTGTCATATCCTGTAATAACAATCATTCTTTGCATTGTAGTCCCAGTAGGAATCCTGTAACACACCTAATGTAGTTTATTCTACTTGCTGTGGCAATTAAATCATGAATCCTACATATTTTATATTATTTAAGAAGTGAAGCATGATATGAGCTACAACTTGCTTGAGAAAAGTCAGTGGAGCAGATTTTTTAAATAGGAACTCACTTTCTCTAATGCTTTCTGAAGTGTGCAGTAGCCAAATGGCCCAGTATGCAGAAAATTATCCAGCAGACTTAATATCTGGACATCAAAGGTACACATTAACTGGGTTTTTAAAAAATTTTATTGTGCCTTATAAGCCTGGGAATTCCTTTAGAGTCATGGTATGACCTATTCACAATTAAAATGTGCTAGCCACTCATCTTGACTGTTTGCACAGTGTTCCTGTGGCAAAATCTGTGTTTAAAAAAAAAGGAAAAAGGTAAGAACAGCAAAGAAATCAAACCCACGGGCTTTGTAACCAAATATTGAAATAGGAAGTTGGGGGAGAAGATAATTTCAGGTGAGAATGACTCTGCTGCTGGTTTGAATCAAAGGCCATGTCAGCAATGCTTCTTTTAACAATTTCAGACTATAAAAAGGGAGCTATTTTAGGGGGAGAAAAAAAAGCAGAATGGAAAATGCAAGAAATGAAGAAGAAAACTGGAGTTTTCTTCTCCAGGGCAGCAACTTTTAATCTCAATTAAAGCAGTGAGCCTAGCAGAGCAGCATGTTAATACATACTACAGGGAGTCAGTGAATACAAATGACCTTTGTGGATTTGGGTTTTGCTGCTTTTCCTCCTGATTGAAAAGGACGCCCAGCAGTTGTCTTAATTGGATGTTAATTGATACATATTCACGGGAAGTAATGTCTGTGATCTTGCAGCTTGTTTGTATGGAAGAGTATAATGGAACAAAGCGTGAGGAAGTTTTTTAATGATCACAGTGACATAGCAGAGTAGTAGGAATTTTTAAATTATCTCAAAAATGTTTGAAGAGTCATTACCAGAACAGACATAGCTGCATTCATGAAGCTTTAATATTCCGCCTTACATTAAAAACATAATTAGACCAAAGATAAACGTTACAATTATGACCTCATACCTTCTGTCAATGATACTCCCTTATGCTTTCTGGATGATATAAAAGAGGATGATGACAGAACGTAGAGCTGGCTCAAACAACTCATCTTTCAAATCTATCAGTCACTGGTCCCAAGTAGGAAGTCTTATCCGTGCTTTCCTGCTGATGAGTTTCCCCCAGTCACTCCAGGAGAACCCATCCCCTCTCAGATATTATTGTACCTACACACAGCACTGAAACCTGTTCAGGAATTTGCTTATCTTTGTGCAATCTGAAATGAAATACCATTTTGGGAAATCTGCAGATGCCCATCTTTCCTCTTCCTTTGTTGATCAAGACTTCTTCCTTCCCATGGAGGTTGTCCATGGGGACACAAAGTAGCTCTGACTTACTTATGTACTTCCCAATATCAGATTCAGTGAGTGGAATATGCTGTGGCAGAAACGACACCACCTTTGCCCTTGAGCATTCAAATATCTGTAGCTTTGAGCTCAGAATTATGTTTTCATTTCTATTGCTATTTTTACTGGAACTGAGTAAACTGAAGCAGCACAGCCCCTTTGAAATGACATTCAGCTCTGAGGGAGATCCTGTCTTATTGCTTTGTGCCAATGACATCTGTAAATGGGATCCAGAAATAGTGCTGGGTAATCCACCTTTGTGTGAGGACAAAGAAAGTAGAAGTATTTATAGCTAATAAATTGTAGGAACCGTTTCACAGCAAGAGAGATCAGCAAAGCACTGGAAGCTTGTAGTGGTTAATCTGTAATAAAGGCAGGTTGTCATAAATCCCTTCTGTAGCCTAACTCAGCCCCCCAAGACCATGCAAGTATCCTGGAAATATTCCTGTTCACAAAAACTTACTGCTTAAAACTAAGTATGTTGCTTCAAAAGACACTAGCTGAAAATACTTTTTTTGTGTGTAAAAAGGAGGTATAAAAGGTGATAGAAACCGGGAACTCTGCAGGGACAGTCATCTAAGCATAGGTGCCCACATAAAAATGACAAGTTGTGGTCGTTCTCAGCCACTGATGTCTAGGAATCAACAGCTTCGAGCTGCAAGCCCGAAGGGGAAGTGTCCATGTTGTTCCATGAGCCAGTCAAACCTTTCCTTGCAAAGGGCACGTTAAACCTCAGTGTGGCATTAGCCAGAGTTTGAAGGAAATGGCTCCTGTGCCTCTGTTTGACTGTGCTGTGCTAGTTAGATAAAGCTAAATGTCAAACTGCTGGCAGTTTAACAGTGTTCAACAGGTTGCTTTTTCTGTTTTAAATTAGAAACTGGATGGCTCTTAAAAAAGGTTCAAGTCTCCTGAAGGCAGATCTCTGAAAGTCACTCTGCATGCAGAAAGCCCAGCTTCTGCTAATACATCCTTTATGCCTGCAACTACAGCTAGACTGAATGTAACCCGAAGAGCAGTTGCTCCTACTTTTTTTCCTGCTAGTGGCCATGTAGCTGACTTTAATACAGAACCATTTAAGTGTGATTGAAATGGCAACTGCTACTGAAAGAATTTAATCTGTTATTTTTGGAATTCTGGTTGTGACCTTGTCTGTCCTTACCTGTGAATACACACCAGTGCTACTCCAATATATGCAGACAGGGAAGATGTTGGTTAGAGAGTGTGATAAGTTGGCATTCCTTAAAATGCGTGTGGTTTACTGGAAGTGGAGTCTGTAAGAGCAGGGAGGAGAGGGAAGGTAGAGTTAAGAAGCAAAGAGAGTGAAGCAGTACTGAGAAGGTGAAATGTTTATCTGCCAATTTTAGTTTCCAGTGTATTTAATACTTCATAATGTCAGTTGCTTGGAAACCAGTGTTTTGTGCCCTTTTGCTGCTTGGCAGAAATCACTCTAATTGGCATGTTTCTAGCACTGTCACTGCTGGCAGTTTGCAGCATTTTTTTTTTCCAGAAGCAAAATTTTTCTTTTACGTGAATGATGGCTCACATTAATTAGACAGCAGTCATGGGTAAAGACAGCCATTTAAGAGTATGGATGTATGAACCATTATCTCTATCATCAGTCACTGGGAAGACTGTTATTCCTATCAACATTTCTGTCTTTCCAGAGGCTGTTCCTGTAGAGTCACAATTTCCTTTTCCTTTTGTGCAAAAATATCCATTTATGTTTGAAATTTCTTAAGTGGAAATAATTCATCCTTGCTAGATTTTACTACCTACCTAAACACAGCAGTCCAATCCTGTGTCTCCTGATGGCAAATGACAGATTGTCACTCAGTGTTTGGACAACACTAACACTTAAAATGAGTTTCCATTATTTACTGGTAAAATATGCTCTGTAAATACTTTTCTGTAGTAAGGCAGAACATGAGGTCATGAGGAGTGGTTTCTGCTTTCATGTGAAAATGTTGAACCAGCAGTATTTTCCTGGTAGAGGATCAGTGTCCTCAGTGAAGCTCCACTTAACGAGCAGTGAGTTTTTGTTGGTAATATGAACATGGAGTTATTATTGCTCGTTCTTACGGCTGGAAAATTGAAACCTCAGGAATCTCCACATGATGGTTTTTTTTTTCTTTTGAAGTCTTAGTTTTGAAGCGTTTTGGAGAAAAATTTAAAGCAAGGCCTTGAAATCTTGGAGGTTTATTTTTCTGCCCTTCTTCAGTACACAGCTGTCTTCTCAGTGCTGCTCTGGAAGTACTTCACCCACTCACTTTCCTTTATGTGCTGCTCCAGGAGTTTTGTACCTCCAGGTAGCCACATGTGTTTGGGCTTCTCAATGTTAGAGAACCTCTCCTCATTTTCAAAGGAGAGATTCTACCTCATTTCACAATGGAGGCAGCATCTGTATTTTAATGTCTTTGTAGTCAACTGAAAACCCCTGAGACACTTTGAATATGCAGCATTACATGAATGCATTCACCTGTGACATCTTCTATAATAGTGTGGGTGGTGTTTTGACTATTGAAGATCTTGATTTCTTGCCACTCAACCTTCTGTAAATGTGCCACAAATTTACTCATGTCTTACTTGAACTTGTTTCGTGGCTTATTTCACGGTCAGATTTTCATGATAACAAAATAATTTTGTGATAATATGCATTTTTCCCATTTTGCAGATCCTGGTTTTGTTTTTTAAACAGACATTTGAGTACAGAATATGGTACTCATCTGCAGGAGAATAAAATGGGAATCAACATCTGAAACAACGTGGGTATTCCAGATTGTTTGTATGTCTTCAGCTACTCAAGACAGATGTTGATGTGGTACTACTTTAGCTCCTTGCCAGAATCATCAGTGGTTCAGCATGGTAAATGATCACATATATCTGAGTTTCTGTGGCTTAGTAACTACATTTAAGAGATTTTAATGCCATTATCATCTGGGCTTCACTGATTTTAAAAAGACTAGATGGATGAATACTTACCCATTTGTTTCTTACTGTGTAATCATTCAGCCATCGAACAGGAGAAGTACCCACTATGCTCCTGATTCCTTGTGTGGGCATCTCTAACTTGGCTGTAAACACAGCCAAACCAGAATTCATAGTTAATTTACGTTAGTATCTACATATGAACTGTGAGGAGTTGCAAGCTTTCTCTGTCCACGTGCTGAGCTTTCAGAGTATGACCCAAAAGTGGATCTCAGTAGTAGGACTTGCTGGGTCAGGCTCACCAGCACATCAACTTAACTCCAGGGCTTTCTGGAATTTCAGAAGGTGGATAGTGTGTGCACCCAGTAGTCACTCACTGAGTAATTTTTAATTGAACAATACATCAACTCTCATTTACAATAAGACTGCTTTAAATCACCAGGAAAGGTGATGTAGAAGTCTTAATGTAGATAAATTTGGCTCTTGCTGGCATACATTTACATTCAGCCTTGTAATGTACAGCACTGGAGTACCGAGTAAAATGGTCAGCAGCTCCAGTCTTTATGACAGGAGAGCGAATTCAATTCTCTACTGCATAAATCAGTATCAGTGTGGGCAGGTTACAAGAAATGCAGAGTTTGTTCTCCTATTGTTCTGTGCGTGCACTGCAAATAAGGAAAGCACTGTGTGCATATGGATTTTCTTTTATCTTGGCATTTCCTGCTGTTTCACAATTATTAGCTATTTAGGTGTTACAGTGCCTTGTCAGAAAGTTAAGGGACATATCAGAATTACTTCAGCTATTAGAATGCAGCAACAGCTCAAATGGAGTCAGATGTGTGCTGATGCAGATACACACAACGTATTTTAGGGGACTGAAATAATTTTTTTAAAAAATGTCCTATTCCAACTGAAACAGCAGTAAGGACAGTAACATTTAACCAGTTGAAATCTGATGAGAATGCAGGGTTAACACTTGTGCTCCTGCAGAGATTGCTATAACATCCTGAATTCTTCGGGTTGTCAGAACTTCTATTTCATTACATGTTCAAAGATACAGACCCTCCAGTACCAACGGTGTCCCCTAAAACTAGGTGAGGACATAGATTTCAAAGGAAGTGAGCTTTCTGCCCTCCCTGCTTCCTTCAGTGGATATTTCTTTGAAATCTTCAGGTCTTCATTTGAGATTAGTGATAAGGTCACAGTGCATGATGATATAGCTGCAAATAATGCAAAGTGCTCATGTAGAAGACTTTGACTGTTTTCTAATCCACAGTTTTAGTCTGTAATGTTCAAAATACAATTTAGCTCTATTTACTGTAGTTTCAAAGTTGTTGCCTCCTGTACTTTCTATTTCATAAGGAAATGGGTTGTTTTATTGGGCTTTCTGCTACAGAAAATACTTCCTGGGAATGTTTTTAAGTTGCAGCGTGCATAAAATTGCACTTGTTTTTCACCTGGGGAGCCTTAACTTGCATTCAAGTTTGTCACTAACTGCAGCAAGTCAGGCAGTGCCCAGCTGATACCTCACAACACCCTCAGCAGGGTCTGGCCTTTTGCCCAAATAGGAGCATTTACTTGTCTGGCCAGGAGTTGTTGCGGATGCACATGAAAATGCTTTTATGAAAATAAAGGAAATGGCCTTTAGAAAGCCTGTGCTCTCCGTGGCTTTCAGAGCAATGCCACATGGGTTTCATTTATATTTACAATTGGCTATAAGCCTCTGGAAAAGGCTGAATTCTTTCTGAACAGTGTCCAGAGCAGGAGATATTCTGTCATTAGCTTTGTTGATACAAAGGCTGTGTCCATTAAGGTAAGAAAATTGAATAAGGCCTTTTATGAAACAGCGGCTAACCATTTCCATGATCAGAGAGAAAGCCATTTTGTGAAACAGTGGCTAAGAGTTTCCATGATCAGAGAAATACGTGTCTTATTGTGTATATGTTGCTTGATGGATACATAATTATTTTATTTAATGCTCAAACTATTTGTTCACCATGATCATAATCGAATGTTCAAGCTTAGAGAGAGAGAGAATCAAGCTGGCATAAATGGGCTGCAACTTCAGCCTCGGGGAGCGGGCGGAGGGAGATTAATAGGCAGAGGTAATGAGGCTGAAGCATCCTGATAATATCACCCACTGCATCAAATACAGTCCCATAGTGAGGGAGAGCCAAGGGATGTGCAACCTTCTGCCCCTCTTCCTGGCAATTCGGTTCAGGCTGAAGTTGGAGCAGCTGAGCTGAGAAAGGGCTTGACATCACATGCCAGTCCTTCAGTTACCACATCCTACCGAATTTGTTTGTGTACACAGGAAATGTGAGGTTGTTAACTGGAAAATTTGATTTTCTGGGACAAACACATCCTTAGTATGACGCCTTTGAAGGTAGTGAAGATAAACCAGTGCACTTAAACAAGTAAAACTGATGTAAAAAACCTGGTGAATATCTAGCTCATTCTTACCCTTGTGGAAGAGTTTCTGGCATTACTATTACAACTCCTTAATGTTTTTCTAGAACCTAAATTATAGCTAGGGCAAATTTAGGATTTCCTTTTATTTCTGTGAGTTATTTCTTACTCAGAGAAAGGCACCAAGAATCCCAAATCTTAGCAGTAAAAAGTTTGATTCCCTGACACTTTAATGGCCTTGTACTAAAATTAACTGATGACCTTGAGTTTCTAAAGGATTTAAAAGAGTAATTTAATAAGTACGTAGTTACATCAAGCACTGAAAATACACTTGCAACCAATTTTCTGTATGTGCATTACACTACTGGGTCACTCCTCTGTGTGAGTCTTTGACCCTTACCTATAATACTATATTCCTGGAGAGAAAACTTGAGGTATTTCATGGTTCATTATTACTGCTCAGAAAACTCTTCTAATTTTCATGCTGATAGAGATATTAACATGGAAAAATTAGACATATCCTTTTGTCTGAATGGCACTTGAAAATCTGTGTTGTGACTACAGTTGACTGAAGCTCAATTACTTTAATAAACGTATTCCAAATTTCATCTTGATTACATTTGCATTTTAATGAACGATTCTCGCCTACTTGTCAAATAGGCAGCCCAGCTAAATTTATTAAGTTATTGTATAAACAGGGTATTGTGATGCCAGAATTTAAATTGAGAAATATTTGATGTCGTATTCCAGCAACATGTTATAAATCTGCAGTGTAGAAAAGTATTTTGGTTACCTCTGTATTTAAAGTTTGGATTTATTTTACTGGTTTTCTTTGAAGCGTCCATCAACCTTAAGGGTCATTCATTAATATGCCAGAAAGAATTCTATGGAATTATGACAGGGTGGGGTTTTTTTGCTTTAAATCAGGTAGTTATTACAGCTCTTTCATAGGCTGCATTTCTCTTAAATGTTCTGTTATATACTTATTTTTCTGTACTTGAGAAGCAGGCAGGGAGTAAACTGCTGCCCTTGACAACATGTGAATTTGATGCTTGACATTTGCACCCTGTATGACCTTTGGGTGCTTTAACACATCTGGTAAGAAAAGGGAGTTATTACTTGCCAGTAAAACAAATGAGGCTCAGCTTTCAAGCCTGGGTTGTGTTTGTAAGAATCAATACACTCTGATGACACTTGATTCAAAAGTCAGCAGCACATTAACAGAAAGGGATGTGTCCTGTGGAATAAGGATAGGATACTCCTGGGGCTTGGATCAGCTTCGATGTTCTTGCTAACATTTTAATCAGCAGCTGTGTAATATCTGTGTGCCATACCCCCTTTCACTGCCCTACCTCATCTTTGCTTTTTCTGTTATTTTTTTTAACCTCTGTGGTCATCCTACAGGCAGTGAATTACGGTTTCCTCTTTATTTTCTTCTCTTGCAGTAATACCTTGCATGTTCTCTTCCCCTCACTCACAGGTGCACTGGCACCTTCCTTGTTCCTGACTGTGCAGCCTCCTGACAGCACACAGAATTGTGGAATTCAGCAGCATCAGAGCTGTGCCTGTCAGGCTGTGACAGCTGAGTTCACACACTGAGCGGCCTGATGGGCAGTTGGCTGCTATAAAATAGAATTAGGCAGGGAGTTTCTAAACCAAGTACTGGACAAAGTGCTACTGAGTTCAGCACACCCAGTAATTAACCTGCATGATACTGAAAGAGGGAAGGGAAAGTTCTCACAGACCATATTGGGGAATTATCTTTTGTTATCATATTGCAGAAGGAAATACTAATGTTGAACTCTTGAACATAGAAGAATTTGAAATCTTTAAAATTTAAGCTAGTGGGCAACAGAGAAATCAATCAATTTAATAGTGTGCGATTAGAACACTGACCAAGTTGTGATGATTTTTGGCAGACATCATCTCAGTTCTGTGAAGCAAGGTGGAGAATACTTCGTACACTCCTTCAGGAGTCACTGGAGAGGAAGAACCCACTGAAAGCAGCCCAGCAGGCTCTGGGCATGTGAGTTCCAGCCACCCGAATATTCCTCTGATGCAGAGGAGTCAGAGGAACAAATAAACACCTAAGTCAACTCAGAGAGCTCTTGGCATCTGAGGGCGGTGGTTTAAAAAAGCCACAGTTGCCAGTTTCTGTCATTGTTTGGTATTGAGGCAGTTCCCATGGATGAACTAGGAAGAAACAAACTTAGTAAGAAGCATGGGGGAAAAAAGGCACTTGAAGAGGTTTAAGAAGGAGGAGGTTTAGAAGGCAGAAAGAAGGTTAGTGAACTCTGGGGAGGTTTCATAGCCACCTCAGAACCTATTCTCCAAAGAGAAAAGAGGGAGCCTGGTGGGTTTGTGCCATGCTTTTTTCCCTTCAGTGGGACCACAGCATTAAGAATAAAAAAGAATTGGCTTGGCTTGCAGAGGGGTTTCTTCACACCTATTACCTACTACCTTCTTCAGATTTTCTCTCCATTTGATCATTGCATTGTCTTCAGTCCTTTGGCTCCTGCTGCTCTCTCAGTGCACCTCCACTGCCTGTTGTAACACTGCAGTTGTCTTCCATCTGTCAGCCCTCACTGTGTGGTGCTTAAATCCTTGCTCAGCAGGACAGAGTAGCTCCTCTAGAGGTTACACACCTTTGGAGCCTCAGTGCATCAAAAGCTCATCCATCTCTAACAGTCTTTTCTCATCAGTTTGCTGTGGCTTTTATCACTCCAGGTACCACCTTCCTCTCATGAACTGACTCTCAACTTTGTCTCCAGAGCAATCTGAGATGCCATCACACTCTAGTCATAAAGTGGGACAACAACGTTAGAAGCATTAATAAAAAGTAAGAAATAAAATCTTGCCTCTGAATGCAAAGCCCAGACCAAAACGCAAACACATAGCACAGGCCGAGTAATTCTGAACAGCAAAGTATCAGATTTAGTAGAGTGACATTAAATGTCCACCCTATATGGTCACTAACTGAACAGCTAGGGAAGGTGGGAAAGGAATAAAGTATTCTTGAGAGGTAGTGTTATGGAAGGAGAAAACAGGCCAGACAGGCTTGGGGCAGTGAAGAAACAAAACCCACAGCCTGTAAAAAGCTGTTTTCTGTTTGCCCAGCACTCAAGACTCTTCTCATCAGGCTGAATCTTTTCAACTTACTCTCTTATTTTCTTTGCACACAATATGTTAACCCAGGAAAAGCTAAACAGATTTTGAGGCGTGTCTTGAAACTTTGGCCTTGTTTATACAATCAGACTACTTCCATTGGCATGATTCCAACAAAAAACAAGTAAAATGGAATGCAAGCCACGTGTCAGCATCTTTTCTCAAACAAATCAGTCACATTATTTCCTCTGCCTCCAAGTTTGATTTCACATAAATGCTTAATTGCTAATAATAAGTAGTAGTATAAATGTATGAATACAAATAATACTGTATTTATAATTTATTAAGTACTATAAGCGTATTATAAATAAATAAAAATTGCATATCTTGGTAAACATATAAATATCCAAATTTTAATATTAACAAGTGCTAATAAATGCAGTCATTAACAATTTAGAGATACAACTAAGTATTTTTTTAAAATTTAAGAAGAGGAAGTGTGATGATGTGAACACAATAAACAGCTTTATTGGTTCTGCCTTCATTCCTCATACTACTCTTTTAACTTCAGTCTTTGTTCTTTCCCACAGTTGCATTCTGACAGAAGAGGCCCACATGAGGAAGTCAGGGAAGAAGGAAAAAAAGATAACCTTACAGTCTTCTAGTCCTGTTTATACCAGTGTCTGGTTTCCAAGTGCCCCTCAAGGAAAAAAAAAAGGTAAATTTGAAGGAGGATTCATGTCCCAGCTTCTGTGGTAGGACAGGAGTGAAGTTCCCAGTGACACAAACCCGTAACAGGTACACTCAGAGCTGGTGTTCAGCTGCTGAACTTGTGTTCTGAGAGCTTCAGGAGTTTATGGTGATATAGCCTGCCTTTGTTAATAGCAGCTGTTAAATTCTAACAGTAAGTGACTGAATCCTAACGACTTACTGAACACCTTGTGTGTGTGTGTACAGACGCACACGTCACTCACCTTGCTGACGTTCACTTGGCAAGTTCCAAGTTGCACAAAATCTTCTTAGGTGGTGTACCTTTCAAGATCAGGCTCATTTAAAGAAAAGGTTGTCAAAATTAACATTTAATTTGCCAAGTTAAAAGTAGGCCTGTGAAAGAGAGAGGGAGAGGGCAGTACTTGTACCATATTAATTTCTCTGTATTTTATGTTAGTCACTGGTGCACACTGTCCTGTTGTAAGTTCATTATTCCAATTGTTCACCAGAAGTTTATGTATTTACATTTGCAGGTGTGAAATAAGGTGAAATGCCAAATGTAACCTTAGATCAGAAAAATACTGAACCAACATTTTAAACTCACACACTGTTTTTAGTTAAAGGAAAAACTTAGAAGATACTGTAGAATCCAAACCCCCAAGAATCCACACCATAACTGGATAAATGCCAGAATTCTCATAGGTAAGAAAGTACTGGGCACATCATCAAGATAAGCCCACTGGAAATTTCACATCCAAAAATACGCTTTCAGGATACAGAGTTACATGTCAACATTAGAAAAACCTTGAGAGGTGTCTGGAATTCCCTGGAACAATTAAAAACTCATCTGCTACAGAACTGGTTAAATGCATCTGTTTCAGCCCTCACGGTGCCAGTTGGAGTCTTTCCCTCACGCTGTACTATAACACATTGGTTTCTCCTCTTCACAGTGAACGTTTTTCCACCAGCTGTGTGCCATACACTGGCTTTTGGAAGCTTTGACTGCCGAACCCAACAGTTTGATGCATTCCATATTAACCCGTTGGAATCCGAGGTGAAGGAATGACAAACTCTTGTCCTTTGTGTGTTGTTGTTTATCTTCTTTCAAGAAGAACTCTTTCAGTGAAATGTTATTAATTCTGTGCCATGCAACATAAACAAATTCTGGATTTTCTTTGTCCCCGTGCAGTCAGCGGGGAGTTGTGCAGTCAAATCAGCAGCACAGCATCATCCTCTGTTACTGCAGGTTGCAGAACTAGGAGAAAATACTGAGCTATCCCAGCCAAATTTAACTGTGTTTTCTTTCCTTGTTCTCTTTTTGTTGATAGTTCTATAGCAATAGATACATGTATATTCCTGTAGACTTCCCTTGGAGGGTTATCCCGGTGAACTCAACAGGAATTCCATGTATATTATCATTACAGAACAAAGCCAGCTATTAAGTGATATTTAGTAGCTAGTTGTATTCTATCAATTATGTATGACAGTGATGGGTATTTGTAAAAGAATGTGTTGCTTCTGAACTTTTATACTGTTAAAAGTAAACAGTAATTTAAGTTTCCAACGTTTTTTAGTGGATATAATCATGCACAACATGGATTTAAATTATTCATGAGTGTTTGATAAAGCAGTTGAACAGTTTATGCTCTGATTTGCAAGGCAAAGCTCTTCAAAGCTATTCTGTTTTCCTCTGTATTCTCAGTCAAGGCAAACTGTGTCTGTGTCTAATAGAGGTGGCAGAATAGCAATATATAGAATTAGTCTGATAAATTGGAGGAAAGAACCAGTACAATGTGTGTGGTGAGTGGCTTTTTCATCCCTTTACATATAAGGACCAACCAATAGAGAGCTGGCCAGCAAGTTTCTCAGATACAGGCTGGCAGCAGAGTCCAACTGTTTAACTTCGGGGGTTCTCTTTAACTTACTCTGTGCTCCTCCTACTCATCCCTCAGTGATTACCTGCACTTCATAGACCTGACAGAGTAATTTATCTGTTGGCTCTTCAGTGTGGTTCAGTACTCAGCTGGGTAATCTTCAGTCTTTTCACTTCCTTCCAAGTAAAACTGGACCAGAAAAGCACGTTAGCATTAAGTATTGCTAATTACCTTTTAATTGACATTTATATTATCATTAATAGGCTGATACCATGCTCTGCTACACTCGAAATTCCCACTCAAAAAGGAGCTCTTGGAGTCATTTGGGAGAGTTCTGTGAATGTTTAGTAGCTATCAAAAAGGCAAGAAAACCCCTAAGAAGGAAGTGGAAGCCAAAATAGAAAACATGTTATGCAAAAATACAAATATTTTAGAAGTGCTTCTTGACTCTCTGTCCTTCCTGTTCAGCCAGGCTGGTGCCACAGGTGATAAAGTTTGACTGAACAAAAGTGCTGAGGGGTGGTAGAGATATGGAATGGCTTCCACACGAGAACAGTTAAATAGGCGGGGGCTCTTCAGAGCAGGAAAGAAACGGCTGGAGACAAGGTTATGACAGATCTCTGTAACATCATGAAGTGTGTGGAAAAAAAGGTGATTAGAGAGTGGTTATTCACAGGTTCCCTTGACACCAGATTTACGGCACACCAAATTAAATTATCTGGCAGAAAATTTAAAGCAAAGGGAAGTGTTTTCAAGCAATGCATAATTAAACTTAAGAATTCATTGCTACGATATATTGCTGGAAGTATATTCAAGTGCAAAAGCAATTTAACAGAATAGAAGACAAAACAGTGAACTGCTACTAAATGTAAAGGAAAGGACACATTCTCTGGGTCTGAAAGACCTTTAGGTTCAGACTGCCAGAGGCTGAGGGGGTATATCAGGAAGCTTGAGATAATATCATATACTACCTACACAGCTGCGGCTGAGCACTGATGAATGGGAGTAGTGGAGGATTCAAAGCTATAATTTCAAGCAATTTGTTTGCAGATGTAGGTGAACAATTGGTTTGTGTGTGAGATGAGATTTGAAAAACAATCCTGAGAGCTGTGACAGCTGGGAGCCTCCGTTTGCCGCCAGAAAATAAAGAGATATCTTGTGTGATATATGGGCAGGGTGTTCAGTGCATCCTTTAGAACATCTATCACATGATTGCTGTGATTTCAGGGGACTGGCCCATTCAGGGGACTTACAAGTCTGGACCTCTCAAGGGTTCTGTTTCTAGCTCTGAAAAACATGGGAAGTTACTTTCTGCAGGGCAGCTCTGCACCAAAGGTTGGGTTCTGTAATGAATTCTGAAGCTGCTCAAATCATGTCTAATCCAGGATTCTCATCATAGGATGATTCTCAGACAAATCAGAAATGGATTACCAGTACAGCTGCCTTGTAGCCCTGTACCCTAAATTCACAAAGCTTCGTATAACTCATACAGACATAATTTTGAGAGGACACACAACCCTAACCCACACGTACCCATATTTATATTTCAGAAGTGGGAAATGGATGCTGTAGAGGCAGCTAATCAGTAGACACAACTGAATGTGGCTCTTACAGAAAGATTTCTTTTAAGAAAAGAATTCATAACTCAATATAAAACCGTTTGTCCAATGGTAGTTTTGCTGCAGAATGTTTGCTTATACAGATTAGAATTTTCAGCACTGCTGGTTGAGTGAGGACCTGTGTTAGTGCAAAGGTTTAAATGTTTCATCATGTTGACAGAGGTAAATGTGGAAGCTGCAGCTGTGGTATAACACCAGGTCACTGCTGAGGTACTCTCATTTATCATTTGGCCCACACCCAATCAGTCAAAGGTTTCACAAAACAGATTAGAGTACAAAATGTAAGCCTAATTTTTCATGGTTACTGTGTAATGAATGATGTGTGTATGCAGATCAGCTCACATGATATACATTTTCTTCACAATGAGAAGGAGACTCGTATGAGAGATCAAAATCTAACTGGATTTTATCTCCAAAGCTTTCCAGCCAGCAGTTTAGCTTTCACTTCTCAGCCAAAAATGTATTTTTAAAAGAGTAGGTCTGAATATTTGTGCAAAGGATCTCTGTTATAAAACTTATTCCTGAATTTGGGGCTTTTCTTTCGTACTGATCAATGCCTCTTCAATTGATTTACCATTTTTAGATCCCTGCAGACCAGGGAAGTATTACTATCACACAGATGATTAACTAAGGCATAGAAATCAAGGTCAGGGGAAATGACTAAATTCTTCTTTGTTTTTCTCTTTTCTAATTAATGTCTGACTAGCTCACAGCTATGGAGGTTATATTTCAAAAATCTCACTAATACGGACAAGCTTGATTATTTGTTTTCACTGTTTCTCCAGGTGGAGAACTGGAAGAGGTTTTAATGCTACAAAATAGAGGGCTCAGTGCTAGAACTTTGGAATTTCTGACTGGGACCCTGGCACTCTTGAAACTCTTCAGGCCATAGGTAATAGAGGACCTTCATCATAAGCATGATTTTTTAAAATATTAGCCCATTAATTGGTGCTCAGCAACTTCTTACCTCCATGTCCTATAAATTCATTTACAAACTCACAGTATAATTTTTCAAATCTGTACTTTTAACAAGTAGCTTGTGCTGCTACTTAACACGGTCACCATTCAGCAGTCACTTTGTGTTCACCAAAATGCAGAAAAAGGACCTTTTGCGTTTGGGTATTACAACTTGGAGGGTGTTGAGCGCTCAGTAAAATCTCACTTATTACCGTGTAGGACATATGAGCACCTTGGAGGACGGCTTAGACTTTGACAGCTGACACTGGGGCTTTCAATAACAAGTGTGGTAGGTGTTTTACTGCATGAGTGATTGGAGGGAACAGTGCAGAGGAGATGGGTGTCAGTGCCTCTCCAGGGGTTTGGCAGCACAGCAGGAACGAAACAGCAGTGGGAAGGACAACAAAGATGTTAATTTGAAGGAAAACAGTGAGTTAAATTGACTTTCAAGGGAGTGGAGAATAAAAGCGTTCATTTCACAGTGGCAGGCAAAGAGTGAAGAGTGTTATTAGTGAGAGATTTGCTCCAAGGTGGGTAGTCTGGAAACTGCAGCCAACAAAGGGCTACTTGAGGACATGTCTGAAGTGGTAGTGGATGCTGATAAGGAGGCACAGAGAGGTAATTAGATACCTGTTGATGGTAAATGTATTAAATTCCATATGACATTTAAAAGAAGAATGGCAAAGTGATACAGTAGACTCAGAAATTCAGCAAAATTGACAGTTATGCCACTGGAGTGCAAACAGCACAGCATGGACACTGAAAACAGACTTCCTGTGTAGTTTGTTCAAGTCTACCTGATATTTTAATACATTATTTTTATAAGCACCTAATGTAAAAAATATTTGCATCTTCTACTTGATGGTTGGGATTTTTTTCACAGCTGAATTAACAAAGCTTACGTTTTCAGAAGTAATTGATTGATTAATTGGGTGCGTTTGTTCTTGGGCACCTATCCTGAAACCTCTTTTAAAAGACACTTTCCTTGGAAGAAACTTTAATTTTCAGAAATACGAGACAGCAGGTTTCTTTGGGATGTCTCATGCAGGCCAGCATACATGGAGCAATGTCTGCAAAGGAGAGAGGAATGCACTAGGGAGTTGGCAAGTTTTTACACAATTTTTTTAACAGACCTACAGAAAGTCATCACAGGTAAAATGTCAAAAAGTGTCCATAAACAAAGAGCTTGTTAAGAAGATTGGACTGCAGGTACAGTACCTGACGGGTTTCTGAATGACAAGGGGAAACAATTCATCAGAAAAGAGCTTATGCTTTTTTTTCTTTTCCTTTCTTTTTATTCTTTTTCTCCCGACACAGCTGAAATCAGCATTCAGTAAATTCAGATAATGTGCAATTTTTTTGCATGGGTGGCAGGATAACCATTTTACTGCTGTGCAAGCAGCATGTACTTTCTGGAAAACACCCTTATAAATCTTGCCTTTGCAAACAGAAGAGACCCTATGCTCCAGCAGCTTTGTGGATAAAGCAGTGTTCTGTCTTGTTCCACTAGAATTGTTTCTGTTTCTACCAGTGCATTTTTCTGTAGTCTCTCCCTACCATTTCCAGCCAACATTACATGTGTTCCCTCATTACTCAGCTCTGTGGTGGTTTCCACAGCTCTAAGATCAACATGACAAACCATTCTTATAGTCAGACTTTGCTGAAGCATTTTTTTTTTCCTTTGAGCTGAGGTCAAGTGAAATAGATTTTGTACCTGGATAGCCCCATCAAGTCTGTAATATTAAGAATGTTTTTTCAGCACCTGTGGAATGTTTCACATTCTGGAGAAGGCACACTGTACATTAATTTAAACCTTGTTATGTCTTACAGTTTGTTGCCAGTGGCTCAGAAGAACTACAGAGTAAACATGCCTTTCATTAAAGACCAAGAGAATATAATATCAAGGAAGCAGAGGCCCAGAAGGCAGGGTAAGGGTACAAAACTGGTTTTTAAGCACATTATGTGCCATATAAACTCAGCACTCTCTATGCAAAGCACTTGGCATGCAAATGTCAAGGAGGATTTTATTACACGAGAGCAGAGCAGGCCACGGAAACCTTGCAGCACATTTAGTACATGTTAGTGCAATTTGAAGGCATTATCCTGGAAGGATGTGATGATAAAACCCCCAATTCATAATAATTTCTCATTTTTTATTCCATCAAATTATTTTAAAAATTGAGTTTAAAAACCCAGCTGTGCTTTGTATTAAATTTGAATTTTTCCTGAGAGTAAGGAGGTCTCAAGATTTGCATGGGCTCACATTGCTGTATGTTCTGAACAACACAGGTGTTTGCCACAAAGTAGTAAGCATAGGATGTTAATTCCAGTTTTCTGTCTTGCTTTATTTGCAGCTGCCATATCAGCTCTTTCATTAAAAGCAACTCTGACTCGTGTGCTGATGTGAGGCAGAAGTTCCAGCAGAACCTGAAGCAGCAGCTTGTTCTTTATGTGACACCCTAGTGAGCCTTCAAAGGTAGGGAGAGACTGTTCTCTGTGTGCTCTTAAAACACAACCCACCTTACTTCTGACCACATTTAGGACTTGTCTTCAGGCCTTTTAAAGGTGCATTTATTTGTCTTGGCATTCAAATAAGAATATAGGGGTGATGATGGACAGTTTTGTGACTGCATAGAAAAATATACTACAGGTAAAATATTTGCAGCAGTGTTTTGAAATATTTCTGAACGGTTCTTCCAGAGATATACATTGAATATATTCACTTTGGACATTGTAGTCCTTTTCACTTGAAAAATCAGATAATAAATTCAGTCCACACACTCTGTATGGCTGTTTTGCATTTTCAGTTCAGAGATCACTGTTCTGCTCTTCAATGTTGCTTTGACTATTCTCAGTATAACAGTTGCAATGTCCTCTCTCAAGGCCTTTTCCCAGATCACTGACATCTCTGCCTTGTTGACCAGCTGAAGCCTGTCCTCCTTTTCTTCTCACCCAGAAACATTCATCTGTGATCTTTCTGCAAATTTTCTAGTCTCAGTAAGCACCAGCCCTGAGATCCTTCTCTTCTTTGCTGTTCTGAAGGGTGTTAGAGGCACCGTTTTCTTTCCCCCTCCCACTTCTTCTTTCCATTCTTCTGTTCCATTTTGTACTGAGATTTTTGTCCCCAGAACTTCCCTTGTCTGCAGCCAGGTCCTTATTTTCTTCCCTGAGCAGCTGCTGTTCCTGCACAAGGAACTAATCATTCCAGCATCCTGCAGCATGGAAGGACAAGCTGGATGGAAAGTTACAATTGCAGCTGTTTTAGTATTCTCCATGCAGCCACACAAGCATATATCCCATTTGATCAGCACTTGGAGATGAAGCCTCAGATTGGCAGGATATGGTATAAGTAATTTATTGGAAAGAAAAGCAGATGTTGTTTCTGTTATAAACCAGCAGCACTTTTTCTAGCAATGAACCAATCTCTGGGTCAAAATTCTAACTCAGTTCACCCTATTCCACCTCTCTTCTGTTGTATTTTAATTAATATTTTACCCTAAATCACTGTACAGTATTCTCTTTCTTTTTAAACAGTGGATACCTGATAGAAAGTGGAGGTTGAATTTCAGTTTAAATCAAACTTCAGTTTGATTCTGAAGGTTTTCTTACCTACAACTTAGAGTTCATATAAAATGTAACCACTTTTAATATGTTGGTAGAAATATGAATGTATAGACAACACTGCAAAAGCCAAAACTGGTATTAGTGTCCACAGACTGAACATACAACTTGTTCTTCACATTCATTGTTTTCTGCCCTCCTTATTGTCTTCCCAGTTAGCCATGAAGAAGTATGATCATGTTTAAAACACAACTTTATGTTGTTGGGCTTGGGGTTTTTTTGGTAGGAGGCAGGAAAAGCAACATTGTCAGACATACCAGCCCCTGAAACAGTTGAAATATTTTGGAAGAGACAAGGAAAGAATAAGACAGCTGGGCACAAGATGATGAAAGGGGACTAAACTGGTAAGGAGACACAGAACCCCTCAGTGCTTTGACTTTGCCAACGCAGTTAAACATGCAGAGCTCTCCGTGCCAGCCCTGTTCTGCCGAGTGCTGTCTGCGAAGGGTATGGAGCTGTGAAATCTGTGTTTCTGTTTTAACAAGGCTGGTCACCCCCCTCGTGGAGACACAAAGTCATGGCAGAGCCGTTGCTTTTCCCATAGCACTTGTTTCATTTACAATAAGGCTGGTTTTTCCATGCTCTTGCAAACTCTGCATGCCAAGAAAGCTGAATCACAGAGGAACACTTTGCTAGCATGTGCCGTCAGTCGAGTTGTCTTGGCTCCCTCAAGAAGTGAGAAAAAACAAACAAACATATCTGTGATGTAATAGTGCACTGAACAGAGCTTCCCTTCTCAAAATATCTCAGTGCATGGGTGGGTTATTAAAGGCTTGTTTGTGACACGATTACAGTTATCTGGATAATCTAACCGGTGATAATAAGGATTTGGCAGTACAGCCACACCAAGAGGGTACTACTGAGTGTGGAACTGGCCCTGCTGAAGATGAGAACCATGTGTTTCCTTATTTACTGGTGTCAGGAGGAAATTTCTCACCCTTTTCCTGCTGTCCCAGTGACATGTATCCTAAACTGAGGGAGGCAGCACTTCCTGATGATGTGCTGCCAAATCCTCAGCGTTTGCAATGAAAGCCACAGCACGTCCCAGTCATGCACAGTCTAGGAAGGTTTGCAACATCAGTCTTCAGGGCTGTCAAAGCAGCACGGCAGAATTTAGAACATTTAAAAAATGGCCGTCTTTTCACCAGAGTTTTATTTTTATTGCAGTGTGTAATTCTCCTCCTGTATCTTTGTATTCAGAGTGAAATGGTAAAGGCTGTGTGTTACAGTGCACTTACATCAATGAGATTTATGTCAGCACATAGAGAGAGGAGAATGATGATAGCACAGGGAAAAGGGATATTAAAAACAATCAGAAAGTGTGTCAGATCAGGCACTGATTGCATTGGAAAATCCACAGAGGCTAAACAAAATAAATAGAGAAAATATGAAGAGGACAAATGTGTAGCAAAATGGAAGTATTTGCTGGGATTTTATTATTTCCTTTCATACCCAAGTTTGTCATCCAAAATTTGATGAATAATGAAGAAGCCCTTATTTCAATGCCCAGCAAAGGGAATTGGTGCTCAAGTCCAATAAAATAAAGCTCTTCCACATTATTCGTATTAAAGGTCCCTTCCAACCCAAACCATTCTATGATTCACTCGGAATTATGTTGAGTAGTGCATTCCCCAAAGAGCCATTTTTTCTGTGGAAGTTATGGAAATGGTGAAGTGGCAGAAATGCCAGACAAACCCTGAGTTATTAATCAGATATTCGTTTGTTCCCAAAGGCTTCTCTTTTATTGCTGTTCTTCTTTCTGCTAAAGGTTTCCTGTATTGCTTGCCAGACTCACTCAGTCTGTGAGGAGTGACTATTTTGTACAGAAAAATCTTAAAGAATCTGGAAATATATGGCAAAAATCCTGACCTGAAAATTCACCAGACACGTTTGTTAAGGTTCTGGCTGAGGGACACATGTGGTGCACATCATGTGTGATGAGGGTGGGGAGAACAGGCACCTGTGGGTGAAATTCCAGCACTGGAAAGTTACCGGATGAAATCATTTAAGATCTCACCAAATGAAGATGCTACTATTCATTTTTTTACAAGGCACTTTGAACTCTTCAAGAGAAAAATGTTATGACAACCACTGGTTTATTAATCAGTATCATTTTATTATTATGTCATTGTGGATTTATTTACTGCCTCAGTGAAAGTGACACCTGTCATAAGTTGTTAGGACACTTGAAGTGAAGCATTAACTTGTGCTCTGAAAAGGCCTGTCCTTCCCAGTACTTCCATCCATGAGCCATTTAGGTTATGAATGATGTCCCTGATCCAGGAACTCTGCAGAAATGTTTGCTTTGCTTCAGCAACACTAAAAAAACCCCAACACCTACCTCTCGAGATCTTAAGCTGAGCTTAACTCTTGTTGTTCTAGAAGAAACTGGCAGGTGAGGAAGGACATGAAGAAGGGAAGAGAACACCTTCCAACTCAGAATATTCTGTGACTCTTTGACGTTAGACTACACACCTCTGTGTAGTGTAACCAGGTAACTAACTTACCAAAAAGGCAACGATGCCACCTTGTGTTTTGTGTTCTCATCACAGTTATTCCCTTGATCTGCAAGACCAACAGAAATCTCTCTGAGACAGCAGGTTATTCTGCATTTTACACATATCAAGTGCTATCTTTCCTTTCAAATGCAAAGGTTTAGCACCCAACATGTCGAGATCAGAGTATCTGTGTTGTCTTGATGTTTTATAAAAATAATCATTTTGTCTTGTGCCCTAATTTGCGTAGTCACTAACCAGAGAGGCAGCCTTGCCTTAATGTTCAATAGAAAAGTCTCTGTTGCTTGCTGGGTTTAGATCTTTTTCTTTGCTTTTTCCTTTGTATTTTGATCCTTCGTATTTGTGCAACAGCAACAGAGGAAAAACATGACAGCACAGCTCAATCTCCTGTCTATTTCTTTATCCACCTTTCAAAAATAGCCACAGAGGAAGGAGGACCTTGGTGCTCCTTCTGACAGGAATAGATGAAAGAAACTGTTGTATTTTAGGAGAAGGAACAGCATCACTGAATATGATCTGGCTTAGGTTCCAGATGAAGTTCTTATTTAACTCCAAGTTGCCTGAGTGTAGATGCCTTGATGGTACGTAGAAGACAGATGCAAGTTTAAAACACCAAGACTTGACTTGGAAGGATTCAGGGTTTAAACTGCAATGAAAATTGTAGGATTTTCCTTTCAGTTCATTTTAGAGCATATCCAGTGCTCCGAATGTTTTGGTGACACAAAGCACTGCACTGTTTGCAAAAGCCATTATATGTGTTCTGTTGTCACAATGATCAGATTTTCCCACATGTTACCTCTCTCTTACGCATAAAACAAAAGCTCAGGAAAGAACCTTTTTCTGTTTCAGTTTGTACATGAAAGTATTGTGCAGATGCCAGCAGAGGTTTTCAGTGCGTGGTTTCAGACAAGTAGCCTCCCTCTGTGCACAGACCTTCACCTCTTAATCACAGGTCGGGTAATTTCTTCAGACATTCCTCTAACAATACCTACAGTGTAACAAGCATCTACTCAGTACAGATATACCGATTTCCATGACTAAATAGCGTTGTCTCTGCTCTTCGTTTTAGCTCTCCTTTATAAGAAATAGCCCAAGCACAGGGCAGTTTTAAGCTCTAAGACAAATCTTGTTTTCCTTGCATTAATTCTTTCTGTTGTAATTCAGATGTTTTATTTTTGCATTGAGTTTATCCTCTAGTTACTGCATGATTGTGGGTTAATTCTTGCCTTATTAAAATCAGTATGGAAAAGCCAAGTATCCTTGGATGCATTTCCCAGGTTTGCAGCTGAAGATACATTTTCCCCTGATTATCTCAGCATATGTTTGCCATTTCTGTGCACGGTAAGACAGCAGAATGACACCTCTGAACTCACAGACAGTGATAAATATGTGATATTTGTGAACCTGTCTGGTCTCAGCCATGTATTTCCTGGTGGGTCACAATTGCTGGCTGATGGAATCGGTGACCCAGTGACCTTCGAAGCTGATGATGTTACTGAGCTGCTTCCCTGCCTGTCAGAGTTTCCAGAGGATCCACTGGGGAGAAAGGCTGTTGATCCTTCAGCCACAATAAGTGGAAACAATGCCAGCTTAGGGTCCAGGTGAGAAGAGTGATCACTGATGTGTAATATGTTATTGATTAATGGCCTTATTTTGTTTCCCCTCACTATCAAGAGGTAATTGTTTTTCAGTGAAAGGAGCCAGATTTCTTTGACTTACAGACATCAGGAAAAAAGTAAGCTCTCAAAGTTCTGTTGTGCTCCTGCTTTTCTCATTCTGTATGTGGCAGTTGTAAGTTAGCATTTGTACAAGTGGTGAAGCCATATTTTCCTCTCTCCATGCTTTTCTTTTCTTCCATCTCAAAATCCAGTGGAAAACTTCCCTCCAAAAGCTCCAGAGGGCTGACCTAGTGCCCAGAGAAATAAGTGGCAGTGCTTCTGCCAGAGGAGTAGGATGTAGTCTTGCTTTGACCTCTGAGACCTCAATTGCACTGTTCACTGTGTTCTTCCATTTCTTTTAGCTTCCTTGCAGCCCTCTGTGAGTTGTGAGAGACCCCAGTTCTCCAGTTCTTTTGGGATCATATCACTGTGATCTGAGTCAAGTTTCATTGGCAGTGCTGTGTTACCCTGTGGCAAACAAAAAGCAAACTTGGCAGCTTGGGAGCTCCTGGTGGAACTGTGGTTACATGGGGTGGAATCTTCATCTTGGTCCTTCTTCCCTCTGTGGAACTGCAGAGAGAAGGTTGTGAAATTTCCTTACATCCAAGAAACAGGAACAAAGGGGCTTCTCCTCAGCTGGAGTACATGAGCCATGCAGCCAAAATCCAAACTTTATACCAGTCAAGCATGTGACCTAATGTGTCGGCCCTCATGTAAGATGAGATGGTTGTGCTAAATGTAATTAGCTAATGTCTGAGCAGCTCTTTGAGCTCCCAAAGCAGGATGCCAGCGTGAATGTTAGGAGTCTCTAATGTTTTTGTGGGATTATTAAATATCTTATGCATGCTTTTGTTTCATGATGGTTCTTGTCTCTCCTATTGCCACCAGGTAACAAGGGGTTTCTCCTCTAGGAAGAAAATACATTGTCTTTTTTTTTCCCCTCCAGCATCAGCCTAATGAAAAAATTTCTGCTTCTTTTATTCTGAGGTGGCAAAGGACTCCTCTGGAGAAAAATAACAGCTTTCCTTTTTCTGCTTCCTGACAAACTTACAGTTTCCTCAGGCAAGATCCTCAGCCCTGCTCAAGTCTTTGTCTGACAATTTAAAGGACTGAAACAAAACAAAGAGGTGTTAAATCCATACCGAGGTAAAAGAGGACTTGGGTTTTTAATCTTCTGAGGTTTTTTTCTGCAAATACCTTGGATTTTCCCAGATACTTCCATGAACAATCTCACAGACTTGCTGCTTCAGTAGACCCTTGCACAGTAGGTTCAGAGTAACCCATTTAATACATGGAGATGGGTGCACCAAGAGTCTAAGCAACTTGCTAAAGGTCTCCAGAGTGTGTGGTAGAGCTTCTTGGATCAGTGTTCTCCCTGCTCATCTCACATTCTGTTCTGGTCCTCTAAATTGCAGCTGATGCGCCCGTCATTCACAAATCTATTAGCCAAAACAAGCCACACAAGCTTGGCTTGGTCACTTGCTTGATGCTCTGGGGTGGATGTCTGGGGGATTCAGTCACTGAACTCTCAGACTCTTGATCCTGTTTCCTGCTGTCTGATGTGTTCCCAGTGTCATCCAAGCCCCACACACCTCAGGTGAAACTGAAATAAGAACATTTTGCTGGGTGTCACTGGTAGCAGGGCAGAAAGTTATGGCTGAAAGAGAATTGCTTGGATATTAGGCTGGCAATTGTTACAGGAAAACTCATCAATTAGAAGAGTAAGTAATGCTTCTTTCACCATTCATCCTTCCCTTCCGCTTCACAATGGTTTGGAAATTGTCCTCTCTGCTGTCTTTTTGTGGGAAAGCTTTCACCATGGTGGAAAAGAAGCAAATCATCCTCTTGTATCGACAACAATAGTCCCACTCTGTTTTATATTGGACATAAAATGCAGCATCTTATAAATAGGGATTATAAAATAAACATCTCTGTCCTTCTCAGTAATAGGCTGTTTTATTGTAAAGAAATGCCACAGTCGTTGTGGGGCTGTTCAGAAATTGAGGTACATCTTCCCAGTTGAAATTTCAGCTTTACGTATCACCTTTTTATTCTTCTGTTCTGTAAGTGAAGACCACATCAGCATGGTAAAGAGATGAAATTATATTTAGCCTTGCATACTAATAACTGCAATTCTTTCTGCTAAGTTTTGATAAATACCACTGTTGTAGCATTGCAGAAGATAAAAACCCAGCCTAACAAACCCCAGGATATTTGGGATCAGCTCCAGCTTCTATCAAGGTCAGTGGAAAGATTGTTATCGACCCTGCTGAGTGTTGATGACTGTAAAATCAGAATAGGTTGTTATTACAAGTGCCATGGCTGATTTTGTGACCAGCAAAATAAGAGTACGATTCCCAGTAGGAAAATTGACCAAGCACCGAAAGAAAGTGGTCAAAGAGAGAAAAAGATGTGACCAAACATAGATGGGAAGATTTCTCAGGTGCCTCAACCTTAATTTCCCTAATTTTGGATCATAAACAGCTGATCACAAGAAGGTAAGAGGACATACCAGGGTCTGAAGCACCCTGAAATCACCCTTCTTAGTCATCTGTCACTGGCCAACATCAAAAAGGCGATGTAGATTTTGGTCTACCTGATGTTTGTGTTTCATGACAAAATTGGAGAGGGAGGTAGAAGTTGAGATGGTTGGGTAACAGTCCAGCAAACCAGTGTCACTGTAGCATGTCTGAAGCTGTTTTTCTCTGCTCCTCAGGGTAACAGGAAGCAAGAAAGGATGTTCATTCAGGAGCCCTCTCAACAGTAAGAAGCAAGGAATGCTCTTTCATGCCATGCCAGGAGGGCAGGGACACAGCAGCATTTCAGCCCATTGAACCAGCCGCCGAGTTCCATGTTCTGAGGGACCACCACAGCTCACTGGGACTCTCTTTGGTGGTAAGTGGCCATTTTCATACTAAAGTGGATTAAAAGTCAGATCCTAGATTATTCTGCAGCCAAGAAGGGAAATGAAGGGTGTATTCTGAAATAAAGGCTGTATTCCACTGGAAGCAGAGCAACCTCAAAACTAACTCCTTCCCATCAGAACATGCATTCCAAAGGAGCTGGCATGCTCCAGCTACACAAATGTCCTGCAGGCTTTGCACTGATGGCTGCATCAGCCCCACGCAATAGAATTCTTTTTAGTGGTGTCCCTCCTGATTAACAATCAAGATTCTGATTTTCCACTGTTGAACTAGACTTCTGCACTGCATTTCACGGGGGCAGGATTAGACCCTGAAGTAGGAGAAGGCTGAAAAAAAGCGTTTTCTCTTTGTTGACATATCTTTCCTTTCTTCTACCTGGCAGATGGTTGTTTCTTTTCCGTGTGATTTATATGGTTTTTTATTAGGGTGGCTGTATTTTAGTATACTACACTGTAAATTACACCCAACCATATATGATAGATTTAGTCATTGTGCTATAAATTGTGGTGGATTTTTAAAAGAACACGTCATGGTTGACACAACTACAACATCTGATTTATTTCTGGTGCCAGATTACTCTAACAGTCATCAAAACATTGTCTTGCATGGAGAGTTCATTAGAACATTCCTCAGGATATTCTAGCAAATGTTTGCCTTTCAAAGGCTGCTGTTTCCTACCTATGGTTCTTTAAACCGTGTTTACAAAGTAGGGCAGGTTGCAGATAAAGGAAATACATGTTTCTGTAATGAAAACTTTGTATAAAAAGTGTGTGGGGAAGATTATAATGTCCAACTGTTCCCATTTGTTGTAGGAAAAGAGGAAAAACTGTAACCCATATAATCTGAGTGGCTGAGATAAAAATGACAGAAAAGCAAGCTTTTGCTCTTGTAAAAAAAAAAAAAAAAAAAAAAAGGCTTGATTACTGCAGGCTTATAAAAAGAATCCAGGACATGAGCAGGGAACTTTTTTAAAAGCCCTCTCCAAATTCCACAACAGTGTTACCAGATTTCCTCATGCACAAAGTGTAAAAAGAAAACACTGAAATTATAAAACAACACAACATGGAATATTTGCATATTTATCAGTCTGACATGCTGCTGTCTGTTCTGCAGCTTGTCTTGGTATCACAGGACAAAAGTAAACACTGAGTATATAAATTTGAACAGTTTTTTTAGGACTGTGATAAATGTAATATACAAGTCAGGAGAAAGAATTATGTCCTGTTATGTTTACAAGCAGTTTATTTCCTGCTGGGTTTCTATCCCAGAAACAGTGTCTCAGTTCCTTTGTTCTCACTAAATGATCTCCTGATGTAACAGTAACCTGAGTGCCAGGCCATGTTCACCAGTGCACTCTAAGCCACACTGAAAAAAAAGCTGGATTTTGGATCACTCAGATCCAAATTTGATGACTTCTCTAATTACTGTATTTGGGAATCCGTAATGAAAGGAGAGTACATGTGTATGTGTGTGAGAGCAGGAAAGATGGTTCCTTTGGGATGCCACACAATGGAAAAGTGCTAAGTGTATTAAATATTCATAGAACAATTAGTATTCAGCTTATTCCACAAGTTCAGGTCTGAGTCCAGATCCAGACCTTCCCTAATGGGTGCATTTAACCTTTTGGTTCAAGCCTTATCCTGCTGGTAAGTAACATAACTGACCTGATCCAGCCCCAGAATATGCACAACCATGGCTGTGTTTTCTGTTGTTCGTAATGTGGGAAACTGGAGCTGATCCACAAGAGTCCATGAAGAAATTCCAGACTGGCTGTGGAGTGAGAATTTATTGAATTCATTGTCTGCATCAAATACCTTTATTAATAGAATATGAAATAATCTTAAATAATCCCAAAATGTTTTCATAAGCACTTGAATTTATGAAAACTATTCAAACCAACAATTTTCAGTTATTTGTTAGTATAAATTAGTTTCTCATTTCTTTGCTAATACAAATACTCAAGTTGGCAACATTTTTCAAATTCTTAAACTAACATGTTTGTTACAAATGTTTTCAGGAACTTCTAGAAAATAAATGTTCGTTACTATTTCCAAAAGGCTGAATTTACAGCACCACATTGGAAGCCATGTCTGAAATGAATTCTCATAGTAAGAAACCTGAAAAATGAGTTGTCCAATTTAAAAGAAAGATATAAACAAGAACGGACCTGCTATTGAACCCCCTGGTAGTAACTCTCCACTTGGATTCTAAAGGAAATTTGACTGAGCTGAGCTCTATTTTCAGTGTGTTAAATTGAGGTAAGATAAATCCTGCTATTTCAGTGCTACCAAGGGCTGCTACAACAGCCTGTCTTGCCAGTCACCAGGAGGAAAACTTCCAAGAACATGAACTCATTTGCAGGGAAATGGAACACTGAGATAAAACAAGGGCTCCTCTCTGCCCAGCGCGGGTCACCCACGGCACTGAGCAGATGCCCATTGCTGTCTGATCTGCTGTAACAGATCCTTTAATGCTGATATATGACTAAACCAGACAGGTCAGAAGCCAGGAGACAGAATGGAAAAGGACAGACCATAGAAAATGTACAGGGACATCTTCCCACGTGTTTGAACACTAGCAGGCTTGCACTATCAGCTTGTTTATCGGCTTGAAATTAGGATGGTACTTTAGAAGGTTATCAGTGAATGAAAATCTCAGACTGTGAAAGAAACTTTCATTTTTATCTGAACATTTCCCCGTTCACATATTTATTTCCCATGAATAATTTACCAAAGTTAACAGCTCATCACGGATCTTTTGATGTTTCCAAAGCCACAGCCCACAGCTGTAGTCCCCAATGGAAAACGGAAGTATACAGCTGCCAGGGTAAAATTGCAAAGTTATGTTTAAGCTAAGAAAGGCATTTCTCTCACAATACCTATTACAGCATCAATGTACACTGATTCCAGTGGGAGACTGATGCATCAGACACTGCTGACTCACAAATACTCACAGAAATACGGTAGCAAAAACGGTCCTGATCCAGAATTCTTAAGGAAGGGAAGATGCATCCTTCCAGTCATTACACTTTCTACTGTTTGATATGCCACATGTTAAACTCTGTCCACTTCAAAAGCAGGAACAATGAGCCATGCCCCTGTTGTGCCCTAACTATTCTATTCTAGAAGAAATGACAGTGATAGGAACAGACTTAGGGAAGGGTCTAAATTAATTCCTGAAGTTTGATGTAATGTAAATACATGCAAGTTGGCAAAAAGAAGAAAAAAAAAACCAACATGAATTTAGCCTTTGATTCCTGAATGTTCCCAGGGCAGATAGACCTCTTGATTCAACATTTGTCTTGCACAAATATTGACTCTTATCTGTTTCTCATGGAAAAGGAATAATTTTGGTACAAGTAGTCTCTGTCTTCTTTATAAGTCCACCCACTACTGCACCTTTCATAAGAAATCACCATCCAAATTATTCTTGTAACTTCTTGACTACAGTTTTCAGTTAAATAACACAGCAGCTCTCTGTCTTAGGAAAAGTATTAACTGTTAGGATATTGAAAATGTATTGAAAACAGTAAACTGAACCTATCTGATTCAACCTCATAAATTAATAACACCTTTGCTAGGCTATCACTGATTCAAATTTAAGGGCCATCAAGTAAGCTTAGTTTCTGTCTCCTGGATAAAGTGGTTTTAGTTTGTCATTATCAAGCACTGCCTGAATGGAATTTATGAACATTCTGTGATTCTGTGTCAACAGACAAACTTACTCCAGAGCCAGGAACAACTGTGTTTGTGACAGCTTATTGCAACTGTTTCTTTCGCATAGTGTTGACAAATAGTTTGATCCAAATATTCATTTTGAATCCCTAAATGATAGGTAAACAGACTCAAGCAGCCTCCCAAATCTCTTCCTTCTCATTTCTTCTCATGCTAAAGTTTAGTGCTCAACTAAAGTAAATTTAGTTTACACATGCATGTACAAATTGCTTCTGTCTACAAGCTCCACTATATAAACAACACAATCACCTGAACAGCAGGTAAAAGATACCAAAATATCTAAAATCAAAAGCATAATGGCTGATTCCCAAAGCTTGCCAGTAAACCTTCATGGTACAGCTGTGTTGCGGTAAACACAATGAATTAGAATAAATTTCTTTCTTTTTGCACTTCTTGATCCTGTAACAGTTCTGCATTCCTTAGTACTGCTTAGTCCTTTGCTGTACCTCTTTTGGTCAGCAACATAATCTCCATTTTTATCCAAATTTTATGTTGTTTAGTAGTAGTGTTTTAACTGCCACACCATTGAGGCTACTTTATTCCTTATTGTGAGTTACTTTATTCCTCATTCTGAGACCAGGGCAGAATGTCACACTCACATAAACATTCTGTATTTGTAATAAGAAGTTTCCTAGGATGCAACCAAGTAAGATTAAACAGGATTATCTGAACATCAATAACAACCAGTTCTTCTCTTATATCTCACCCCATTCAGGATTCTCTGTAGCTTCTATTCAACTCTACCTGCAATAGAGGATCAAAAATACGGCTCCTCTCTCAACAATAAGCACCAGGTACAGAGTTCTGGACCAAAACCTGAAAACCCCAATCTGTGGAAGTATTTGGATTTAAGGTCTCAAAATAAAAAAAGGGGAATAGAATGTTTTCTGCCGCTGAAGTTCAGGGAGAAGTAAAAAAGACAGGTCACTTCAGTTCACTATAAATAGAGACTTCTAAGCAAAGGCCTACCTGTGCAAAGCAAATTTGGACATCAAAATGTACAAAATGTACAGAATAAAGGACTGATTTAGCAGTAGACCTGCAAAGAGGAAAAGCTGGAGACACTGGGTCATTTGGCATTGCTGCCTGGGAATCATGACAGGGAGTCGTTTCCCTCCAGTAGCTGCTTGGGTGACACAGATTTCTTTATAACTTACAGAACCACGAACTAATAATGCAGGTCTGTCTTTGTTCCTTCACAGTCTCCAAGTCTGCATTGCTGAATGGCCTGACAATCGTGAGGATGAGCAGCCAGCAGAGGAGGGATGTTCCTACACACTTGTTAAGACCAGAATGACCAGGTACAAAATTGTCTTTGAAAAGAGAAGGGTGGATTGGTTTTCCCCTGTAGGAGAATGCTTCTGTACAAGCACTTCTGTAAACAAGCTGAAATACTACTTTTTGGAATATGGGAGGCCTCCATCTAATCTCTTGTATGCAGGTGATCCCCTTTGAGGAAAGGAAAGAGTCAGAACATTGAACCATGTAACAGAAGTAGCAGTGCTGCTGCGAATACGGAGTTTAATCCCCATAGGCTTCCTTGTTCCATTTGCAAAACAGGGATGGATTTTACTATCATGAGACATTGTGAGGAAGTATATGAAGAACTTTAAATTACTGTGCAATGGATGCAGTATGAAAATATTAGACATTGAATTACTTAATTTCCAGTTTATAGTTTTCTCTTCCCTTGGTATTACAAGGTAGTGAGGTTTGCTGTTCTCTCAGGAAGGATAAAGGATGGCTAAATCTTGGAAGATGCTTGAAAGGATTTTTTCTTTGGTTAGATAGAACTCAGTTTGGAGCTTGACATGGCCATTGACTGTTACTGTGACCTCCTTTCCTCAAAGTGGCACTTAATTCTAAGTGGAGAAAGGTTCCTGTGAACACCCTGTCTGGTGCATTCAGAAACTCCTGAGTCCATGATCTAGCCAGAGAACAAACTGTTCTTGGGAAAAGCATGGACATGTTGCTCACAGGTCTCCTTTACTATTTCTATAATACTTTTTTCTGCTTAATAACCCAGAATGGTTGGAAACAGAAGCAATAATAGACTGTTGTGTGACCATACTGAGAAATCACAGGTAATTTGTTTTACAAAGACACCGTTTATGTTCCTGACAAGTCAGTATTCCTCCATTGGGCAGAATGCACTCACTTAAAAGTTTTCAGTTACTCTTTCTTTTTTTTTTCCCTATGAGTAACTGGGAAAGACCAATGTGCTTATTTTTGCCATAGAGAGAACATTATCTGAAATTAGATTTGTTCAGTGTCACCAGCTCTGCTGGATAGTGATTGACTGTGCTAATCAAACACAGTCCTTTGTAAGGCCAGTCTGGGGACACATTGCCACATTGCCACATGAACTGGAATCTGGAAGTGCTTCCCTCACCTTGCACTGAGCTGGGGAAGCTGAGCCCATCTGACCACTCTCTCAGGCCAGTACAAGGTCCCACCAGCTCTTTCTGGTGTGACTCTACCCATGAGAAGAGTTCATAGTGCTCAGGACTTGCAGAGACTCTGCTCTTAGTGCTGTGGAAAACCAGTGAGGAAGCTCCTTATATCATGTTGTGTTAGTCCCAAACAACCTCTGAGCATTAAACTACCATTTTGATCTTTATGTGGACTTTGACTTGTGTGCAGACACTGGAACTTCTTCCCAGAACCTCTGTGGGTCATGAACATGCCTTTGAGGAGAGTCCTACCAGCAATACAGCAAAGTGTGATGGGGAGACCATGTTCTGCCTTACAAGGAATCCTGCTGTCAAGCCTCAGCACTCTCTGAAATCAGGGGAAGAAGACCTTTAAAAAAAGGTCTTGAAACTGTCGTGTCTCCAGCCCATCTGCTTTGCCCATCATAGCAGTGATTTATCCAGCATCTTGCCTTACTCATATTCCTTGGAAAATCGCTGCTCTGTGCAGAGTGATCGGTTTCTTTTTCAAGGCTCAGCTTGAAGTGCAAGGCTGTAAGTGGGAATATTGGTACTCTGACTCATTCTCTTGGACGGCTATTTTTATGATTGTTCATGGAACTACATCTTAAAAACTCTCAGTTCATGTTCTTAAATGATTTTCACAGCTTTCTGCTGAGCCATCTCAGCACAATGGTTCTCCCCTCTGAAGTTAGAGCCTTTCTGAGGTTCCTGGGAATGTAACTACTCTCCATCACTGCAGCTTGTGAAACCAAAGTATTGGCTGAGTACCTCCTTCTTTTTCTTCACCTCAGTAAGTGGCTCCAAGTCACTGCTATTTAAAATTTAATCAGTCTTGTCCTAACAGGACATACTTCTTGGATTTTAACCCATCTTTTGGATAAACCACTAAATTCAGCTACACTAACTGCCTCACGACAGAACCTTTATCTCAAGAACCTCTTAATGAGCTCTCATTAGCACAAATTGCCCCTGAATATCTCACCACTTCCTGTCTCCTGCTTTCTTTGCAATCCATTAGCATCCATGTGCAGCCTCATTTGAACAATTAAACTTTACTGTTTCTAGAAACACACAGGGACCCCCAGGTTCTTCTGTTAGGTCTGTGTCTTAGGGACCTGGGAAGGGAGTCACACGGTCCAACTTAACAGAGCCCAAATTCTGCCTACAGTTCATTGTCCTCAGGGAAAAATTTAGTGCAGGTTTTTGATGTGACTGGTAGCTCTGCAGTCTGTGGATCACCCTATAAAGGCACTTAAACTAAATGTCTGATGTTAGAGTGCTAGAATCTCCATCCTTTCCTCACACCAGAGGTTCAATCTCCCTGGCTAATCTCTGCACAGAACTGGGCCTTCTCTGTGGCTCTGATTTGCCACAGGGTTTTGTTATGCTTGTTTATTTTCACCATTAGTGGCTCAAACTGCCCTAAGTGAGCTGGATGTTCTCACTGGTTCTTCTTTGCCACACTTTGTGAGTCTTTCAACTACCAGCAGGCAAACTCAAACTCTAAGCCATTACCACGGTACTCTGAAACTGTGCTCATGGATTAAAGGCTTGAGTGGCCCTGGAAGCTGCTCCCTTGCAATTGGATGTCCATGGACTCTTAACAGTAACTGTATGGTGTGATGTGAACTGTATTTTCTGAGCTTGTCTGCTCACTGTGTTTAAAGCCCCCTGAGAAGAAACAGATCAGAGATTTTACAGCTACACAGAGCTCGTGCCTGAACTCTAATGGCCACTTTGGCAAGCAGATGGGACTTGGTATTTCTTACTCTTTCCTAAAGATACACAATCTTTTCTTTTGACGTTTTGATAGATCAGCAGATTCTCATTCCCTGTTATATTCTAGGCATGCAGCTGAGTGATGATCAATGTCTATGAAAGTGAAAATACTGCACCGTTATTTCTTATGTCTTTACTATGCTACGTTATATCTTGCTGGATGACGTCTGGAACTGGGGAACATGGATCCATTCAAGTCAATCGCAAAAATTCCAGTGACAAAAGTGTCTTGTTCGTAAAGCTGTAAGCACATCTTACTATTTTTTTGTAACTTTAAATAATTAAATGCTCTCAGGAGGAGCCAGACAGAGCAAAATCTTGACTTCAGCCTTCATCTAATCAGAAGTCTCCAGCCTGTTCCTTTCTAAGTGCAGGCTGCCATACTTTTTCTCACCAACTTGAAAACCATGATGGAAGCAGATTTTTTTTTTTTTACTTGTTTTGTGGTTGTTAGGGATTTTTTTCCCCAAATATTAGTGTTTGTAAATAGTATTAATTTCTTTGCTTCTTCTTGTGCATCCCTCAAAGTGGATTTCACCTTACAGGTGTTATGTTCAGTAAGGACTAAATCACTTGCTAGAAATTGGTCATAATCCTTTCAGTTCGTTATTTTCTGCTAATCTCCAATGCTTTTCCTAAGTTTAACAAGTCGCCAGAGTTATAGGAGATGGCAAATTCATCCCAGAGCCGAGGAAATGCCTTCGCAAGGTTTACCCCGCTTGCTGACGCAGCTCGGACATCGGAAACGCGAGTTTAAGAACGCGGCGGAGTTCTTAAACTCGGAGGGGGGAGGGGGAAGTTCTTAAACCCCTCACGGGGCTCATGCAAACTGGCATAAAGTCCTTTAACAGCAAGAAGTTCCAAAAAGTCGCGAACGGACCGCGGGCTTTGCGCTCCGGCTGCCGGGGAGCTCCCGGGGCAAGGCAAGGACAGCCCGGGGCTCCCCCGACCCGCCGCAGCCGGGGCGCGGCGCCGGGAACTCTCGACGGCTGTCGCTCGGAGCTGCTGCTTTTGCGATCCCCGCCGTGAACTTCACTCACGAGTTGAAAGCTCCCGCGCCCCGCCCGGCCCCGTCCCGGGGCGGCTCCCTTGGCTCGGCGCCGCGCCGGGTCCCGCCTGCCCGGAGCGCGGCGCTGGGCTTTCCGCGCCGCCCGCCCGCAGCTCCGCACCGCAGCCCCATGTCCGCGCTCCCCGCCGGCGCCGACATCAAGCGGGCTCTGGAGAACAGCCCCGAGACCAACATCGAGGATGAGCTGCCCGACGGGCCGCCGCAGCCGCGGCCCAGGGGCTTTCTGCTCCTCAGCATCCTCTCCTGTTTCTGTCCCGCCTATCCCATCAACATCGTCGCCTTCGTCTTCGCCGTCATGGTGAGTAGAGCCCCGGTGGGGGTCCAAGCCAGCTCGGGCTTGGCGGGGCGCCCCGCGCTGCCCTGGCCACGGCGCTCCCGGCCGGGGCGGCTGGAGGAGCCGTCCGGGAAAGGGGCATCCAGCCGCCTTTGAACCGCTTGTCCCTGGAGCCTGTGGACAGTTAGGTGAGGCAGCGAGCCTGGGAGCATCAGCAGGCACAGCTAGGGGTCCACCCGAGCTATCCCAGCAGCAGAAAACGTGGAGTGAAAGGCAGTTTCAAACAAGTTTTCGCTCTCAGGCTATGTAAGAGAAGCAGGTTTAGCCCAGTTAATGGGATTTGTTATATCAAATAAGTTGCACGCTGGATTGGACGCAGTGTCTATGTGTGAAAGTGGCAACTGAGGAACAGAAATCAGATTTGATTTCTGCTACAGCTAATCAAATACAATAGGAGCACGGTTTTTTCTAGTAAACAGGTTCTTTGATGCTATTTACTAGAATAATACAACTATAAAGATTGTTGGTTGCCAGCAAAAGCCTTTATAAATTGAGAATCAAATACACAGAGAGAACAGCCTTATTCCTACAACCTGTAATTGATATGCATATTCCTTAATAATCCATTAACTTCAGAAGGATTGTTGAAACAGAATCTCCTTCTCTCAGTTAAAAGTTGCAGAGTCAGATCCAGAGTTTTCTAGTCGCATACATGATCAGTGTTATCAGTAATACTGCAATGTATTTCTGTTGTTTAGGAGCTGGTAAAGGTTTAAAACATGTTGTGTATTTTCAGCCTTTTCTCTGACAGGCTGAAAAGGTAAGTAAAAATACAGTTGTCTCTTTTCGCAATTAAGTGTAAGAATAGTTAACCATGTCTAAAATATCCTAAAGCACACTCTTTTAAAACTAGTAAGATTGATCAGAAATCACATTGCTTAGGCTTGAAAATGGCTTAAAGATGCTATTTCAAAGCCATCTTCCCAACATTTTTGGGCAGTTAAGTATTAGCTGCCTGGGTTTTTTCCCTTCTGTGTTTGTTTTCTTTGTTGTTACCTTCACTATACAATGTGATCTTTTCCTTGATTTGGGAAGACTTGGTTCTGCTGGTACCCAGCATCCTTTCTGCCCATGGCCACTGAGGGTGCTATATAAAGTAATGAGAGCTGATGATCTGGGGCTGCGAGCGCCTGTTCACTGTGACAGTACCTTCACCAAGGCACTGGGGCTGCACAGAAGTTATCTGTCAAGGACAGAATTTGGCCTCTAAAGATTTTTGCACCCCATATGGAGAAATCTCCACCCACGGCCTAGTTGAAGTTCATGCAGGCTTTTGGAGTCAGGCATCAGTAACTGTCACCAGGGGATATGTAGAACCCAGGGTGGGAAGAGCACTTCCTGAATGCTAAACAGTCTATGCAGGTCTCAGCTGCCCACTCTGTGACAGGGGGAAACAAAAACCAGATCAGTAACCTCCAGTGTCTGTGAAACCCTTCTGTTTCAACAGCATTGTGTTTCAACAGCACTTATAACCCATCCTTTTCCATAAAAATAACCCATCCAGCTTCTTTTCTACAGCCTGATCCCCTGCCTTTCAGATCTGCAACCTGTAACTGCTCCATTATCCTCAACTGCAGGTTCTGCATTTTAGCGTATGCTGGTTTTATTTCTATTTCCGCTGGGATCTGCATCCTTCCTCTCTTTCTCAGCTAGGGTTAACACTGAGATACAAGAGCAGAATATTTTCTTTTCTTACAAAGATACCTTATAGTCCGCAGAGCTTGCCTGAGATCTTGTATCAGAGATAAAGACCAGTAGAACTGGAGTTCTCTACAAATTTCCACTTCCTAGAACGGGCATGAAGGGAAAGTCCTATTGGCTTGTAGAGGGACATGGTTCAGCACCCTGTGTACCTGTGTCATGTCCTCCTTAACTGCTCTAAATTCATACAATATTTTCACTCTAAAAGTAGAGTCTAGGCTCTAACACACCCCAAAATAAATGACAGATTTGTCTTCAGTCTCTTCTGTCTCTTCTGCTGCCCCATTTACAACTCCAGCACTGGTTTCCTCACTTCTTTCTCACCTTTGGAGGCACAAACTTTACAGATCTTACCTCCTTGGCTATATTTTTAGAATAAACCTTTTGCAAGTTCTCCCTATTGCAATAATAACTTTTTCTTGTGCCTTATCTACCTGTTTCTCATGGCAGGGGTCAGAGGACAGCTGGTAGAATGGTCACTTACTGGCATCAGTAACACACTGTATTGGCATTACAAGAGCAGCTCCCTCAAACAAGTCACTGGTCACTTGGAGGTGTGAGGATTGCTCGGCATGTTTAGCAAATGGAGTTCTGTTTTCCTCAGGGTTTTGCCAGGACTTCTGGCTGTAGGATCACTGTTCTCAGTGCTCTTCTGTAGTTCCAGCCAGATGCCATCCATTCTGCTTCTTGTTGCTTCCAGCAGCTGTGTTGCATTGCTGTACCATTAGTTGGCTCGCTCTACCCCAGAGGTGCCTCACTTACCCTGTTCTGACATAGGTGAAAGCCATCAGAGGCAGTAATCTGGGGAGAGCTACCAAGTCAGGAGCTTATGTGACAGAAGAGACTTCTCTGGTGGCCAGGCAGGGTGTTCCTGAGCTCTTTGGCTCCTTTATCTGCAGCGGTGTCCTGTCCCCTATGGTGAACCCAAAGAGCACTCGGCTGGCAGTGAACTGCCAGTGTGTCTGCAACATAGCTTATGTGGACTGGCTGTGTCTGACTCATGGGATCAGGGCTAGAGCGAGGCTGTGGGACAGCTCTGAGAAATGAATTGGATATTTCCAATACAAGCACTGAGGTCTGACAATTGAACATGTTTTGTTGGCCTTTCTCAGTACGCCTCGTTATCTTTATTTCAAAGATCCGTATGTCAGACTAGCCATCTAATTCCACAGGGCCTTGGATTTGTAACAGCTTCCAAACAGTCTCTCAAAAGCTATTTCTCACTGATTTTTGCTCCTAACTGCCTCTTTATGTTGACACATTTTTGTTTAATCATTTACATGCTTCAAACAACATATGTGGTCAAGCTGTGACAAGCTTGGCTCATCTGCCTCTGATAGTAACAAGTTCTTTTTCTGCATTTGTTGCTGTTGCATTCAGATGCTTTTTCTGCACATGAGTTTCCTTAAGCAGAGACAAGGAACAAGGGGGTGGTAGAAGGCAATGGACAGCAAAGGATGGAACTTTCTGAGGGAGTCACCTCTTCTAACTGGGATCCCAACGAACGACGTACAGTGCGTTGGCTTTGGTCAGGTCAGTGGCCAGCAGAGTGACCAGTGTGCCTGTAGTTAGTAAGTTTATTTGCAAAGTTTATTATTTATACAACTTTTTGTAAAGTAGCTTGTAGGTACCTGGACGCCTAACACTGTATGGGACAGCCTGTACCTGCTTCAGGAATATTAAACAACAGGGCTCAGCAGCTGTTTTTAGGCATTTTTACATGGCCCTTATCTTTGCAAACTGGCAAGCTTTTCCTCTGCAACAGCCTGCAGAGCAAACTCCCTTTTCATGTGTCCTGCTCAGCACCTGCCTGTTTTGTTTGCCAAAAAGCAGAGATCAAGCCTAGTTCTGAGTTGCTTCCCAAGTCTCCCCTCTTCTTTCTCTTTCCCTGGAAGCTGTTCTTACAGTGAGGAGTCACACTGAGTCAGCATGTCTTGCTCTTCCTTAGGACTGAACTAGAGAGTGTCTCGTTTGCAGGCACAGCCAAATAAGGTTCACACAGCCTGGCTCATAGAGCTTAGAAAATGTTGATCAGAGAACCTCAATCTGGTCTGCCCAGATTTGCAAGAGATGTAGAGGAGAGTTTCTAAAGTAATTCAGTGTTCTTTCTGCTTTAGCCATCATCAGTGCTCTGGGAATGTGGAACAGAAAACACATTCCCACACTACTAAGGGATTAGTAGTTTACAGCTAATTCAGCAAATTTCTCTTCATATGAGGTTAAGTTACTTTATTGTTGAACTGTGAATATACTTTATAAATAGATGTGTGTGAACCTGGTGAAGTCACTGAGATTACTCAAGGAAATTAACAGCTGCAGAACTGTGACTTTAATTTAGTTTATGACTTCATAGGGAGTGAGGTAGCAGAAACCTGAGAAATCAGATGGTATTAGGTTGAAAAGGGCTGAAATTTGCTTCAAAAACTGACCAGACCAAATGTCTCATACAGGTGCTGTATTCTCACGATATTGCCCAGCCCTTAGAAACAAACAGATGTAACATCTAAGGCTTAAACAGTTAATGTTATCTATGTCTAATGTGTAAAACTGGAAGCTTGACCAGGATCCCTTTGAAGCAGATGGAAGTAAATGAATTTCAAAAAGCTTTGTGTTAGACCCCAGCCACTCCCCCAAACCTCTTATTTGTTCTTGAATGCCATCTAAGTTATTTCATTTAATTTAAACCTTTTCATAAGGAAATTTTTGTCTCCTTCCTGTCTCTCCCAAATCCTATTCTGTATTGTTAATGCTGTTTTCCTCCTCTTCATCGTGGATTTGTATTAAAACGCCATTATTTATTAAAGTTTGCATAGTGAATTATTTATGCAGTACCTGCAGAAATCACATGGACATTTTCCAGACTTCCTAAATATATTAGTAAAATGGCACAGAACTGCAAGCTGGGGCTGTCACGTCTTGCTTACAACTCTGTCTCAGTTTCAAGACCACGTGTCTGGGGGACTGAGTTCAGGCTTGTTCCCCTCTCTCATTTCCTTCTCTTCTCTTTTTCCCCATTCTATCCTTTCCAACTGCTAGTCAGCCTCAACAAAATTTGAGTGCAGAGCAGAGGTATTAGTGATATTCTTTAGGGACATAAAATAGAGAAATGTTTAGGCATGTAGGCTTCCAGGAAGAGAAGAAATGTATCAGTGCTCTCTTTAAGGACAAGAGTGCATCAGCATCTCAGCCTTTCTTAGACACCAGAGAATAAGTACCTGCACTTATCCTTGAGATGCAATTCTAGGAATACAGGCTTCATTGCTTTGGGACTGTCTTGGCAGGACTGATCTTACTGCAATGCTAACACCAAGAAAGCATCTAAGCCCATTAGCTTTGTGTGCTCACTAATCGACAGAACACACAGATAATGTCCCTAATTATTTTTCTGCTTGGAAAAAATGGCTCTACAGCTATGCTTGGTATCTTCTGATACCCTTCTTCCCTTTCCTGCTCTCCACAGCCCCAGATCTTTACTCAAATTAACTGCCGTTCTGTCTTTGCTGCAAAAAGTGATTTATAACTGAAGCCTGTTCATTATGGCACTGGTGATAGCATTAGTGCACATTATAGCACATTTTTTAGCATTGGTGATACCTCGTGCAGTCATTTTCTAAAGACAATCTGAATTCTTTAGTCCACAGAACAGTTCATTTGATCAGGTCCTCATATTTCTCCTCGCACACTTCCCATTTCTGGGATACCTCCTGAAATACATATGTGATACTAAAGAACATATGACTAATCTGATTCCCTGAGGAAGGATGCTGAGACAGTGCAATAGAGCACTCTGATAAAGAAATCTGGACTCAGTGCTATGGTTTATGAACTCAACTCTCCTGATTTCACAAAGTAATTCTTAGGAATAATATGCTTTTTAATGCTTTGATAGCATGTCATTCCTGGGGAGAAAAATGACAACAAACTGTGTTAGACTCGTATACTAGAATACTTCAGTGTCCTTCACTGAATCTCTTCTTTTAAAAACAGTTTGGTTAAACCAAAAATTAATTCAGAAAATTCTACTGTCTGTCTCACAAAAGACTAAAAGGTCAGAGTGGTCCTATCACACCTTGCAATCTGTGATGTAATGAATATAAAGCATCTGCTTAGTCAGGGGTGGATAGAGAGAAACTCAAGTCTCTTGACATAATATCAGTATGTCTGATGCATAACTCAGGATGGATATGAAAAGAATTATCAGTGCCTTCCAGAAATGCAAAGGGAGAGAATCTGTAGCTCACAAAGGTGGCATTGAGATCTTTTGTTCAGAGGGTCTATATTTCTTTGGTTTGTGTTTTTCCCACCATTAGCAAACCACCTATTAATTTTTCAAACTTTTTTTTGAAAAGTAAAACACTGGAAAAATAGGAAATCGCTACGTTTTTTAAAGTTTGGCTGAGGTTTCCTCTAAAAATGCAGCCTATTTATGCTCTTTCTTTATGCACAGGAAAAAAAGAGCTGTATTTGCCATGAAATGCACGGAATGTGAGTGGAACAGAAAGCTGCACTCCCTCCTTCCCTTGGCAGTGGACATTTGTTTTTACAAAGCAAATCACCCCGTTCTGGAGTCCTTCCTACAGTACCAGCGTGCACAGACAGTGCCAGTTCAAAGCAGTCCCATTGGTCTGCCTATAGATTTCTGGTTTTTTACAGTTCTCTGTTTCTCTTCTCCAGGCTTTAAACAGTTATAATCAAGGAGACATAGAAGGATCAAAAAGACTGGGTCGCAATGCCCTCTGGGTCGCTGTTGCATCGATCATCATTGGCCTTGTCATCATTGGGATCTACTGTGTAGTTCATTTCACAACGGTAAGGAAATGCTGTGAGCAGTTCCCTGTGCATGGGCTTCAGAATAACGGACTAAAGATTGTCAGAACTGTCTACTTTTGTCTCTTTAAGGATGCACAAATGTTTTCCAAAATAACAATTTTGATGTATTTTACCATTTAGAAAATTCTGCTGTCTGTAGTTAAACACAAACGAGCAGCGGATTTTCTAGAAACTCCTGCAGCTCCAATAGGTTTTTCCAATTTTGACCAGATGCTTTTTGTTTTTTCTGCTCCTGGTTTTCACCATCTGCAAGACCAGCTGCACAGAGATCCTTAGATTTCAGGTAATAGAGTCCCCAGGTGCTAATTTCAGTCTCACAGTCTGTCCAACTTATCTTTTAACTTTGTAAGGAGAACACGACTGTTTGAAAGTAAAACAGGTGACCAACTATTTCAAAAGTGACCACAAATGTCATTTTGACTTGGCTCTCTGTGGGGTAAGGCCATTCCTTCTCCGTGCTGTGTTGTTGTCTTGCCTTCCCACACCTGCAGCAATAGTGACAAAGCTCAGTGAATGAATCCCTGTAACACAAGGGTTATCCAGATGGGTTATAAACTTACTTGAAAAAGAGGACAAATGTAATGAGGCTATTGGTACCATTTCTGAAAATTATGCAACAAATTTTTTCCATGGTACTGTGCAGTTCCCATTAAAATAACCAATTTAAATGAATTTATTATTGGCTGTTTTGGCTGAAGAGCCTTTCAGTGCACTGTACAAACTTATGCATAAACTATAAACAGAGATCACCTCATCCACCACTGAAATGCAGACATCTCTGGGGAGTGGAATGGAGTAGCTGATTAAACATGTACAGCATTTTTGGACAAAATTTGAAGTGTACCATGTTGAACTACAGGAAAATTAGTGGAGATGGAGTCCAGTTCTGCAGGATATTATTAGATGGTGCCACAGAATCTGAAGCTTCCTGTATATTCATTAATTTTCTATGCATTTTGCAAGCACGAGTCTCTCTGTTTCAGCTTGTGTTCAGTTTGTTCAGCCCTCATAGATCTAAAACCAAGTCACTTCAGGCAGGGGGTGCCAAGTTTTGTAACTGACAGCAGCAGTAAATTCCTCTGATTGCCTTTACCACCTTACTCATCATTTCTCAGGCAAGGAGAGCAGCTCAGTATTTTTGTCAAAGGAGGAGGAGAGAAGGGCAGCACAAGGAGGTGCCTGGGAACCCTCAGCACACTGCTGGGATATTAATTTCTGTATATAGTTTCTGTAGAGGTCTCTTGGCCTCGAGTTTTGCGAGGGCTCAGGGTTTCACTGGATTCACCCTGTTCTCTGGTTTTCCAGTATCTTGACTGCTCCCCTTCTCCCTCTCACTTGTCACCCTCCGAAAAGTCTTTCCTTCTAAGGAAGTATCTGACGGCATTAACAAACTTCTGACATGGAAATAAGTTAACAGGAGGAGTCAACTGGTCTTTCCACTCTCCACACTTACCTGAGTCCCCTTTGTTGCCTTACATTTGGACGTTTCTATTTTATACTTAGTTTGGTGTGCCGCTGGTGTGACTCCATGCAGTTATGTCACATCCATTTGTACCTTGTTCATGATTATTTGCTAACAGCCACTTTGCCTCTGCTGAAGTGAAGTGATTGAGAATTAATTCTGTGCCAACTTTAATATAGGTTTCAGTATTAGTAAGATAGCACAAAATAGCCTTAATACAATAATATGACAGATTTATTTTGATTACCATTAAGCAGAGATTTAATGTTTCCATGGGGAGCCCCTGGTGGCCTAGTGGTTAGATCGCAGGACCTTCACCGCTGAGGCCTGGGTTCGATTCCAGCCAGGG
>JAWMRA010000036.1:3550082-3664183 GCA_035584735.1 Pseudotriccus pelzelni | reverse complement strand
CTAAAAAATCCAATGCGCAGGCTGGAAGGTGTAAAGACCTTCCCCGGTTCTTCGTTCGCGAAGACTGGCCATTTATAATGTTTCCATGACTACACACGCATTTTCCCTGGAAGTTAATTCTGACTTCAGCGATATGCATGAAAAGCTTGACCTTCCAGGGTGCATTACTGTATGTTTTATCCACATGAAATTCATCAGCTACCACAGTACCCTGTTGCCCCTGCTGACATTCCTTGTGGCTTTTTTTGGTCTTCAAAGGATAACAAGCCTCATTGCAAATTACCCCGGGAGAACCCCTTGGTATTCTCCTACCATATTCTTAGGTATCTTCCCTTAGAGCTCATTGTTTGCCATTCTACCATCCCATTTCTAATCTGTGGTAGTGCTTTATCTGTTCTCCCAGAACTGCTACAGCTTCTCACAGGGGGTGTCACTGGAATATTCATAAACTCTTCATAAATTCATACATTTAAGTAGCTAATTCTGATTTATCCACGGCCCTGCTGCCAGTATCAAAGATACAAGGTGTAATGAGAATTTGAGTTCTTCCACAGCATCCCAAGTTAGAGCTTCTGGAAGGCAACAAAACTGAGGCATCCAGGTCAGGTTGGCAGGAGGGAATCTCTACCCGTTTTTATACAACATTTTCCCCTTGGTACAGGAACTTGGGTCAGGCTCAGCTGGCTCTGAAGTCTCCTTTAAAACAACCCTACATGCCTCAGCCAGGAGAAAAACATCGAGTCGGGGTGTTAAGGGTAGAAATGGTGGGAGCTGCAGAGAAAGGATGTGCAAGAAATTCCTGCTTTGAACAAATAGCAACATTATACCCCAAATAACACCCCTGAATGTACCAAATAACACTGGTAGACTTGAGAAGGGGAAGACCCTTTCACTTTTCAGAAAATCCCTACCTCCAAGCCTTGCTGAGTGCCTTCTTTGGCTCATTCAGTCCCAGACCAACAGTTGCACAGGAATAACAGCAGTCAACACCTACGTCTGTATGGCAGAAACAGCCTTGACTTTTCATGTAGAAGCTTCACACGGTGCTAAGTCAGCTCAGGGCTTCTCCTGCTGCCTTGGAGAGCCTCGTTTGCCTTGAACATTGGCATGTTATCTTTAGCAAACATATATTAAGATATATAGTGATATATATATATATAATATCGTGGAAAAAGGCCTACCCAACACTTGGGAACCATGTGCCTTCTGCATGACCCTGAATGTAGGGAAGGGGAACCCATCATTTGCATCACTGAAATTAACAGCTCAGCAATAAAGCTTGTCTTGATCAGTGTAGACAGTGTTCCTCATTCTGCCAAGAAATCTCCAAGTGCAGAGCTGTGGTGGGTGCCAAATCAGGGCTGTCCCTCATTCCACACTAGGACAAGATTATTCTCACTCCATTCTCCATATACTTTCACCCCCTCCTGTCGGCTTCTCCCGCGCTCCTGCCTTGCCAGTCCTGAACACTGAATTACACTTCCACTGCTTGTTCAGATGGAACTGAAGCCAGTATTTGTGTCACCACCAAGTCTGGCCCTGCATATGTGCCTTAGGCACGTTGTCCATCAAGAGCTGCAGTGAGAAAAGGGACATATTTGCCTCCCATAAGGAGGCATCACTGTGAAGTGAAACAGTGCAGAGCTGTGTGCCATAGCCTGGGTGGCTTGGTCTGCTGCAACATGCCTGGATAGAGAGTGAATGGCAAGACAGCTGATGGCAGGTGACATGGCTGTGAACCTCATCCTCTAGTTCTGATGTCCTTGTCTTAAGAAGATGTGGAATGTACACACACACACACACAGAGCGGCTGTTTGCTCCAACCCACTGCCACTGTTCTTATGATCCTTCACAAAGCCTGTTAGTAAACTTTCCGCAGACTTCTGTGCTCTTGGAATCAGCCTTCCTGTCTCTAAGTGTTTTGTTCAGCAAAAGGTAATAATTTTGTCAGTCAATGAAGGCTCTCAAGTCACTCACAATCTGTGTTTTCACAGCAGTCTTGAAATTTTTGCAGCAGATTCAAAACTCTGTTTTGGTTTGGTTTTCGATGACACAGGACACAAGATGCCTTTGAATTTCATTTGAGTTCCACTGGCAGGGTTTAGGGAAACAAAATCCTGGGCTGGATCCTCCTTTGTGTAAGTGAAGGAGACACCAGGTACCTCAAACCCTTTCCTTAACTGGATCTCAACACATCACATTCTATTTCATGCTACCATGGGAATCATGGATTCTTATCCCATTCCTGGGTTGCTGCATAATCTGTGAGTAGTCTGGAGCAATATTCAGCTTCTCACAGGAGATTTTTAGACTCGCTTTTAGCCTGTCTCTAGTGTCTGAGTGACACTTCACGATGCTGTTCAGGGCAGAACTAGAGCTCACGTGAGTTTTGCCATCCAGTTGACCCACAAGGTTTGTCATATAAAGCCCAGGTCTTCTGGGCACCTCTCTAGTGACTCTCTCCTGGTAGGAGTGAGCCAAGTAGAAACGTGAAGAATAAGTGAGAGGTTTTAGAGTGAAGTAAAGACTCAGACTTTTCTGTAGAGCTCTGATGGCACAGAGACCGTTTTGGTCTGAGGAAGGGCAGCCAAAGCACCTAAGGGTGGAATTCAAGAAACTCCTGCCAGTGCACCAGAGTGTGAAACTTTTCAAACTCACATCAAGTGTTCACTGTCTTTATTTATCTTGAACCCAGGGCCACAGGCAGGGTAGAGCTATCCTCTGGTAATAACTTGCATGAGAAGGGTACTCATGTTGGAGTTCAGAATTTTATGCAAACCATTATGATATATCAGTGCTTTTGTAGAGGAGCCTGAACTTCTGACCCCTTCTTTAATCTCACTTGATCTAGAACTTGGCCTCAGAAATACCACCTGTCAGCATGGCTTTGAAGGAAGACAGAGAGAGCCAAGCTGTGTGGAAAGCACCAGCTTGTACTGTTTCATAACCAGAAGGGTCTTAAATCAAGCATATGTGGAGTAATGCAGCATTGGTAATTCTGGGTAGAATTTAGACTGGGCACCAGCAACAGATGTATACATACAATGTAATGCAGTTTTTTTACTAAGTTATAAATATTCCCTCAGAAGAAAAAGGCATGCAACATTACTTTTAATATCCCTGCTCTCCCCTTTCTGAGGCTCTCAGAAGCCTTTGCAACCAGTCACTGAGTGACTGCCTCTTTCAGACAGAATAAACTGAAGGCCCACATGAGGACAGGAATTATACAGCCAGCCTGCTATTGCTAAGGGCTCTCACTAGTTATCTCTTTATCCCTACCTCATTTTACTGTATTTGTGAAAATATTAGAGCTTAAAGTGTATCTCTCTATCAAAGAGTTCAGTCAGCTTGGAGGCTGAGCAGTGGCAGGCACGTGGAGATGCACAGGGGTGATGTGTGACCACATCAGCCTCATTTCCTTAGCAAACCACATTAGAAATCCCGATCCAGCTGTTTCATCTGCACACAGAGGAAATGTTCCCACAATAGCTTCTCCCCATTGGAGTCCTGAGTAGCATCCAGGAGACAATCAGCAGAGGAGCTAATGCTGTCTGCAGGATATATTTATTGTGTACAGCCTCATATCCCAGAACCCTCTTTAAGGAACGGCTAAATGTGACTGCTTGATGGAGGAGATATCTCGGAGTTCAGCAGAGAGCCCAGAATCCAGGGGCAAGCCAGTGAGGTCAGTACATCCAGGGGTAATGTCTGAGACCTTCCCTCTACTCAAGAATGTGAGGGAACTTCTCAGCTCCCTCCTCTTCTAAAGCAGATGCACAAGACCGGTTACCCAATTTAAAATGTCTGTCACGTATTGCTGTTGTATTTACCAAGTTCCCTACTACTGGCAGTGTTGTTCTTGCCTGACTCTTTTCTGTACCACCCCAAGAAGCACAGATGCTGTTGACCTCATGAAACTTTCAAATAAGAGCTTGTTTTCTGGCAATGAAAGGTCCTAACTTGCATTGATTCAGGTAACCCAGTTTAAAAATTCAGTTCAGATTGACAGATGACCAATACCATTAGAAACCCCGCTCTTTGATTCAAACCTGTATTGAACCACTAATCTAGAGGGATGTTTGTTAAGAGAACAAGTACCACTAATGTGGCATAATGTATCCATTAGGTCTGTAGGATTAATAATTTAAACTCACAGGGCAAACCCTCTGTCTTTTCCTCCTCTAAACATACCTACCTCTGTGTCCTTGCAGCATGCTATCTGAAGACCAGGACTGCACTTGGAGGATATGAACATGTGAACCTCGGGAGGGGGGAGAAGAAGAGATGGAAACCATTCCAGACTGTTAGCTTTGACCCTACAAGTCTGCAGAGGCATGTTGCTGGTGAATGAACTGATTGTCCAGTTAGTTAATCAGCATGGCACGACCAGGTTTTCAAAATTATTTATTTATAAGGAATCTCAGTATAATGCAGCATTTTCTCTTTCACCCTAATGTATAATGAGATTTTGCCCTAAAAATAATCTCTTTTCTTTCTCATTTCCCTGGAATGTGTGCTGGATCCATGATGTTCCCTGGCTGACCCCAGCCAGACAAAGCCAACATATCTAGACTGTTTGTAGTGCACAATGTAAGATCTGATGCACAGCCCACTGAAGTAGAAGAACTCCTGTTACCTCTGGTGGGTTTTGGATCAGGCCATGATGGATTTTTTATTACTTAAAAATAGTCTCAACACAATTGTAACCATGGGTTAGTGATTTTATCCTGCTATGTGATTTTATAATGCCGTGGGTGTACTCTGACTCAGCAGCTGCTTTCTTCTGTCATGCTCAGCTTTTAGATCTTTACCTTGGACTTTTAACCACCTGGGACCGATTTCAATCACTTGATTATTAAGAGACACTCTTCTTCCATAGCATCCCTATTTTTCTTAATGATTTATTTTTGTTTTGTTGTCTTTCATTGTTGCTCTCCCTTGACTTAGGTCCAGTCCTGCATTAAATTTGCACTGATCATATTTTCCTCTTTAAGCTTCATGTATGTAAAAAGTTCCTACTTTTTTTATCTGACAAAAGATCTTCTTTTTAAATAGACGTTCTTCTTCATCCCTTTGTTATTGTTCCTCTAACAAGTCACAGAGTTCCATTGTGTTCTACTTTGCTCATGTCTTTTTTTTTTTAGCTCATCCTTTCATCTTGCTTCGACTACTCCATACCTCACTGCAGTTAGAGATAGACAGACTTTTGCACCCTTCCCTAGTTACAGACACTCTTCCTGATCCTAAGATACTAGTCAGTGAACAGCCTTAGGTTCCAGAACTGGTGGCCTCTAAATTACTGCAGTTTCTTGATACCTTACAATAATTAAGCATGGGACAGCTGTTTTTCTTAGCTGAAAACTGTTTCATAGAATACATTTGTTTTCTCGCACAAATATTCCGTGTTAGAAGGAGTAAGCTCTGGAGAGCATTAAGATATGGCTACATCTTCAGTGGTTGTTGCTCTGTTTTCTTTATTATCATACCTTCAAGCAAGTTGTGCCAACTTACACTCCCTGTCCTTGCACTAACATCAATGTGGAGTGACTACCCAGAAATGTGGGGAGTTCTGCAGGTGCAGGTGAGAGAAAAATCATCTGACAGGAGTACAACTGCCTATTAAAAATTTTAAAAAAAAATCCCCCAGAAACCTTTACCTGTTACAGTATATGCCTGGAAGTAGCATGTATTTTCTGTGCCTTGATATTTTACTTTCAATGTGCTTCTTTGCTTTTCTTCCTGCCAAATTCTGTTTTTCATTGAAGTCAGTGAAGCATCATCTATCCTGAATTACTGCACTATAAAACTTCAGGAGCACTGGTGAAGTCAGTTGATTTATTCAGCATTTACACTGATTGAATTTGTCCACTTGGGGATCTTGCCACTGATTTTGATGATCCCAAGAATTGGCTGTTCTGTGAACTCCTCTTTGGTTTTTGAATACTATTTCAATGGTCTGATATGTCTTGTGGGACTTTTAGTAGCTTGCCTTATTATCAGATATGATAGAAATGTCATTGACAAGTGGAATAAAATTCATTTTAATTCATGTCCTTGCTGGTATGTGGGAAGTGTTTTTCTTAAGCTTGGTTGCCTCTTCTATTTGAAAGAGTAATATCCTTTTTTTCTAACCCCTTGGACAATTTCAGGATAAAGTGAAAGGAGGAAATTTCTGGCCTACATGGTACCCTACAGCCAGTCTGCCACAGCTAGTACACTCAGGAGTTGCTAGAGGTCAGGAAATGCTCAAATATCAGCAAGGTGAGCTCTTTGCTTCATTTTCAAAACAGCATCCAGAGGTCTTTTCAAAATGGTCCCTCAGTGGTTTCTGAGGGACTTTCCTGCCATGAGGGGAAAGCGGTCAAAGGAGGTCACCAAAGGAGGCCTCTCAGCAGGTTACAGAGTCAGATCTCCACCACCCTGAGTTGCTGGGATCAAAGGAAACCCCACTGCAGTGCTGCAGAAACACTCGTCTCCGTCAGCATACGAAAAAGTCAAAGCGTGCACAGAAAGTTTGATTCTTCTGCAGAATATTAAACCCCATTACTGTAAACTAAACCACAGCTGGTGGTGTGAGAGGGGAGGATGATTTCCAAAGTTATGTGGGCACTAGAGGATAGGGATAGGCAACTTGAAGTATTTTTTTGAAAGTGCCCAGCGAGGACTGAGATCAATAGAAGCTAGACACCCGACTTGCTCAGAGGCTTTTGAAAACCATACTGGAAATCTAACTTGCATATTGATGCTCATAAATATCTTTTGAAGTCTTGCTCTTAATATAATTGAGAATTGAGCCATTGTATCTTCAGTGCTTCTGAAGATAAATGTTGGTACCTTACAGTGCTATTGATTGGTATAAAAATAAAGGCTTTATATTAGGCCACTTAATGTGACAGAGAAGGGAGAATGCAGCAATTCCTCTAATGTCCTTAGTGCTTCTGTGTCATAGGTAATCTTATTTTTGCTTTACTAATGTACTGGTATCGGTTCTCTTCATTTATTTATGTTAACATAAATTTTCAGCCATGTTTGAGAAGTGCAGCTTATGCTGGAAATGGTCCTTGTACAACCATACCGTTCTGTTGTAGGTGTGACAGCCCCATACAAAGGAGCCGTCAAACATACAGAGCCTAAATGACATTTCACTGCCCAAACAGCAAAGCCCTGGTGACAGCAATGGGAGTGGAAAACAGAATGCAGTTGTCTGACTGAGGAATTGGTGCCTGTTGTATATTTTGAGGGGCATATATACAAATGTCATTATCTCTGACAGGCTCTGGAAATTCCCTGTTTTTCACTGTCATGCATCTAGGTTTGGATTACTGGTCTGTTATTCTGCATCGGACTTGCCGTTTTTTGGCGGGGGAAAAAAACAACTCTCGTATATATGTACTGAATGATGTTATTTGATGAAACAGGGGGAGGTGGGAAGCAGTAAAACATATTTCAACTCAACTCATGTGTGTCTTAGGCAAGGGAACAGACACTTCCTTCCACAAAGCTGCCTCAGGCTTCCATTTTTTATGCAGTGGTCCTGCAGGAGAAAGGCAGCAGCTAATGCCTGAAGTCCAGCTCTCTTTTCTTTCTTGCATGTATTACAGGCAGAGACAGATGGAAACTTGAAATTGCTGGCCTCAGCTCCTGGATCATGTTGGTATCTTCTGCTTCTTAGGGGGCAGCTGCATTCTGCAAAACAGCACCGTGCACGTATCTTGATATGTAACCCTAGAAGGGGCCTGCTAAATATAAGTGGGGGTTCTTTGCTGCTGTGTGAAGGGGGTCAGCCAGACACTTAAACAACATGTGGCGTGAGTTTCATCAGATTGCACAGCAAAAAAAAATAAAAATCAAGGGGACAATATGAAATTAAATTCTTAGTGTGCCTCCCTGCAGGCACGCCCAGGAGTTTACAGCTTGTGAGCTGAAGATCAGCACTGCAATTTGTGTGGGTTGCAGCCAGGATCCATAAGCAGTGAGGCTACAGAAGTTGTTGTTTTGTACCTGTATCTTTGGATATGGGCTCAGAGTGTGACCTGTGTTCTGCCTTTCAGCCTGGAGATAGGTTGTATCTGATTGCTGCCCCAGTGTCCATCGCTCTCAGCATCAGTCCAGATGCATCTGCTGGAACAGTGTGCAAGCATCTCTTCTAGGCTCATTTCCCTACCCAGAGCCTAACTTGGTCTGCCAGTTATTTAAGACAGATTTTGCTACTGATTTGCCTCAGTAGGGGAGAGGCAGGGTCATCTACCCTGTTAGTTTTTACTTTGTGTGATTGTGTGCACATGCACCAGGTGAGGCATTTAAAGGACTAGATTTCCCAAGGCATCCTTGCATAGATGTGGGACCTACCCTGACTTTGAAGGAGACACCTCCAGGCAGAGTGAGAGCCCCAGGCAGGCACAGGCTTCTGGCTGGCTTCAACCCTTCAGCCTGAAACACTAACTGAACGTTGGTTCCCTCTTGTAATCCTGCCATCTCCAACCTCATTTTTAACTCTCAGGTCTGGGAAGGTGTGCAGTGGTTTGGGAGGGATTTTTGTGTGCTCCCCCAATTTTCCATCTCCCAGGCACAACGGCATGTTCTGCACGCACAGCCAAGTGTGTGCAGTGTCCCTGAAATGGGAGTGAGCTTTAAGGAGGCTGCCTGACTTCCTCTGCAGCCCTCCCTGGCAGCCTGGCAAAGTGGGCTAAATTCAGAAGTGACCTAGAAGGAGGAGGGGGCTTGAAAACAGATCACTTGGCCAGTGTAGAAATGGAGGAACAGACCTGGAACCCCAAGGTAAAATGGAAGATCACAATAAGGAATTTAACCAGAAGGTTTCTGCAGTTAAATTTATCCAGTCTTGAACTCCAGGGTAAGTTCTGCTGCTGCTCCCACCTAGCGCACTCTCCACAGCACAGAAGCTACAACAAGCACTTGCTTATGTGTCCTTTAAAATGTGATTTATGGCATGTCTGAATTTGATCCACCAGCTCATGTCTGAGGTGGGTTTGTCATATCTCACTGTAGGGCTGAGTCAGCTTTCACTTCACTTGCAGTGACTTCTCTCTGGCTAAATAAGCTTGGATCATGTCAAGGAAAAAGGATTTTGCCAGATATCAACTGATTCTTCAGGACTTTAAACTGCATGGTATGAGGCTTTAGAGCACTACATTTCTTTTTTGACACCCACTCTGAGGTAAGAGAAGGGGAAACTCCACTGAAATTAAGGAATGCACACCAGAGCAGGCTGTGTGGTCACAGTGAGCCATGTCAGTCCTTTTCTTCACATTTCAAGCAGTGTTCAATGGGGGCCTAACTGCCTTTTGATTTTAATCAACTGCAGGAGATAATTCCAAGAGTGAAAAGGGGAGATTCTGGCCTAAAGCAGTGATTGGTGAGTGCCATCCCTCACTTTTGTGCCTGAAGGGTCTGTAAGTTCATTCTTCACCCCATCTAATACAGATCTCTCCTGACCTCAGATCCTGTTTGGTCCTTACTCTCTTTTAAAATGAGTCAGCTGATGAAGAAAGATGGTAAGTGATATCTCCAAGGGGGTGGAATGACTCAGTAGTAACGATGTCACTTCCCTTGACCCCTCAGCCCATACAGCACCAAAAGTGCTCTGTAATGATTGTTAGAACCTTGACCAGGTCTGCTGAGTCTCATCCTCTTATGAGCCAAGAACCAAACTGCCTTAAAACTGATTTCTGAATAAGATGCTCTGTGTAAGATTTAATAGTCAGGCCAGGTTTAGTTTGCATTCAATAAAGAAGGTAGGTGTGAGTGAGGAAAAAAAGAAGCTGAGCTTTGCTTGAGGCCACTGTTGTGTTAACTAACAGAGACCATGTGGCTCTTCATATTCTGCAGGTGGTTTACAAGCATCTGCTTTTAAAACCCCACATGGCTCTAGGAGGTGGTGTAGCACAGTCATGACACCAGATAAAGCATTTAATCAATTACTTTTATCTTGATTTATGGGCTGTGAAGAGTTCAAATGTGGACTGTGCTTTTTTTTTTTTAAGGGAATTTCTTATCCAGAATTACTGTTACATTTTCCCCTGATCCTTTTACCCCCTCCCCCCCATGTTGGGAATGTTTAGTGAGGGCTAAGCCTGAGTAGCCTGTTGCTGTGTCTCCCATCTGAGAGAGATGGCATTTCAGAAAACTAGAGAGTTGTCGTGATAAATTGTTTCGATGGCAAGTGACACTGACATTCTCACTAGGGAAGTTAACAGGAGCCTTATCTGTGACACATATGGAAGTCCTGCTGGAAAAGTGTGAACCAGCTTCCCATCTGCTTCATCCTCATCTAGAAGTAAGAGGAGGAAGGTTAAGGCAGGTACGTAAAGGGGCAGAGGTAAAAAAGATATTTTCTAGTCTTCCTTTGGAACATAGAGGCTGGTCCTGGAGGGAGTAGAAGAGAGGGAGTTTTTATGCCCTTCAGTCTGGAAAGCATGGACGGAGGCAAAAAGTCACGGATGCTGTTAAAGGGAGGAGCAAAACTCCAGGGTTCCTGAAAATCCGTGGGTGGATGAGCTCTGCCAGGCCCCTGTGGCATGTCTTTAGCTAATCTCTTGCTTCCCACATCTCCTGCATTAACAGCTGTGAGGGAATTGGGCTCCCACTCAAGCTGATGGGAGAAAACAGCACCCCAATGACTGTGAGGACTGTGCCTGCAGACCTGCCCGTGAGGAGGCAGGGAATGAATTAGTTTTCATGCTGTAATTTCATCCTGCCCTCAATATTCACAGGGACCAGCACCTCACAAAATGAGTTATGTGCTGATTGCTCTGGGACTGTGCTACACCCCCCAGTCACAGCCAGGGAAGACAAGAATTGGGGTTGAAAAGGAAGCAGTCATGGGGAAAAGGGCGAGGAGAAGGCATTAAAAGGCTGAGATATCTGTGGACAGGACAGAGGCCATGGACACAGGCGACTCCCAAAGGTTTTGGCACTTAGCACACCACAGATCCATCACCATGTGGGAAAAAAGCACCGCATTTTAATACCAGACTTAAAACTGAATAATGCCTGTAACCTACCACAGACTGGTTACCACAGCCTCATGAGCAATTAACAGTCCTTATCCTGCAGTTTATTACCTCTCTGTGGTTCTTAGAAGTAACAGTAACTATTGCAAAGAAGTAAGGGCGGGCCCCAGCTGAAGGTAGTGTTGCCTGCAGCGGGTCTACGGGGCTGTTGTGCAGATCATCACGATGGGCAAGAGATGGAGCCGTGCGCTGCAAACACAGCCAGCACACGAGAGGTACTGGCCAAAAAAAGAACGTGGGGAGAACAGGGCGACTGAGTTTGGAGACCAGGAATTTAGGAGCACTGAGCTTCGTGAAATACCCGAACAACAGTAGCCGCATTTTATGTCGGGGAGCTGTTCCGCAGGGGCTGGGGAAGAGCTGCCTGCACAAGTTGCCCTCTCAGCCCTCTGGCAGGTTATCCCGTGCCGGGGTGTTGGGCACACCAAAGACAGACGAGGAGCAGCTGTTCCTCAAAACCTCCGGCGGGAGCCAGCCCTGGGCTCGCCGTGGGGCACGGCAAATCCGCCTGTGCCGGCAGAATTCTTCCCACAGCGTAACAGCGTTCCACCGGGACGCAGTTCGACTTCGCAGGAATCCTGCCTGTCTGCAGGTTGGCACTGCTGGTTATTAAGAAAAAGCAGCTTCAGCAGCTGCGATGCAGAGCGTGTGCACTGCTCAGGTTTATGGGCTGCCCAGGGTTGGGAGTCACCGTCTCTGGGGGCGCTTCAGATGAGCCTGGGTGTGGCATCAGTGCCACGGTCTGGGCGACGAGGTGGTGTGGTGTCACAGCTTGGACTTGATGATTTCAGAGACAGTGTGATTGGGAATTCTTAGAAAAATATGGAAGTGTTATTTCATATGGGAAACGTTCACCAGTTAAGGGCTCAGACTCCACCAGCGCTTCCTCGGGGCTGCCGGTCCCAGCGCGCCCTGACCGCGGGGCTCAGCGCCCATCCGAGGGGCTGAGGGGGCCTGCAATTCCCCCGCGGATCCACAGCTCTCCTTGGAGAGAGCAGCCGCCCCCTGGCACCGGCAGGGAGCCGGGAATGGAGCCGGGGGCGGAGCAGCCCCGGAACCCCCGCGCCGGGCTCGGTTCCCGGCGGCGGCCGCGGGCCGGGCCGGGCGGAAGCGGAAGGGCCGCGGCGCCGGGAGCGGCGGGCGGTGGGTGCGGGGCCCGCGGGGCCGGAGCGCGGAGCGGAGGGTCCCGGGCCGGGCTGTGCCGACCCTGCCCCGGGGCTGCCGGGCCGGGCTGTGCCGACCCTGCCCCGGGACTGCCGGGCCGCGCTGTGCCGACCCTGCCCCGGGGCTGCCGGGCCGGGCTGTGCGGGGCTGGGCGCCTGCGGGAGCCGCGCCGCGTAGGGCCGGGGAGACGTGCCACGCACATCCATGGGGGGCGGAAGGAAGGGCTGGGAATCGGGCGCCTTCTGCCTCTCCCGGGAGAAAGCGGGGACCGGAGGGAGCCGCTGTTCGCTCCCCAGGGCGGTAGTCACGGCCCCGAAGCTGCCAGAGCTCAAGGAGCTCATGTTCCAACGCTCTGGGAAGACGGTGGGATTTTGGGGTGCCCTGTGCAGGGCCAGGGGTTTGACTCGATGAGCCTTGTGGGTCCCCTCCAACTCAACGTATTCTGTGTTGAGAGCCCTTCCCAGCTGCTCTCGGCACCCCCGGCGGGTGACACCCGAGATAACGTTATTGTGGCAAAGTCGCGTTTTTGTTTGGCTGGTTTTGAGACGTTCTGACCGAAAGTTCTACTGATGTTTCAGCTGGTGTGGTGGAGTGTTGTGTGCAGAGGGCAAAGAACAAGCCCTTGGCTTGGGAAGACAACACTTTTGTGCTGCTGACAGAGACCAGCTTGGCCACTTTCTAGAGTGAGCCTGGCAAAGGTGCTCTAGTATTGAACTGTAACACATTACGGAGAGTAGCTAAAACTGCCACTTAGTTAGTGTCTTTGTCCTGAGAGCGGGATCACTTTATGATGACACCTCTTTGGGTTATTCAAGTTTCTGAGGCTCTTTAACTCAGAAACGCAGCCAGGCCCACTGATGAGTTTGCTCTCCTGCCTGCTGGTGTTCTGGCTTCGAAAGTAACCTGTGTTAACCTGGCTTTTCCTGCTCTTTTAGATCCTCGGACATGGGGAACACGAGCAGCGAGCGAGCAGGGCTGGAGCGTCATGGGCACAAGGGAGCCCGAGGGGACGGCGCGGGAGGAGCCAAGGAGGGGGAGCGGCCAAAGATCCTCATGGACAGCCCTGAGGATGCGGACTTGTTCCACTCAGAGGAAATGAAGGTGGTTTGTTCTTGTCTTTCAGCGTTACTGGCTTGGCGCTGCTGTCAGTTGTGGGGTTGTTCGTTACCAATTTGCAGTGATTCTGTTGCTGAGTTTACACCAAACGGACCATCCCCCTTGCTTCCCATGCCAAGGAGAGAGAGGGCACTGATAATGAGTGTAATGGCATGGTTTCCTGCAAGAACTAAGTGTAGAAAAACTGAAATGTAGCTGGCTCAAAGGGCAGTGCCCCAGCTTCCTTTGAATCCTTAAGGACTGTGCAGTTACCGGTGACATTTTACCTGTCTATTCTTTTCCATATCAAAAGATCTGTTATTTTTTTGCTCAGCTAGGTTGCTAGAAATGTCTCACTGCACATCGTGTTTCATGAGAACATCTAACAGAAAATAACACTTAGATTTTGGCTGTTGGACAGAACTGTTTTCTACAGGCAGCTCGTGGTCTTTTTGCCAGCTCTTAATTCTGTGCCTAATATTTGTACAGTCTAAATGCTTCATAAGTATTTCTCCTTCATTATTTTTCTTCTTACTATATCTGTGTAGTTTGAAAGCTTTGGTGATCTCAAGTCATTATTTTCTAACCTAACTGGGGCTGGAGGGAGTGGCATTATTTTGCCCTCCACTCTTTCTGCAAATTTGAAAGACTTTAGCATCTTTGCAGAATTTGTCCAAATCAACTTGTCAACTGCATCTAGAAATACAGTTTTTATTCTCTACCTGACAAAAACTACTTGTAGGAGAACTTTCACCTTAGAGAATTGTGCCTGAGGGCAAAAAAACCCTTCAGTACAGCAGGTTGTCTAAGCATTCCAGGAAAGAGTTCCTTCTGATTTGGTGTTGTGTTTGCAGGCTCCACTGGAGAAAGAGGAATTTCTGGCTTGGCAGCAGGACCTGGAGGTGAACGATAAAACCCCCACTCAAGCTCGGCCCACAGTGTTTCGCTGGACTGGAGGAGGGAAAGAAGTTTATCTGTCAGGGTCCTTCAACAACTGGAGTAAAATTCCTCTGACAAGGAGGTAACAAACTGCTGCTGCAGTGGGGTGCTCCCCAGGGACTGGGAGAGCTCAGTGCTGTGAGAGAGGTGGTCGGTGGATAGAAGGATTGTGCCTGGATTTACTGCTCATTAAGCCTGTGATAAGAACCTGCCTTTTTGCTTCTCGGATGGCACAGGAGGGAAGTTGAGCTGTGTGTCAGTTTTAAAAGAATGATTTGTTCACTGGGCACGACACAGGAATGACCCAGACCAGTCCCTGTTGTGCAGTCTGTGCCTCTTGGGGGGAGGGGAAAGCTGGTTCTAAGCAGAGTGTCTCTGATGACACCTGTATGTCCTTGCCATATTGGTGGCCTTTTTCCAACTCCAAGGGTCCAGGAAACTCTGGGCCTGGGACACTGCACAAATGAGAGAATAAATCCATATTAAGGTCCCAACTGCTGCTTTCTGCCAGAGAGCTCTGGAGCTCTGCTTACTCAGTAGCTGAATAAGTATTTCACTTACACCAGTGTGGGTTTTTTTCAAAAATTTAAAACTTAATGTGTGGCAGAGAATCTGAGTTTTAACTGCTATTCTGAGCCCTGTTGTCTGTCAACAATCACATATCCATGAAAGACTGATCTGGCAGGTCCTGGTGCGTCTTATCTCAGTGAGTGGCTGCCTGCACTGCCATTGGTGCAGAAAGGTCTTCATTTCTTAGGAAACTTGAGGGAGGAGCACTGGGCCTGATAAAATGGCATGGGAGGATTGTTCTGTGCATGTGAAATAAATTATTGAGAGAGGAGCTGGAAGAAAGGCCAGTGGAACATCAGTATTGCTGTCATACTCTTAAGTGGAAAGCCCGGGAGACAGGAAATGGTGAAATGAATATGGAAGAAGGATAAAAATGTCTCTTTACCAAAAAGAAAAAAAAAACAGATTTGTCTCTTTCTGTTGTCAGATTATGCGTTCTGGGAAAGGAGGTGTTCGTACCTCCTTAGAGCTCGATAAAATCACATTATTGAACCCAGTACAGTCAAGTACTGGAGTTATTGTTACTGAGCTTGTTATTCCAGACTGAAATTTCACATCCAGCTGTGGTGGGATGCTTGCACTCCATGCCTGAGCAGAAGGGAAGGGGCAGTTGAGCATCAGGAAGTTCACAGCACAGGAGTAAATTGCCAAGCAGCAGCTCTTCAGCCCCAGAGTAACTCAAAAGTATCAAGTTGCTGCTTTTATCCAGTCATTGTTCAAGTATTTCATAGGCATTTGGGAAATGCAATTTATGGTGGCGAATACTGAAAGGGAAGGAAATAGGAAGAAGCTGATCTTGTTTCATCAGCAGGAGTCTCACAGATAAAATGAGGTCTCGTGTACTAACAAATAACGTGCAGATGTGAGGGTGACTTTACGAAAGCTCAGCACCAGTTACTTGATGTCAGGAGTGTGGGGGAACTTACTGTTACTGAGGAAATTATCATTAATGATAATTTGATTCTTTTATTCTCTTAAATGTGGTACTGCCTTCTTAAGGTTTTGCACGTTACAGAGGCTTGTGCTCTGTGTCACGGTGTGTGTCACAGTTTATAGACTGTGTACTTTTCAGAACCTTTCAGGGCTGATTGTTTGTCTTAAATTCCAGTCACAATAACTTTGTGGCCATCCTGGACCTGCCAGAAGGAGAGCACCAGTACAAGTTCTTTGTGGATGGGCAGTGGACACATGATCCTGCAGAGGTAATGTTTGCTTTGAGTCACTGCTTATGGATTGATGCACCTGAGGATGAGAAGTTGGCCGGTTTCTCTCCCAAGAGCTGGTCCTTTCAGAGAGAAGGCATCAGTTAACAGCAGAAACTGCCTGTTCAAGCTGATGAGAGAGGTTTCTGATCCCAGCTGGACTGGTGGCAGCATCAGACTGAACCTCAGAAGGCAGGAGATGTAACAAAAGAGGGACAGGATCTCTTGGCCACTGGTTTATAAGTGATGCCAAGCTTTTCTTGCCTGGTGCCAAAGCGCCTTTTAGAGCATTGTAGCTTTGCTGACAGCCCGTCTCGCTGTGCTGCACTGGCTCTCTGTGCCAGGATGTTGCTATTGCTGCTCCAGTAGTCTAGTAACTGTGCCAAAATCTACCAGGCCTGTTCTTCCTCCTGTGCTATAAAATGAGCTGGGACCCCAGCCCACCCAGCAGTCTCCCCCTGCTTCAGAACTCTGCATTCACACCCGCTGGTTCCTTCTTGCTGTCCTGGCAAACCTCACAGAATTTACCTTGCAGTGCATTCAGCTCTTTGAACCCCCTGCCTTGGACTCCAGCCTTACCTGTACAAGCCATACTGTGTCCCACATCAGGCCTTGCAGGTCTGAGCTGGCTCCACGAGCCCTGCAGAGCTGGAAGTGAAACTCAGCTCCTGGTGTCACTGATAACTTCAGCCCAGACCTGACCTTCTCCTTGTCTCTAGCATTGACCAAGTGCTGTGGGCCTAGGAGGTTCAACTGGCATTTTTCCCTTCCAGTCCTTAATCCTGAATTTGCTCTTAACATAAAACTAACTGAGCTCTTTTCATATCTGGTTCCATCATATTTTAAAAGCTATATACCTCATCCTTGGTAACGCTGATTGTGTAGCTTTGACAATCCAATAGTCCCACAAGCATTTTTTAATTCTGATTTTTGTATCTTATCTCTTCCCAGCCAGTAGTAACCAGCCAGCTGGGTACTGTCAACAACGTCATCCAAGTGAAGAAAACTGACTTTGAAGTATTTGATGCTTTGATGGTGGACTCCCAGAAGTGCTCAGACATGTCTGGTATGAGCTTACTGGTAATTTTTTATCACACTTTTTAGAGCTGTTAAAAATTTCATTTTCCTTTTTATCTGGAGTTAAAGCTCCAGTACAGATTAATCTGCACTTGTGTCAGGCCCCGTGGATGTGAGCAGGAATCACAAATCACAAAGGAAGAATGTGGAAGGCACAGAGGGAGCCTCTGACAGAGCAACACAGGTCACTGTAGATCTGATGAGGAGAGGGTCATGGGTGCTTAATAACTGTTTCTTTGCCCCTGCAATGTGCAGTGGCTGGTTTTAGGCCACTCACTGGTGAATCAGTCTCTGCTTTACTACGTTAAACCAATGCTGACAGCCTACATTGTTCCAAATTCCATCTTCCTCTGCTAAGGAAGTGGCTGAAGGGCTCAGAAGTTGCACATTAAGAGGGAGAAATTAGGTGCATTTAGCAGTGTAACAGAGGCTCGGGAATGTGTAATAACTCTCACAGTGTAATAAAAGTTATCTGTATCTTAGAATAATACAAACATTTTTTTTGTCTTAAGTTTCATACTGTAGTGTAACAGGAGAGAGGCAGAATTTAGCTTGAGCCATATCTGAGCTCAGCCTTGCCACCTGTTTGTTACAGAGCTCTGCAGGGATGGAGACCATGACTGAAGCAATACCTTACATCCTCCTTTGAGCCTGAGGCAGGAGGTGTGCGGGGTTGGTTTTTGCCCTGGACAAAGCCTTTTTGGAGGTGTTATTTGTGAGAAAAAGCCAGGAGGAGATTCCAGTAGGTGCCTTCTCCGCCCATGCTGTAACAGCATTTCCTTAGACTGGTTTAGAGTCTGAAGGGCTCTTTGCATATCCCTGGCTCTGTACAGGAGTGGGCAGTTTCCTTTCACAGGTACATCATGTTTTTGTGCTTCCCTGGGAGGTAACAGAGCAGCCTGTGCACTGTGGAGTGTTTGCTGGAGGAGTGCTGGGCAGGGATGACAGAGGAGTTCTGGAATGCAGTCAGGCCCTCAGAACTCTGCTGCCCAAATCCTCACAGCTCGTTTCAAGTCAGACTTTGGGCATCTTAAATCTTCTCTTGGGCAGTGACTGATCCTCTGGCACCGCACCAGCGGCTGCAGTTGATGTACTGAGGTGCCATCGATTTCTTTTGGCCACATGTACCTATAAAGAACAGATATTCTTACAGACTATTTAAGATTAAATATTTACCATGTCTCTGGCAGAGCTGTCAAGTTCACCCCCAGGACCATATCACCAGGAGCCCTATGTTTGCAAGGCAGAGGAGCGCTTTAAATCACCACCCATTCTCCCCCCACACCTGTTGCAGGTCATCCTGAACAAGGACACAGGCATTTCTGTGAGTACTTCAGTTTGTTTTGCTGAATAATGGCCTCGAGGGTGGGAACAGATGGGGAAAAAATCTGGGAACAGACAGGAGACAGCTTAGGAAAAACCTTAGGATAGTTGCCACATTGGTAAGTTTCTTATTATGTCTGTCCAGATGGATTCATCTGAAGTAAATTTATTTTTCTGCTTGATTCTCTTCAAAATTGAAAACCAGATTGCTGTTTCTTTCCCAAAACCTTAATCTTCTGAACTGTTAAGATTTCAGAAGCACATAGGAGGTAGTTGCTGTTTGTTTTGTGGTCACGGTGAGGACGCAGAGGGTTTCACCCTAAGGGGTCTTGGGTTGTTTTGAAGCAGTGACTGTGTCTGTGGTGGACTCAGGAGAAGCAGCAGTGATGTCCTGGAAGTATGGCTGGTTACAGACAGTGTTTGTCACCCATCGGCTGTGGTGAGTGAACTGTTGAGTTCTGTTATTTTCACGCTGTCTCCCTTGCTCCTCTTCCCAGTGCGACCCCGCTCTGCTCCCTGAACCCAACCACGTCATGTTGAACCACCTCTACGCGCTTTCCATCAAGGTGAGAGGCCTGGGCACGTTCCCCACGTGGGCAGATTTAGTTATCCATGTCACATGCTCACTTGTTTTCCATCTCCTGTAGGATGGAGTGATGGTGCTCAGTGCTACACATCGTTACAAGAAGAAATACGTGACTACTTTGCTGTACAAGCCAATATGAGCATCGTAGTTGTTTGTGACCAATCGTTCTGGGCCAGTGCAGTCTCAGAAAAAAATGCTTCACTTAACCAAACATACTTCTGCTCTGTGCTGTAGCAAATGAACTCTGATTTCATATTGTTTCTGAGACTTCCAGGTTCTCCTGTATTTGCCTTATATTATTATTCCTAGTACCACCTTGGAAGTTCTTGGAAATGGCAGCTTCATGGCAACTAGACAGGTGGCAAAGGTGTCAGTGCCCGTTGTCAGCTCAGTTAAAAAAACCACCAGTTTAATTAGGCTGAAAAAGGTGAGGGCAGCAACAGATCAAAGAGCTTTAGCAGCGAGGCAGACTCTGAGTCTGTCAGCCCAAAGTCTAGAAAGTTCAGGATTCTTGTGGAATCTGATTTGAGCATAACACTCAGCAAAAGCAAGCTTATTACTGCTTCCATAACTCATCAAACACAATCATTTCAGTAGCAAGTTCCAAACTTGCATGGCTGAAGTAAGTGTGAATATTGATGATCTGGTTTTGTGGCAGCCTTTTCTGGGCAAAATCGGCAACATAATCACGTACAAGCTCATTATTAGTTTACGGTAGACTGGGGTGCACGGTTTCTACTGTGAATAGCTCTAGTTTTTCTCTTCAGGAGAACTGAAATACTTTTCCCCTGTGGAATCTCTGGTAAAGACAATTGTTTTTAATGGCAGGATTTTTCTGTAAATTGTAAATGTGTCTTGGCAGTAATCTGCTTTTTGAAACCGGTTTCTCTTGCTGTCACTGATGAGGACTTCCTTAAGCTGGGATAGGTAGCTGTAAGGATTCAGTTTAGGAATTAGTTCCTCAGTAAGAGCCTGAAGGTGACTGTAAGTGTCCTGTGTCCCAGTGGCCAAACTTGCCCCTCGGTGTCCGCAGTTGCAGCGTGTTGGCTGCAGCAGCACCGCAGCCCTCTGTGCCAGGGATGGAGCTGGGCAGTTTTTTATTCTGTTTCTGTTTTCTGAGTGATCACAGTAATGCCAGGCTGCCTGTACTTGATACTCACAGCCTGTTTTATCCCAAAACAAATGCAACACTAATGCAAACCTGCTGCCAGTGTGCCCCAGGCCTGCCCGGGGTGGGCCCTGCCAGGCCCTTCCCTTGGCTTGTGTTGGTGCCTCGAGCACCGTGACTGTGCCAATGATAACCAGCCCCGTCCAACTGTGGGGGAGAGCACCCTGCACAAATCTGTGAGGAGTCTGAGGGGCCAGAGCTGCAGCAGAGTGGAGCCAGCCACAGCGGGAGCGTGGTTTGCCATCCTGGGGTCTGTTCACCAGCCTTGTTGCAATATCTCCAGTAGCCGAGTTAGACCTGGGTCCAGTGCAATGGTTTTCTCTGAAAACTTTTCTTCATTCTGTGCTATGGATAGTATTTGGTATTCTGAACTACAGAATTGCTTTTGTTTTCAGCCTCTTTAGAAACAAATAAAACATTTTCAAGAGAAGTAGGTGACTTGCTTTGTTATTACCCTTCCCATCCTTGCCTTGCCCTCCATGAGTGGTTATTTTTTTATAACCTGTGATTGCCTTGTTGCAGTTTTATGTCTCAGTGGGTTGTGCAAGCTTTTCACTCAGAGATGCAGCCTGAAACACTTTCTCCACTTGCACTTAGTGAAGAAGACAGAGGTGTTGGTGTTTATTTGCGATGTAGGGGAACTTTTTCAGCTGTGTTCACTGAAAGTAGCTGTGAGAGTGTATTGGCAGAGGGAAGTCCTGCAGGGAGGCCTCTTAAATGCTTTCAGTGCCTGCAGGGAAATGATAGCACAAGTTTCTTGTTTGAGTGACCCTGAACTAATTTTTTTTGCTAGAAGAAAAGCTTAGCAGAAGCTTAATAAGTTTGGCTTGGTTTTTTTCTTTTCTTTTTTCTAGTTGCAAAAGAAATTTTTCACATGTCAGAGACTAAAGGAGCTGAAACCTTGAGCCGTGGAGAACAGAAAGGCAGGTGAAAGCATGCACGACTGAAGTGTTTAGGGATTCAGGCTCATTAGTTCTGGCTAAGCTTTGTGGATTTTTTCCAATTCCATATATGCATGACTCACTCCAGGCTCTTATCAGTGCTGGTGTGGTGGACCCACAGCATGGAACCAATTATTTTATAGAAAGCTTGTTGCTATTTTTTTTTGTTAATTTTAATTTTTGCTCTGCAGCCTCTTGCCCTCTCTCAGCTGGCAGAGCACTGGGTACAGAGGCTGCAGCCACCATCAGCTTTTGCAGCTCCAAAAAAGCTGGGGGGCTCAGAGCCCAGGGTGGGGGGGCACAGGCTGTGTGACCAGCAGCTGCCCCACAGGAGTGATGATCCATCACCACTTCCACCCTCCCCTGCTCCTGGAATGAGTGAGCCCAGCTGCCCACAGACCCCAGGGCCTCTCCAGCCAGGTGAGATGTTCCCTGATACCTGCGGCCTCAACTGACATTCCCAGGAGTCACACCCTTCCTCGGGTAAGCCACAGCCTCCCCTCAGCCCCCCGATCCCTTTCTCTCCACCAGGAGCATCTGCAGGAGAGCAAATGAAGGAAGAGGTAAAGGCTGATTTTATTTTTGGGTTTTGCTGGGGGGTGGGCTTTGGGGTCTTTTTATTGGTTTTTGCTAGGTTGTTTTCTGCTTGATGGGTGAATGAATTAGATTAATCACTCTGTGTTGCCTTATTGCAATGGGATGAATCAATTCCCTCCAAAGGCAAAAGCTGGATCAAGAGTTGGATTTATTAGCTCTCTTACATTCCCCACCCACAGTTCATAGTCTGTGCTGTTATGTTTATTCTTGGCTGTTGCTAGGAGAGCACATTTTTTAAGGTAGATGCAGAGACTTTTGTTACAGCCACTTTTGGGGACACTGGAGTAAACCAGTACAGAAATAACAAGAGCTCCCTGCCCTCCCCGACCCCCTGAATTTCAGCACAACCTGTGGGGGTCAAGCTGACATGGATTTGTGCAGGGTTTTTGGGAATCAAAAGGCTCAATAAATAATAATTTTTTTTTACTCCACCAGTTTCTGGATTAGTTTAGTTTTGTTACAATTCAGATCATGCACCATAGGACTGCAACAATGAGCTTTAAATAAGTATTCTTTGTGCACAGTAAAAGAAATAAGGGAACATTGAACAAGTCAGCATTTCATCATATACATCATAGTAGGCACAATAGATAAATCAAGCAGCTCAGGGTTGATGTAGAGCATTTTTCATGGAGAATGTCATGTAGACCAAAACGTAAGAGGAGCCATTAGTAACCCACCCCCACAGCCTCCAACAAGCCCTTTATCAGGGCTGAGGGGGTGGGTATGTGCACAGAACCAAAAACACTGAACAGTAGGAGGACAAATTAAGTTACTGTAGGCAGCAGTGTGAATATTAAAAACCTCTTCCTGTGAAAGAATACTTCAGACCCTGTAAAAACTGGTTCAGTTAAAAATAGATGTATTTACATTTAAGTCTGATCTAGCAAGTTTTCCCAGCAGGTGTAAGTTGAGCTGTACAGTAACTCTGCAGGTTGTACTCAATCTGACTGGATTTGTGAATGGTCTTTTTTTTTTTTAAAGTTGCAGCTATTAGGCCTTAAAGCACCAGCATGTTACAGCAGTGGGATGAGGAACTGTCCCTGTCCACTTTGCTACCAGGACGGTGCTGGGATTAATCCCAAACCTGACATCAGAATACACTGTTGTTAATTAAGATGGTTTTTCCAGCTCAAGATGCATGGGGGGTCATTTACCAGGGCAGGACTGTTTTCCCAGATACTCACACGTGTTTTACCTCTACCCCTCTCACTGGTGAAGCACATGAGGGCGGCATTTAGCTGTAGGTGTTGGCAGCTGACTGCTGCTCTAGTAAAGTACTTGGATAAATCCACCTCTTTCAGTTCATGTGAACATGCTTGGGGTTGGTGAAGCCACTTACAACTACTTGTTGAGGGAATGATGAGTATTAGATGCTAAATATTGCCAGGGTTAGGTCTCCAGTCGGTTGTGACACCCACGGATTCCCCAGCCCCGGCGCTGCGAGGGGGCAGGGTGGGCAGGGGGACTCCAGGGAGAAGGAAGCCGTCATTTCACCATGCCAGTCAAGATAGTTATTTGTTTTATTTGGTTATTGTTCAACAACAAAGTTCGATACTTTCCAGGTGGAGCTTTGAACTGTCCCTCTGGTTCCCTCCCTTGTCAATAATAAAAAGGTAATGAAGAAAAATCCTGTACTTTTAGAGACCTAAAACCTCATTTATGCTAACAAGCTTCAATTGCAAGTTAATGTTACAATATTTCTTCATGGGAGCGAGGAGGACTGAGCTGAGGCCCCTCCAGTGTCTGAAGATGGCTGTCCACAACCACCAGTAAAACAAAAAGCTAGTGTTGAAAAACGCACAGTTTACAATAAAAAAGTAGAAACCAATTCAATTCCCTTTTGTTACGAATATAAAGATTCTTGTAAATATGTACAGTCCTTTGAGCTATTTCTATAGCAGGAAGCATTTCACGAACAAGACACGAGATATACACTTTCAGGACTCAACAAGCCCATTTCTGAGGTCTTGAAGATCTTCCATGAGATGCAAAGATTTAAAGACTGATCTCTGTGACCTTTCAAAATATTCAGGAGACAAAACCTTTCAGCAAGTTTCCTGCCAAATCATCTGATTGAAAATAACCCAACAGACAAGAGAACGGAATACAATATCCATGAAACTCGCCAAAGGACACTGACAAGGCATTGAAATTTTGATGGGTTTCGAGAACAGGTTAGCACAGGCTTGCAAGGGACTAGCAGAAGTTTTAAGTGTGGCGCCAAGGGAAGATTGGATGCAGTTTTGCTCTTTCCAGTTGTAAAGAACATGGTTGTTCACTTAGGATGTTGCTATTGCAGGGTGAATGGTCAAAAACCTGCTTTGAAAATCATTTGCTCTCTGCTTCATGTTCACAGCAAAAGAGAATAGGAAGCAATAAAAGGCTGGAGGTCAGACAGGTGGCAGCAAAGGTGTGTCAGCACCTGCCAAAGCTGCTCCCTGTGAGTGTCCTGCGCCACCACACCACATCTTATTGTAAGACAAGCTACAGCTCACGGGAGGAGCCAGCCCGGGCTGCTCCCTCTGGGAGCTGAGGCTGGCAGGACTCATTGCTGAAGGGCCCGTGTCCAGTGCTGAGACGAGAACACAGGTGTGACTGTAACTCTTGTCATAGAATAAGGCTTGTTAACTATTCGTTGCCAAATTTCCAGAGTAACGGTTATTTTGCAGCGTAATCTAAAGGTTTCGGTTAATTTACAAGTGAGGTACAATACACTACTCAGCAAAGCAACCTAAAAGGAGAGAGCAGCCAGTGATGGTGCAGCAGCATGCAGTGAACTGTCATGCAGAAGACCTGGATAAAGTCTTACAACCCAGTAGCTTATAGGTAATGCACTTTGTCTCAGGGCCAGGCAGGGGGGTCGGTTAAAGCAGGGATCTTCCCTCCCCATCAGAGCTGCTCTAGAGCAATTTTAGTGAGAACAAAATAACTTTCAGAAGTGGCAGGTGAACAGACTAATCAGAAGTAATTTTTCTCGTGTTCTGTGGAGAACATCCAACCACAGCTCCTATTGAAAGACTCACTCACCTTGGCCCTTCTGTTTCCAGGCCATCGGGGGCTCCCAGCACATCTCAGAACTATGCCCAACTCTCTGGTAAGGGGTGCTAACCACAGTAACGACCTGGGGTGGGACACTAGTCCCATTTCAGTGGTGATATACTAGGGACTAAAGTGGATACAAAAAGTTCATGAACTGCTTGAAAGAGCAACAGTAGTACAAAGTGCAAAAACAGGAGTGCAGGAAAGTGCAGAGAAATCAACTGAGCTGCGAAGGATCTTCAGAAGCGCCACGGCTCCTGCTGCGGAGCGAGCTTTGGCCCAGGAATGCTGTTTGGGAACTGGGCAGCAGACAGATGGAGTGCATATACTCAGTATATTTCCTTTTTTTTCCTGCAGGTCAAGATGAGTAACTTTGTCTAGCTGAGACTTACACTGAGGACTGGTCCCAGACCTGGCAGGGAAATAAAACCACAGTTACAAGTCACAGATGTTTCTCTCCAAGGCATGAGGTGCCAGCAGCAGCACATCACCTGCTGCTCCCATGGAGCCAGGACACAGTCCTGCCTCCTGCCAGGGGGCATCATCCATGAACACTGGCAGGCAGGCACTGTCAGCACCACTCTGAGCAAAGCAGGCCCAGACATTAACCCCCTTCAGATCCTCTCTCACTTGATTTCTGTTGGTAAATGCACCTGTTCTAGAGTCAAGCAGCATTTGCAGTCACAGAACTAGCCCAGGGAAGGTGGTCACAGGGCCAGTGAGTGACACCATGTGGGCTCTGTTCTAACAGACTTTGAGGAGCAGAGGGGTGAGATTTGATTTGCTCTTGTACTTCACAATCCAACCAGCCCTCCTGCGGTACATACAAGCCATGTCCTAAGAACAGAGAAGTTCTCCAGGCTCCTGACTTACCTTGTTGACTTGAGCAAGAGGAGTTCTGGCACCACTCACAGGCATCCTGCCTCGGCTGCTGTCCTCGAACAGTCGTCCCGGGGAGCGCTCCCTGCGGGTGCTCAGCAGCCGGCCAGGGGATTTCTCCCTCTCCAGGGGCCTCCCAGGGGACTTGTCCCTCCGCAGCTCCGTCCTGCCCTCGCGGTACCGGTGGGGTGTGCTTGGCTCCCGAGGGTGGCTGGGACCTTCCGGGGGGCCCGGGCTGGAGGCGACACGCTTGGTGATGTGCTCATTGTAGGTGGGGGGGCCTCTCTTGTTGGGGCTGCTGTCATTCAAAAAACAAGGGATGGGAACCAGCTGAGTGACAAAAACCTCTCGTTATGTTTTCTTTTGGCAAAAATGCAACTTTCCCCCATAACAGGCCCAGCAGCGCTCAGGTGAAGAGCCTCAACATCAGCCCTCAGTGCAGAGATACTTTGGTAGCTCAGTGTCCATCAGTGAGCCACACTGACCAAGTGCCTTAAGGAATTGCTGATGTAATTTCTGTGTATGGAACAGGCCTGAAAACTACACCTTTTCATACACTTCAGCCACACACTTCTCATATAAAAATACACTAAAATTTGATATATGCGGTTTTGCACTCAGAATTTTCTGGGATGTTCAGGCCAGGTTGGGAGGAGCTACAAGTCTTGATTTCTCTGTCTGCTGTATCACATCACAACTTCCCAATGCTGTTTCCCTAAGGCAGACTCATTATTTGACAGAAAGGGGCTCTTGCTTTAGAGCCAACCCCTGTCTAGTGTCATATCAACAGCATCTGAGGTCACCAAGCTTCAAAGTCAGAGCTTGGTCACAACATCAAAGTAAACCAGCAGAAGATCACAAAGCATTTGTGGAGATTATCCCCATCTTCCTAGAGAGATGAAGCTTTTTCCCTTCTGGGTTTTAAAACATCAGTGACTCCATTCCAGCATTACAGGAACAGGCTATCACCAGTCTCCACCTCTCAGAACAGAACAGGGGAATCCCACCACATCAGGGGTGAGGTTTGCTGGTGAGGGACTGTAACACCCCGATGTCACCGTACCTGCGCGTGGCAGAGGAGCCTCTGTGGTGCTGCTGCTGCTCGTTGTTGGTCTCCTTCACTAGGTTGCCCTTACAGCAGATCACCCTTAACTTGTCCTGGTAGGAGGAGGCCAAGTAGATCGCTCCCGAGGAGATGGCAGGCCCGAGGTACCGCGGGTTTGGTATCTCCAGGTGGGCTCGTGCCGGAGTTCTGGAGAAAATTGCAGAAAAAGTATTTACAATGGCAATGGTTGCCTTTTCCTGGCAAGTCCATGCATTCTGCACCACAGGCTGTTCAAAGGGGTGAAAAGAGAACAACTTACCCTAGAGAAGCTCGTGCCTGAATCTCGATCACTTCAAGGGAATTGAAGTGGGTCACGAACAGATAGGGCTCCCTGTAGGCTGGAGGAGCAGCACAAAGACAGGGAAAAACACAAAATAAATTCTCTATTAAAAACTTCTAAACCACATCAGTGAGGACAAGAGAGCCTGACAGCCCCCTGGGAAAACTGGGGAATACATTTCCTGTAATAAGACACAGACACTATCACTAAGGGGGGAGATGCAAGCTCAAAGAATTGTTGCTTTGAAACTGTGTCTCAAGGACTTGACTAACCAAAATATCATGAAAAAGACATTAAAAACAGACTATTAACTGAACTAAATCCCATTAGGCAGCACAAAAAGCCTGAGGGAACCACACTGCTATCATATATTCTTGACTGTTTCAGAAACTTGCAAGCATCATTAGAAATTTCACTAGCCTGTTCAGTCAGTGTCAGACTAGGAACATTAAGGAAATGTAACTTTGGTTTAGTTTTCCTTAAATTGCTCATACTTCAGAAGGTTTTGCCATCCGGATGAGCTTAAGTCGTGGGGAAATCTCCATAGTTTCTGGGAGAATTGGGAGAGCGAGAAGGAAACAGAAGTGCTGAGCGCACAGTACCCATCCCACAGGGATGCTTCCCAGTTTCAATAATTCCACAATCCAAGTGACTGCCCCCCGACACCTACCAAAAGCCAAGGGTAAGCGGTTCCACTTCAGGTCGTCTGTCCTGCTGCGTCTTCCATAGGAATCCACAAAGACACCAAATTCTGCCGAGAAAAGTCATGTCATGAGCATGTGTCATTATTCCCTTACTTTTGAAGGGACAAAGGCAGTTGCCCCGGGCTTTTTATCAGGCAAAAGGTGCAGGGATTATCTTGCACATGGAGTGCCATGAATTACTCCAACTGACGTGAAATTGGTGAGATGTAGGAGTAATGTCAGGCCAAAAGGTGCTGCAGTTCTGGGGCTCTCTGTACTTGTTAAGGTAAGGTTATTATTCAGCTTGCAGACTCCTACCATTAGTCACCCAGAATTACTGCTTTTGAAGCCTTCCCATGCATTGCCATAACACTATCCAAGAGGGCAACAAAAGCAGCTGTACAAAAATATAACACCCTCTCTTATTTCCTCACAAGAAGGTTAAAAAGTCTCATCTCTCAGCACAGAAACCAGACAAAGCTCAGGTCTGAGAACCCCTGAACGTTCATCAGGAGAATCAAACACTTGTTTGCACTTAACACCACTGACTGCAGTCCTTCCTTCAGGCAGTCTACATGCAGCAACTGATCCACAGCAGGAAGATCTTTTAAGCCAGAAAGAGGCTGCTCAAAATTCAGCAGCACTTCTGCAGCTCACCTGTCAGAAAGCAGGTATAGTGCAACACCTGCACAGCCATCCACCACTTACCATGGAAACACAGCAGGTACTCCTCCCTCTGCCCCGCTGGGTTCACCTGGATGATACTGACTGGAAAACTGTTGGTGGAAGCAGCAAACACAGCAGAGGCCAAAGTGTGGTCATTTTTATCCAGAAACTCTGCAAAGAGAATGGAGAAAAACATCTTGACTGGCACCAAGGTTTTTTTGCTGAACTGTTTTAGAGCAGCCCCACCAAAAGAATCTGTGGAGCCACTTGGAATTATCTCCTACCCTCCAGCGTGTACTGCTTCATCTCAATTTCATAGAACTTGTTGGTTCCAATGATGATGCTGTAAGTGGTCAAATGGATGCAGCTGCAAGGCTCCGAGGTTTCAATCTCCTGGAAAAGAGGACAGTATGGACAGATATTAGTTCCCTGTAGCAGTTTACAGATAATGCTTAGTCTGGAAGATTGTAAACTACCACATGTATCTTTATAAAGGGAGAGGTGTCAATGTCACAGTCTCAAAAGCATATGGAAAAAAACCCTCTTGTTAAAAGAAAGATTTGTTTTGTTGGAAGTGATACTCGCTTGAATATAGACTTGCATATCAACTCAGCTCCAGGCGCTAACCCTGATATGTTCCTCTTCCTTTTGGAAGAATATGCTGCTCTGGAAGACACTTGCCTGCACTGCAGCTCAGTTTTCTGGAGCAGTAGGGAGCAGCTCCCTGCTTACAGTTAGGTGACAGCCATAGCAAGGACTGCCTGCCTGGACAGGGCTTGGAGATGACATAAGAGCAGGACTGAGCAGTTGGGGCTGAAAGACAGACTTGTCACTAAGAAGTTTATCTGTCAGAACTACCCCAGCATAGCTGTTCTAGAACAATCACTCCCTAGCCTGGAAGTCACCAGGAATCAGGGCAGCTGCTGGAAAGCAGACAAAATTGCCCAGACAACTGCAGCAGGATTGACCCCAGTCAAGTTCCAAACTCTTTATAACCCATGGAGCAAAACTCATGTCAGCAGGCACATCCATGATCCTCCCAAGAGCAAGAATCAGCTCCCTAAAGCATCCTGGCTGTTAACACTCGAGACATCAGCTTGATGGCTCCTTAAGGAAGACAAACAAACACAATGTTCCTTCCTTCCTTCTTTGTACAACATTACACAGAGACGTTGTCCAAAATGTGCCTTGTGATTGCACAGCTAGGATAGCTCTGCAGGTTAGCCTGACACAACACACAGATGCTCAGATCTTCTGAGGACAAGATTCCTTGCATAATTCCCAGTTTATCTGGAAATTTAGTTGGCAGAAAAGAAGAGCATATTCTGGGCTTGCTGCCATCTTGCTAGGATCTAAATTCAGTTGTCTGGATTAGCGGAGATAAGGAAAACTTGCTTTCTAAAACACGGCTTTGCATGTTGCCTTGTCAAAGGACAGGGCTGTACAGCCCCAGCTGGCTGCTGCTCCACTGTGAGCAGGAGTTGGTATCAGCTACAATGCTTGTACATGTTCCAGGTTTGCATTGTTTGTGCCAAGACATGTCTTTCCTCCTGAGGAGGGCAAAGCTGCATGACTGTGCCCACTGCTTCCCTCCAGCAGTGCCCAGGTAGCACTCGGTGGGAATAACAGACTCAATCAGGCTGTGAATTGACCCAGTGCCTTCAAAGCCACCTGCAGAACCTCACAGGGATGTGTAGTTTGACTGGAACATCCCTCAGTTTGTGAACTGGAGAGGACATGAGTTTCTGGATGCCAGTCTGTTTTAAGGCTGTTTAAACACTTTGTTCTGAGGGGAGATCCCTTTTATTTTGGGTTTTTCTTCTGGTTCTGTACAAGCAAATAAAATTAATTCCTGATATTTCATTGGAGTTGTTTGAGAGGAACAGTGGGTCTGAGTGTGACCTGCCTGCTGGCTGAGGGGAGTTGCTTTCCCACCCTGACTGGCAGAGAGCAGCAGGACCTGTGCAGATTCCACACAGGGCCAGGGCTGCAGCTGCACGGGGTTTTGTCCAGAGGAGGGCACACATAGCCATGAGAGACCCTCACCTTACACCTTTGTTTACTGCCAGGAGAAAGTACGTTCTATCAGGATAAGGAGGGGAAAGAGCTGTCTCTCCTGAGATGGAATAATACCAATACAGCCTTAAATTTTCACTTGTGCAGTAGGACAAATTCAGATACCCATTGCTTCCATAGTTGCAAAGAAGAGTGAAGTAATTTGTTATGGATTTCTCCAAAGACAACAGAGGTGAGGATAATTCAGACAGCTGGATAATTAAGAAAGCCTTTTTTGGGACTAAATAAGTAAGGGTACAATTACAGCTAAATCCAATATCTCAAAAAGTCACAGTTCTGTTCTGCATCTCTCCAAATATGCCAACTCTTATTAAAGGAAATTGCTGCCTACTCCACTTTGAGTCAGTGCACAGTGCAATTTGTTATCATTTTAGCTGGCAAACAAATGTTCTCATGCATGCAAAGAGGTTTTAGATGTTTGTTTTAAACAAAGGTTTAGTGCACTATGTGAATTACCTCAGCTACTGCAGGGAGTTACTAAGCTCACCTTTCTGATACAGAACTTGCTCAAGCTCTCGTTGTATCTCAGAACCACCACTTTATTGGGCATGGCTGCACAGATACAAAGAGTGTTCTCAACCTGTAAGGAAGATAACAAGCACAGTTCAGGATGGTAATGCAGAGTAAATTCTATTGCTGAGCAAGTGAAACAGATCCAAGTTACCTCTTGCCACGAAAAGAGCTTTGCAGAGATAAGCAAGTACATTTTTTAAAAGGGTAATTATTGTGAATTCATGGAATAATGAAAAGCCTCTTCACATTCTCAAAAAAGAATGTGAATTTAAATGGCTTCTATGATCTCCTTTATACTTGGAAGAAGTTAATAAAAAATTAGGTTTCCCACAAGAAAGGGATTAACAAATTCAAATAGGTTAGGTCTACATTTCAGTCCCTGAAACTGTTATCTTAAACATCACCTTGAAATGAATGGTGTTCAGTTTGTTACCAAAGTAGTCCATAGAAGTACTTGTTAATGAGTATTTTTGTTATGGTTAAATGTTCCATTACCAAAACCAGTAATTTATGTAAATGTCAAGAATTAAAGTGATGCAAACACCTAAGGAAATTTGCTGGCCTGGGAACATGGCATTAAAGGACAGAGGATTGAATTCATTAGTTATTAATCCCAAAATTATAGTCAATGGTGAGGAGGAAGTTGTACCATGCTCTGCTGGATTTCTTTTATCCAGCAGTTTAGGCTACACCACCATGGCATCCTGGCTAAATTTATCCATATTAGTAGCAGATTCCCCATTCTGTCTCCAGCTCAGCCTCTCTTCATCTCATACACTCTTCTTATTTGAAGAAAAATATTTCAAACAAGAATATAGACCCTGGATGTGTTGCCAGTGGAATAAAGGTGTTGATTTTATTAATACTAAACTCAGAGCAGTCTAAGGGGAGGTCTGGAGGCACGAGGGAGCTGTTTCCTACCTTGCCAGCAGCAAAAAGGTGACATCCTTTGACAGCCTCAAAGATATTTGGTGAGACATCGGGTTGGGCTGGGAGGTGAGACTGGGCTAGAGATTGCTTCACTTTCTTTACATCAACAAGACACAGGGCCCTTTCTTCTCCTGGAAACAAAAATGGTTGCATTTCATCAAGGGAGAGCTCCCTATTCTCTACAAAAGCCTGTCCTGTTACCTAAGCAGCAGCTCCTCGTTACAGGCTGTTACTGTGGAAACAGTCACCAGGTACCATGTAGAATTCATTCCATATTATTCCTATTCAAAGTGAAGCAGAAAACTTACAGAAACCCAACCCCACAACGGGCAGTAAATCCACTGGGAGAACAACCATTCCCTCTGTGAGTTATTAGCGTTGCTAAGGTGTAGCAGATCACAGCGACTGTGGCCTCATTAGGACACTATTCAAAATTAGCCAAGAACTTCTTAAAGTTCAAGATGTTTTAAGTACAAGATGTTTTAACCTCTCTGTGCCAAGAGAACTGGCAAGGGATTTCCGAGAAGTGCCCTAATAAATTGCATTATAGCCCAAACACAATTCTTCTCAGAAGTCCAGCAGCAGACCAACACAGCCCTCTCCTCATTATGTGTGAGATTTGCTTTGTGCTGTACCACCCTGACACAAGTAAAGCATGGACAGCTTAAATCCTTACAAGGGGAAAAATGCAGAACAAACAGAACAAGAGAGAAAATTTGTTTTTCGTTCCCTACAAATGTCATATAGACACTTGATAATTTGGGCTTTCAGCTTAAGATACACCCTAATGTTCAGCATGTCTACATCAGTGTGGGAAGGATTATCTCTGGAAAACCACAGATGGAGACATTAAAACTGGTGTTCCTTTCAGAAAGGAATCTTAAATCATGACAGGAAGTCCTAGCTTTGTTACATGGATTAGTATTTAGGGCAAGAGAGGTTAAGGGTTACTGGCCCTATGCCACAGTGATCACATCATGGTCCTCAAACAGTTAATTAAAAAGGTTATGCAGTGATTAGCAGGAGAGATGCTCACTAATCAGCTCAACACTTTTCAAATTGGACTTAAAGTGATGACTGACCTCTAACCTGGAAATGTTTTTTCTCTGTTTCTTCCCTCCCTCAGCTTTGGAAACAGAGAAATCGCTTTCTCTGGAAGGTTTAACTGAGCCTTCACACACATATCCATTCAGCAGCCTCAGAGCAGACTGTGTTAACCACAGGAAGTGACTCCTGACAAATACTGACAAAGAGCCAAACAAAAGCCTGCGATGAATCCAAAGGCAAAGGGCCCTTTGGCACCTCAGTGCTCTGGCAGCACAAAGCCATTCCCATCTGCTCCCTGCAGGGCCAGTGGCGACACACAGCCCAGTACCTGCTATCATGAGCAGCTTCTCCAGGTCCTTGATGAGGTGAATTTGGAAGACAGCTCCCATTCCTGGGATGTGCGTTAGGGAATTCTTCAGGACATTCAGGGCATAGAGACCTTCCTCTGCACCCACCAGCACTACCTACAACAAGGATAAAAATAGCACTGCATGAGGTGAACAAGGAACGCTCCAAGAGCAAACTTGGATGACACACGTTGGCAGTGAAGAGAAAAAAACCAAACCCACCAGCGAGTGTATAATTACCCCTATTGCCATCAGGATGCCATTTCCATGAATGAATTATCCACTACTCAGAAAGGCCCAACTGAACACCACCATTACCTGGTCACTGAAGGGCATTGTGCAATTTATATCCAAACGGTCTTCACCCTCCAGCTTCAGCAGGGAGTTTCCAAGCAGTTTCTGCAAATGACAAAAAAGATTTTTTTTTCTTGTTGAGTTAATCTTCATTTCTTTATCTGTGAGCATTTTAGCAACGTAAGGTCATCATTTCAGACAGGCAAACAGCTTGGCTTTTTCTTGGAAAGCTAAAAGTTGCAGGGACGCCTCCTACAAAAGAATTAGTAAACTTTTATCTACCTGACCCACAGTAAGGCAAACCAATCAGAATTATCCTAAGCTCAGACAGAACCCATTATTGTCCCTATCCTTTCCATTTGCCCCGGTCTCTTACAACAGAGCAGTGGAATTTTCCGAGGGGAAGGATTTAAGATAAGTGTAAATGTTGGTGGGAGCAGGTATTTTTCTCACAGACAAAAGGAATGTGAGCCTGAGGAAAAAAAAAGACAAAAAAAAGAGAATTTCCCGCTAGTCAGATACTCCCTGCCCCCAGAGCTAACATTCACTTATGCAATACCATAGAGAATCCAGTCTCCCTTTACCAGAAAATAGAGTTATCAGTGCAACAATGTGAAAAAAAGGCTATCTGAAATCTAAACTGTTTAACTTCTTATTCTTGTTAGGAATAAAACAAACTTAAAACCACACACACCCCCTCCCCCCCACCAAGAAACAACAAAACCTCTGACTCCATAAGAATGGGAGGGAGTTTCTGCTTTTTACTTTCTTTCTTTCTTTCTTTGCTCATTCGGTGCGGTACCTCATGAGACTGGATTTAACCCATGTGCTAACCACTCTTTCTTCCTTTGCTGGAATCACAGAGATATTTTGGGATTCTCTTACTACACTCCCCATGTCTATGAAGGGTATTGTAACATAAAGCATCAGTCTCACAATGATCTAGTTCCTGGTGCTCACACTGTATGTACCTCATAAGGCAGGAGCAATAACTTACCTTCAGTTAAACCTCAGTACGTCAAATACCGACAAAATATTTTTCAAAACTCTGCTCCCTCCCAGAATATTTTATTATTAAACGAAACTTTCATACTCACAGCATCAGCCTCAGCTTTTTCTCTGGAAACTCTCCCACCTGCCACTATTGATTCCAGTGCTGTGACCCAGCGCTGTTTGTCAGGGAAGCTGGGTGCTAACAGGTAGAGTGTTCTACCAGGCCAGCAAGTGGTGTGTGGATGAGACTCCAATTTTAGGATATATGGCACATCTGAGATGTTATATAGATAGAATAAGACTTAGATTAGTTTTTGGAATATCGTCAGTGGACTTAAAATCAACACCTTTCAGCCTCATTGGAGAGAAGTTGTATTTATCATGACATGTTACCATGGCAATTGATACATTGGTTTCTCCTTTACAGGTCCTGCACAAGCTACCTACTTACAACTAAGTATTAGCTGGAGGTATGCAATCCATACATACAATGCTCTCTTTACTAAACAAAGATAATTTCTTGCCTTTTATTCAAAAGAGAAAGAAATTCCATCGTGGGAAAAAAAACCCAAACAAACAACAAAACCAGCCAGTTGACTAAAGTTTTCCCTGTACTGATTAAGAAAAATCTGTAAAAATTGGTTATGGAAACCTTTGTTTTTAACAATCTGTATCCTTTAATGTTAAAGTCAAGACATACAGAATCTTATCATCAGTTCTATTTAGTACATACAAATCAACACATCAACATTTTTTCCATAATAAGAGACTATACATCCCACAGTATTTCTGAGTTAATGGCTTTCTGGTGAGAGCACAATGGTGGCATGAGGTATGACACGTCACACTTGAGAGAGAAGAAATTTAAATAAACCGAGTGTTTACGCTACAGATCTCTGGGAATTTACTTCCATTTGGGTGGATGATTCATATTAACCACAGTTCAACTACCACGACAGAAGCAACAGCCTGTGTGTAACTGGATCTAGAGTGCTGAGCTATTCCCCCCGTTCAGATAGAGGTAACCTCAAAATTACAGAGTTACAGAATGGAAGTTAAAGGGGAGAATATTCTGTTCAGCCAAGCAGAAGGCTAAGTGATGGCAAGCCAGATGAAATCCATTTGACCTCATCTACGTAAGATTCTCACCTGTCTTTGCTGTATTGGTAAGCTCAGTAGCTCCTACAGCTCCATGAACAGTTACATCACCATCAGGAAGGCAGAGCTCAAATTCCTCCAGAGGCCTCTGTCCAGCTGCAGGGGAATGGAGAGACACATTAGGAATGAACAAAGAGGTAGCAAGAAAATAACTGTGATAGCAAAATGAAGTGGATGCACAATGGATGTTTCACAGCTGGAATTATGATGACATGCCAGCTAATAAAATGGTTAAGGCTCTAGGAAAACAACAATGTTGCCTTATTAGCGGAGATTTAGCTAAATTAGATATGACCACAGCAAACAGTAACAATCTTTAAGCCTCTCCACTCACCAAACAAAATCTGGAGATTAAAAAATAGGTTTAGGTTCTTCCTAGAAATGCTAAGTTACCTTCTCTTGCTTCTGCATCATAAATGAGCACTTTGGTTCCTTCCAGGACAATATACTTCCTGTCCCAGCCCTGTTGCCCACGTTTATTATTCCTGAAGAAAATAAGCACAAAGCCAAGTTGGACTTTCTGCTCGGATCCTACATAAAACAAGCATGCAACTCCTAGAAAGACAAAGTTCAGTGCAGCAATTGTAACTGTGGTGGTGGTGATTGTAATGCCCATGCAATGGGCACGTACCAATTATCTCATTGTAAGAGCCAGGATAATATTAGGAACTGCTCCAAATATTTCAGCATCTGATATGGCATCAAGATTCCTGTTTATACCTTGGCACTTTCATCCACCCCTCCAGACGCAGACTGCTGCTTGGCTCCTTCAGCTGCAGACCAGGAGAATTCATTTTATCCCGGCAGAACGCTTCGGAGAAGTGCGTGGCATATTCTCCTGGCAGCCCACAAGTAGCTGGCAAGCAAGTTGAGCATTTTGGGTGACACATCACCTGGCATTCTGACAAAAAGGACAGAGAAAAACTTACGTTAAACAACACAAAAATCATGACACAGCTGCCTCAACTTCTACCGCACAAATCCCAGCTCCTCCAAGAACCTCCTTCCGCGCTAAACCACCAGACGATTTCTAATGTAGAATGTTCGCACCGACTAGTTTCAAAGTCTGCATATCGGTCCTTTCCTCAGCTTGCACTGAAAATCTGTTCTAGCTGGCTGTAGATTTTCCTCCCCCGCCCCAGCCCCGCCGTGCTGTGCCCCCTCACCCAGACACTTGGACGCCTGCCGGCCGAAGTGCACCGTGTCCAGGCACACGGCACATTTGGTCGCCCTCATGTTCAGCCCCACGTTGAAGCGATGGGGGATGTTGTGGTGCATCCGCTCCTTCAGGCGGCGGCTGTACTCTGGAAGGGACAACATTTGTGGTCAGGGGGAACGCTGGGATGGGAAAGTTACAGTAGGTTTTGGCAGTTGAAGGCAGTGAAAAGTGACACCCTGTATCTGTGAAGGTCCTGCTGAACACAGACCCCATTTTCCTTTGCAATCTGCACATCTTGAGTGATGCTACAACCTCTGGAATTACCTTGTACAGGTGCCCAGGCTGTAGAACAGACTGTAAAACTGTAACAGCTAATGTTTGGTGCAGCAAGGTTATGTCAATCAAACCACCTCAATTTCAAGTCTGCACTCAGATGTACTAAAGTAATCTCTCTGCTTTGCTCACAGCTAACAAACCCTTCCACGCCTATCCTGGGTAATCAATACACTTCTTCCTACAGCATTTATGCTGTAACATCAGGCTCTCCATTCATAAAGCATCTTAAACCCCTGTTAGTGGATCTATACTTCAAGGCACGGTCTTTTACTGATGAACACCATTATCTTCCTTGCCCATGAGCTGCCTCTGAGGACATTTCCCCACTGCAATGTAGATTATCGACCCTCACAGTACCCTGGGCCTCCCCAGCTCTCTGCCAGGGCTGGACCAGTGTGTGGATTCTGGCTTTTTCCAGCTAAAGGCTGGAGGTTTCACTTCAGAGTTTCTCTCTGGAACACTGGTTAACTAAGAATAAATGAAAAAAGCCCTCAATCCCTTATTTTTTCTGAGGACCCTTTCCCCTTCATTCTCAGAAATAGGGAAGGATATCACCTTTTTCTAGTTAATAGGATATTAATGTCATCTTTGACCTAGTATCTTCCTTCTATGCCTAACCCAAGTCTCTTCCCTTTACCAAAAGTTTTGACAGAAACCTTCCATTCAGCAGAACAAATTTGCAGACAAGTAAAAATGTTAACTGCTAAGAAAACACCCATAAGTCTTTCTGACAATGCCGGGAGTAGAACAAAAAACATACTCCTTTGAAGAAAATATACTCCTTTGAAAGAAACATACTCTTAAAAAAATCCATGCTAATAATTACTTCCTTACTGAAGTTTTCAGAAACGTATTACCCAAACAGAATCTCAAACCAAGAAATAAAAGCAAAACTCATCATCTAATAATCTTATAACTAAAAAAAAATGGGGCTTGGAATTAAAAATAAAGAGATAACATCGACAGAACAGGCAGAAGAAGTTGGCCAGGAGCCTACCCTCTGGTGTGGAGGACTCCTTCCTGCGGCTGGAGGGAGGAGCCAGCAGACTGATGGGAGTGGGCTGGTGCTCCGGGGAGCGGACTATGGCAGACATGATGATCTGCTGCCTGGCTGTGGCTGGAGTGGATGGATGAGGGTGGTCGGATATTTTCCGATGAGCAGCTACAGACAAGATAAATGCCGCTGTAGTTAACATAACCAAACCTGGCACACTAGTTCACAGCAGTGGTTCTGTGTGACCATTCAGCAGTTACAACCCGCAGAATAAAGCGTAGCCCTATTGCATCTTCACAAGAGGAGACAATGACTAAACAACACGTGTTACTGCTATAGTGGCACACAACTAAAGGCACGTTTTCAGCCCAAAAACGTGCGTCTCCTTCCAGATTCACCTTTTCTGTTAACCCCTACCTTCTTCACGAGCAGATCTGAGTTCAATGCGTGTTTTCTGAAGAGCCTCCTCCAGCTCAGCAGAACGAGCCTTCTCCTTCTCCAGTGCCACTTTCAGCTCATTGTATTGCAGGGGAACCTGTGTGGGTAAAGAAGGGTCCTCTTTCCGCCGACTAAACAGGCCCTAGCAACAGAAACACACAGACAACTCCTAACTCCTAGCAAGAGATGGCTTAAACTAGGCAAAGTGACACTGGCTAGTGGCAGTCCGGCCAGAGGGCCTAATGGCAATTCTGTTATGCTTAAGGATGGATTTTTAGTTCAGACTGGCACTGGAGAGAAAATGCTGAGATATGGATTCATTTAAAGAGGGACGTACGTTACCTGTTAGTACTCACACCTGGAAGTGTCCGAAAGCATCTAAACAGAGGATCTCAAAATACGTGGTTAAAATTAAATTACTTAATTCAACATGACAGAACAGCTTATGACAAGGATGTGACACAAGTCACATCACCTCACTAATCAGTCCTATGCTGTGACTACAAGACAACCACTCCGGATGCACACTAAGTTCATACACATGTACATACTTACCATTAAAAAAAAACAACCATGCTCAAAATTCTGTATTCCTACAGCCTCACTGAGGTGGAGCTACTGGGTTGTAACCTGAGTGCTGTAGGAATAACAAAATATGGGAAAGGCCACAAAGAACACGTTCTGCCTAGTGAAGTTTGTGTTCAACAGCTCAGAGTGGTCTTAAATGAGGACACATTTTGTTACACAAAGGGAGATAAAACAGAATATTAAGAATACACAGCACGTAACTAATCACAAAACCATTTAATTCCATGCCTCCCAAACCTGCTTCACCCACCTTTTTCTTTTTTGCTGGTTGGTCCATCTTTGCCTGCAGGAAATCAATGAGTTTAGTTTGCTGAGAAATGGTGCCCTCCATTTTCACTTTTTCATGGGAATACAGAACCTGTGAACCACACACACACACGTAAGAAATTTCATCTTATCAGAAGAAACAAACAGATAACAGCAAAACAGAGCTAAAAAATAGCGTAAGGAAAGTGTCAAACAGAAACACTAGAACATTCTAAAGCCTCACAGGGAAAGAGGCAGAGTCCTGCCCTGCTTCCTCACCCTCACCTGAATGTTTTCCAGCTGATATTCCAGGTCGCTTCTTTCAGTCTTCAGAAGATCTGCTCGGTCCAGAGCCTCTTGCAGACCTTGAGTCAGGCGGAAGATGTGATTCTTCTGCAGATCCATTTGCTGCTGCAGCTTTGCCTGCTGTTAATAGGAAAACAAAGGCCAGTGTTTTGGGCTTGCTGTTTGCTTGTTTGTAAGTAAAACAAGTAAAACAAGTTAAGCATTATCACTCCTTGTAAAATAAGCATCATTGCAGAACCTAAAAGTAAACAGGCAATTCTTTAAAAGCTGGAAAATTACAACATTCTAGAAGATTCCCTTCCTTTCAGAGTGCATTAAATCTAAACAAGCATTTCTATGTAGAGTATTTATAATAATCTGTAGCAACATCATTCCTTTCAACTGTATGTTCAAGTTATATGCTTTCTTGAGCACTTAAAATCTTGTAATTGTTAATTAGACTGCACACACAGAATTGTTAATTAGACTGCACATGAAGAATTTCTTGATACCACTTTCTCAAGCTCTCTATACAACCACCAGGAGCCATCTCAGTACTTTGTAATAATAAATTTTAAAAATAATCTTTACTGCAAACCAGGCTAGTCATTGTCACATGAGATAAGGAAAATTATGGCCAACTGTTTACATCTTTGTCTCTAACAACAGAAGGGGGCACATGACAAACTACTCTTTTAGGATTTACACTTCATTGGTGAGAAAGTCCCTGAGTAGGAAAACCATGAACAATCATAAGTAATAAAGCAAGAGCCAGAAATCCTTTGTTGTGATGCATAATGGAGTTCTCAGCTCTGGGGTACCCTGTCAGCGCCCCAAGAAGACCAAAAGGCTCTAATTGTTATAACCACCCTTCCCCTGAAATCCTCCTCTGCACCCTCTTCCCCCACCATCTGGGACTCATGGTCTGCATTCAAGGATTCCCTGATATGGTGCAGGGGTGTGACCCTGGACCCAACTCCTGTGACCCAAATGAATGATGAAAAATGAGGCTGTGAGAAGCCTCACCAGAGACCTCCCCCTGTGCACTGCCAGCACCTTGGCTGCAGAGCTGTTTTTAAGCTGTGGTCCTTGCGCTTGGCCTGGTCAGAGCTGTGCCCAGGCACAGACCTGGCCTTGCAGACCTGGCCTAGGACACGCCCCATGGCTACAGGCTTCTGTAATGATCACTGAACCTGGTTACCTTCCCCAAACCTGCTCTGCTCTTCTTGTTCTGGGTCTGTGCCCACTGGGGGCAAGGTCCTGTCCCCCTTGGCTCCCAGCTCCCCTTCCCCTGAGGAGCAGTTCACTCTCACTGCTCCCCGACACAGCCACACACTCTGCAAAGTTTTAAGTAAAAACAACTCCCCCACCTTGATTAATCTCCCCAGTTACACAGAAGAAGGATGGATGTGTAACACTTATTCACACAACCTCCCCCCCTCAAGATGTGGAACCCTCTGAAGTTCTAACATGAGTCTCCAAGGTTACCTCCTCCAGAAGTCTCTGCTTGAGCTCCCTTTCTGTCTCAAGCTTCTGTTGTAAACTGCGAGCATTCATCTCCAACATGGCATGCTTCTTCTCCAGGTCATTGAGCTAGGCAGGTGGGACAGAGCGTCAAGATAACACTGATAAATAGAGTGTTCCACAGTCCTCAAATCCAACTTCACCAAGCACATGCTAAATGATACCATTATCCTTGCAAAAAACCAACCAAATGACATTTTGGAGTGTTCAAATGCAGATACCAAGTTATTGAAGGACTTCATCATTCAGGGATCATAGGCTGCTTTTGCTTTAGTCTTTTTCAAAGAAAATCTGAGGTCTTTGGCTTGAAGGTAGAATTCTATTCTATGACCTCCAGATTTTTTTTAATTTGCTTTAACGTCTTGAAAAAAGCTGCTTGAGGCCACATTTCTACAACGAAAAGTATTTCATCTAATTATAAAAGTCTAGGGTTGAAAGTTACTTACCTTATCAGAAAGGCTCTCTGCTTTGAGCTTTTGTTCCTTGAGTGCTTGCTGGAGGGCCAGAATCTCTGCCTTGTGTTCCTTGACAGCCAGTTCTACCACCTGGCGAGACTCAGTAATACGCTGATCTGCTCTCACTCTGCATTAAAATGGAAAATAATGTTACCTAACTCCTTTCAGGCTTGACCTCTCCCTAGCATGCAGTGGCATCAATAGCTCTTTCAGGGGTTGCCTCAAATTCAAGATGTTCCTTTATGAAGCCAGACTGTTTGCTGCAACACTTTTTTATATTATATAACTCTGTTCCTGCCCCTGCTAGAACTACAGCCTTAAAATTTCGAGACCCCACAGGAACAGTTGGGAACAAAGACTATTTTTCCATATAATAAAGTAGAAGATAATAAATCAAGACATTTTAAAAATTACAGCGATAAATACCACTCCCCATGAATCTCTCACTTGCGAAGAAACAAAAGGAACAATATCACTGGTGAATGACTATTAACTAATAAACCATTTTTAGAACTACCTCAGAAGATTTTATATTTAGTTCCAACTCTCATATCCTATGCTAAATATAATTTTTGTACTAGCTTCTAGAGAGCATTTTCATAAAAGTTAATAAAAGGGGGAGGAGGGAGAGACCTGCTCTGTTTCTCAGTATCCAGCATCCTCTGCAACTCTCTAACTCGACATTCAAACTGGGACTTCTCATCCCCTAGAACATTTCTCCAGGCTTCCCACTGACGCTCTTTCTCCAGGAGTTCATCATTCAGGGCCTCCAAGTCCATTACTTGCTCTTCCAGCATCGTACATGTTGTCTTCAAGGCCTCCATAGTCTAAAAATAAATCCTCCTATCAATTCTCACATCCCACATGAAGCGTGCACTTTAAGCTTCAGCCTTACCATTTAAATTATAGTACATGCAAATTGGCAGCAAACATAAGCTGGTAAATCACAATCCATTTATTTCAAGGCTCCCCTACATTTGACTTGTGATTGCCAGTAATGTCAGTTCCGTCTCATTATGAACATTTTGAGATTTCCAGGGTCACAGAATCGAAAATGAATAATTCTAAATATCTTCAGATATTTAGTTACATCCTAAATATCTTCAGAGTGAGGAATTTCTAAGTAAAAATCCATAAAAACACAATGGGAAATACCAAACATTTCCAGTCACTCAAAACGGCTCTGGGAAGGAAGGCTTACAGGACACTGTCCCTGGAAGCTTGTTCATTCCTTGTAGGCTTCCGGATTTAAAAGTATTTTTTGCCTTTCAGATAATTAGGCAGCTGTCAGCGAGAGGTCATGCCCCAGACTTGGAGAGCCTTACCTGTTTCTGGCTGGTGAGCTGCATCTCTCTCTCGGTGATCTCTCGGCGGAGATGGTCGACTTCACTTCGCAACTGCACAACCTCATCGTTGGCCCCCGAGGCCTCGTCGAGTTGTTTGGACAGGAAGAAATTCTGGTTGTTCAGTTCTGCATTGTCTTCAGTGAGCTGGTTCAGCTGCTCTTCCAAATCCGAAATCACCTGGAAAGAAAAACAAATTCAATTCCATGTCAGTTTTTGAATAAGTGTTCTCGCACAGAAACATTTATTGCCAAGCTTTTACACTTTAGTTCAAATTTAAACAACAGTAATCTTGTAAATGGTGGATTTTTATGCATAGGAGTGTACTTCACTGCTGAAGAGGGTTTTGTTTCTTACAGAAAATAACCTGTATTTTTTTAATCTGGTTCAGAGTGTAAATATGCTACAATGCAATTTATTACATGAGAGAACTGTCGTAGCTAAAGCACTGGCTTGGCAGTCAGGAGCTCTGGTTGTATTCCCAGCCCTGCTGCTGACTTACAGTGCCTTTGCCAAAGCACTTCACTCTTTTTTTGCCTCAATTTCCCCTAAGAGCAATGAGGTCAATACCTCTCAGAGAGGCTTTCAAAGAGTGGCATTGAAGGAAGCTGACTGAGAGGTGCAGAGAAGGCAGTAAAACCTGATGGATACCCCTGAGAATTGCTTGTAACCAGGAAAGGCAGAGACATTTTAAGAAATATATTCTATCAAAGTAGCAGCATTATGGGATGGGACCAGGAGGAAAGAAACTAATGTGGTAACACAACAGATTAATAAAAAACAGTGAAAAACAAAAATTCAACAAGGCCAATAGCCTTGCCTTTGGTGAAGTGGAAACACTGTTTAATCAGAACAGCATTCCACTTAACACTTTAAACCACTTTCCCCTTAAATTTAAAGAAAAATATAAACAACAGTGGGTCATTTTCACAGTCCCATTCAATTTTTATGAATGAAAGGCCTGAACACAGGGTGGATGAATATGTACCTCCTCCTAACTCAAAATCAACATCACCACAACAGAAGAGAAAGAAATCTCAGTGTAATCTTGAAATCAGCTTAATAAAAAGAATTTCAGAAACTGGTAAACTCTGTACAACTCATATTCAACTCTCAAAAATATGTTCTAGAGGCTTTTTCGCCTGGATGTCAAAGAAAAGTGAATAAGATACTTCATTAAACGGGAAAAAAATAAAACCCCAGAGCACAGTTGGCCACACATTCAAATTTAAATATTCTAATTTCCTACACAAGCCAAGGACTTAAATACCTAAAGCAGTAGAGGATAGAGCACACAGCTTTTCTCAGCTCTCTGGAAAGATGACAACCACTTCTTTTTGAAGAATCTGTAATACAGCTTTTGGCAGCTTTTTACCATGCCTCTCCTAGACCTAAATTAACAGTATTTGGTTTTTAAACTGTAAGCAGAAAAAAGTCCAACAGACATTACGCCCTGCTGGGTGAAGGGGAGTTCCTGCCACCCATATGCTCAGGGTCAGCTCGAGATGATTCACCCCTCAAAACACACCATTTCTAATGAGAGTCTGATCGTGTGCTTGTTCCTGAGTGCTCTCCCTGCCCACTTCCAAACACACATTTTATTCTGCATTGTTTGCGTCCAGCTTTCGGAGAAGGCAGCCTGTGTCACAAGGACGTGTTAGTGTTTGTATTACTACAAGGAGAAGAACTCAGATATGTATTTATACAAACAAAAAGGAGTAAAAGAACATTTGGTTTTGCAGTGTTTTACCTGCCATTCTTACAACAACTGAGATCTCAGCTAACTGCCAGATAAGAAACTCCCTTTTTCTTCCACTTGTTTTTATTGTTATGTTTAACTACGTCATGTATCTAAGCAGTTTTCTTCCACATCTATCTTATATATTAATACAAATACTTCTATAAAAAGTATTAAACTAGCTTTGAAATACAAGAAAGCAGAGATGGGGGGAAACACAAAATGGGTAAAGTTACATGCAGAGTTAATGTGTCAAACTACTTAATGAATTATTAAAACTGGCTGCATTTCAAGTTGATTTTATTCCTTGAGGGCTAGAAGTTGAGCTCTCATTTTCTTTTATTCTGTGTTCTGAGATTTTGACTTCTTTCCCTGAATATAACTAAAATTAAACCAAATCATTTCATATTTCATTTTACCTCGTAGGATATTTCTGGAAAACTTCAGACAAATAAAGCAGTTAAGAAAGGAGGGTTCCAGAAGAAGTGATTTGATCTCCTTTCTTGAATATTTTTCTAACACCTTATTTACTGACAATCCCAAAATGCCCTGGCTTAAATTCCAACTATATGATAACCTATACAATGTAATCCATATAGATTGATGGATTTAATTTTTTTTAACTAATTTGTTCTTCTTGGTACAATTTTCCATTTTTCATGGGGAAAGGGGGAATTTGTTTCCAAATCCAATTTTTAAAAGCTACCTACAGCTATGTATAACCCAACAGAATGAGAGATTTTATTAATACTGTAAAGCCTAAAGAGTAATGGGTTATACTGCCACAGGAAAATGGGACATGGTGTGATATAAATGCCTGTCCTGGGGTCCAACAAAAAAGAAAATACAAATCAAAATATCATATTTAATTGGAAGTGTTGTCTTAGGCATAAATACAGTCACACAATCTATGCCAGAATCCTGCACCTGGAAAGAGTTAAATATCTTTAGGCATTTTTCTTTTCAGTTAAGGAAATCCCCAGGCAAAAAAAAAAAGAAAAAAAAAAAAAAAACAAACCCCAAATCAATCAACAAACCCTGAACTATTCTGAAGGTAAATTTGCAGTATATGAAAGGAAAGTCTGTAAGAAAACACTATTACATCCTTTAGAAACCCGTAATATAATCTTCACATTTAGAGTTTATAAAACAACTAAACACTTGAAAGCTTAGAAAAGCAATTCTAGACAATCTAGGCAGCCACTGTATCTGTGCCACTGCATCATCACTCACAGAGCAACTGGAATTTTCTCTTCAAATCTATGCACATCTTCATCACAACTAATCCATAAATCAGAGATATCATCTAACTCCACCACGCTCATCTTGGCAGATTGTTCACCACACACCCCATCTAAGCACTCAGCTTATCTTTATACAGATACAGAAGACTCTGTCTCATTTTTAAATATTACAAAACAACCCAAGCAGAGCAGCTCCTCAGCAGAAGGGCCCACGTACTGCACAATTCCTTCCCCGTTGCACAGTTTGAGGAAAGCAAAGTGTTCCTCTGTTCCAGCTGTTATACCTGGCCCTACAAACCTCTCCAGCCATAGATCAAATTAAACATCACAGCAACAAGCAGTCAGGGCCATGCTGATTAGGTTTGCACATCAGACACAATGTACAGAGTTTAGTCCATATGCTCCACGCATCAAAACCACAGGCAAAGTAACGAGGAAAAGGAGAAAAGGAAGGAGTTTTATTTATATACCTGTAACTGCAGCTTGCAAACTTCTCCATACCCTTATTCCTGCATAAAGATGTCTCAGTTCTTCGATGCCACCAACAAACAAGCACAAAAACGCAAGGACACAGGAAGGGAAACTGTTTTGGGATGCTTTCGGCAGCATGTTATTTGGAGTTTAATGTAATTCAGACTAACAGTTTTCCTCTCTCCATTTCCAGTCCTCCCCATCCCCACTAATCTCTGCTACAAAGCTACCTGTCAGAAGTAAATAGGAAACAATAAAAAGCTGTCTCTCAGCCCCAAATTATTGTGAGGAGGAAGCAAGAGCAGACATAAGACTTGCTTTGTCTCACATTTGGATCTGAGAGACGAAGCTTTTCAGGCAGAGAAGTCCCAGCACTGTAACGGAGCAGAGTACCCAGAACACGGCTGCAGGGACTGTATCTCTACCTGTTTGATCTGTATATAACAATGAATCCCTCACTTTCCTCCCCTTTCCATAGTCAGACAACATCTGTGCCTTGAAACATACCTTAAACAGGGATCTCAGTCTCCAAAAACTCCTCACGGCTTGGCTCGAGGGACATTGCTCTGGTTGGAGCTGCAGAGTAGTAGGACACTGCACTGTCTGCATTCCTCTCCTTCCCACACCAACCCAGGACTAAAACACACAGTCCCTGGACTCGTCTACCAACCAGGAGCCTCATCCTCAAATGAAAGTATGAAGATGCTGTCCATGGTGCAAGTCCCATTAAACTCTTTCAGAGCAACACCCTAGAAGTCTCTGACTTTTTGAAAGCTACAGAAGTTCAATCTCTGCCTGTAACTGGTGTATGTGCCATCAGATTTTCTGTAAATGAGAATCAGGGTAACCCCTCCCATCCAACAGCAATTTTCTCTTTTGTCTTTGGTTTGTTTTTTGTTGTTTTTTTTTACAAATTTAATAAAGCCATATAAGTTTTTGCCTGGGTATTAGCCTTATCAGTGGGCAAGATCACTTTACTCCGAAACATAATTTAGCATCAAAGTATATAACATCTTTAGACGTAATTTTGGAAGCTGTCAAGAACACAGACATGCCAACTCATTGAGCCAATGTGGAATCAGGATCTTAGACTCAAGTCACCAAGACTTCATGCATGACTAAAACTATACACGTGTCTGATGGGCTCACAGAATTATTGCATCAATATCCAATCTCATGGGCAAGTGCAGAATCAAGACTGTTAATGCTTAAATGGGAACACAAGATGATGACAAAAGGAACTCAAGGACAGAAGAAAACCTTTGTTTTATTGGAGAAAACTCGAATAAATGCAAATGCAATATCCAATTAGTGCTAAAAAATTCTCGTTTCTAGGGTAAAAGCAACAGCCTGTACCTGAAAAACTTGCAAGAATCAGATGGTGGTTCTCTAGTATTTTACCAAGCTGAGTGTAAATACTTTATAGGATTCTTTTCTTCTAAATATTTAAAGATTTTATTGCCTGCTTACTGAATGTTTTCTTTTTGAAACAATTCTAGTATTATTTAGCTAACTTAGTTGTATTTTTAACCTGACACATGCTGATGATCCCAGAATAAGCCATAATTTAGAGGCATCTGGAAACAATGGACAATATGTAAATTTTCCTATTTAAAAATGCCTTTTATTTTTAGGTCTTTCTCTGACAGCCTGGAAAATACTTCCAACACTCAAATGGATCACATTTTTGGTAGAATTGATGTAGGGAACTAGTTCATCTCCCTCAGCAGAGTTGCTGGATGAGCTATCCTTGTGAGAAGACTGTGATAAAACGCTACTCTGTGTGTGCTCACAAGCCCTGTGTGTATGCAGCAGGTACAACAATCTACAATTTTGGTTGTAATTATGTATCCTATTATTTCTCCCCCAACTGAGAGACAGAGAAAGCAAATTTTAGCATTTTCTTTTTGACCCCCAATAATAAAAGGGAGATGTTACAAGGTGAAACAATGCAGAGCTATCAGAGCAACTGAAGATAAGCTCACAAACAAGGCAAAAAGTATGACCAACACCACAGCAATGGTCTCTGTGTCTGACCCCAACACCAGCAAATTTAAAATTAACAAACAGGAGAACCTAAAAAAATATCTCCTGGCACAGAGAGCTCAGCAAAAGGAGTAACAAGTGTGCAATGAGCATACAAGGAAAGCAGACACACATTTGAGTTAAGCCTTCTCTCCAGTCAGAAGCTGTGACCTTTGTGAAGCTAGAGAGACAGAAAAAATGCCAAAGAAAGTAGATTAAGTATTTTTATTTATCTTTTGAATACTACAAAAGTACTGAAGTAATTCAATATTTCAATATTTTCTCCAGTCTAATCTTATTGTGATAATTCTTATGCTGTTTGAGGCTTCTCAATGAGATCAAATAAAAATAATTCCCTACCAAAGTTTGCCAGACTAGTTCAAGGAGTTTGTGTCAGATTAAAAAGGGTATCTTTTGAGCACTTGCTAAAAGAATAAACCCATCCATTGTCATGCTGTATAAGTAGCAGCATATTACAATCATTCCCTTGGAGTGCTGTCTGATTTTAAGAGGAGTATAAATTCCAGTCTCCTTCAAGTGGAATCGCATGGTCAGCAAAGAGCACAGCCTGTACCATTCTGGTTACCATCAGATAAACACGAGGTTGAAACATCTGGTGAAGGCACCATAATTAGTGTCTCCTGACCCTCACTGTCAGTAGAAGATTGCCCTGATTTCCTCTCAGTGCTCCTCAGCAGCCAGGATGGACAGCTAGGACCAGTCATAACACAGAACAGGAAAGTTTCTCTCCATAGTCAATTAAATCATACATGGCATTCTCCTGGGCTGGAAAGAGAATGTATGATGAGCATGTATTATTCATTTAGGAACTATTTAATTAATTTCTTATTGATGAGGATGTCTGATCCCACTTATCCCACTGAAGGGCCTTACAATGCACACCACTTTTACAAATCCTTTGATGCAGAACCTTTGAAGCTCTCGACATTCTGGAAATGTTATGAGCCACTCTTCACTGCTGGAGCTTGTTCACCACACTTAGAGACAAAGTGTTACTGGATAATGAGTTACAGACTCTGCAAGGCAGCCAACCCTGAAGAGAACAGAAGCCACTGCTTCCACATCTGGTTTTTGCCTGCATGGAAGTCACACAAGTGTTTGCATAGAAAGCTGCTGTTCTGAGTGAAGGGCAAGGTAGAGAGCAAAAGAAGAGAGCTATGGATGTAAGACATATGATGACATACATGGAGCTGGGGGATCAATCTAAGAAAATAAAGAAGCGAACAAAAAGTAAAGATTCTTGTGCGGGATTTCTTCATCTCTGGATATTCCATGAACAGAAGAATGCCCTTGCTGAAGTGCTAAAGAGCAAGTGAGAAAACCAGAATGACTCTCATCCTGAAAAGGTATTCTTGGAAGATGGAAACTTGTACAAATACTTAGTCCTACAGCACTAAAATTAAATTTGAAGAAATCACTGGAAGTAGGGAAACAATCAAGATAAAAAATCCCAGAATTAAGCCCTCCTTACAGGGTGGGGTAAGGAGAAAAAGGCCAGAGTGATCAGCAATCCCTGCTGATCCAGAGGACTGTGGTGCTTATCCAACACTTGTGTAATTCATGTCATTGGAAGGCAGATGTCCTCCATCAGCCTTCATAAACAAGTGTGAAGACTGTGTTAAACTGCAAGAATCCCTGTGGACAGACAAAGCCCTTGGACATCTGTCCTGGACTGATGAAATGGATCTGAAAACATGTCAAAGATCTCAAGGTGAAAACTCAGATCCTGGAGTCCTCTCTGCACTTTCAGCAGATAACTACATGTCAATGTATTATTTGGAACCTTAAGACTCCTTGCCTCTTCAAATAGTGTTAAAATCCTCCTTAAAACCCACTCTGGTCTAGATCTACAATGCAGCTCAGATGGGTAGATCTTTTTTCTTGTGAGCAGAAAAGATCTTCACCTACAGTGATTTTTTGCAGCTGCTACACCATTCTTATTAGCTGCACTGCAATGAGATATTTTAATTTACTTTCTTCTCCAAAAAGAAGAATAGTGTCAATTTCATAATCAGACTAAAACCTCAAAATTGAGGTTTACCTGAAACCTCAAATAAATCAAATCCAATCCATCCAGGTTCTACTAACACCTTGAAGCCAGAAGTCCACATTAAGAACTAGTGTCATCAAGGATTAAAGGAGAAAATTGTTTGTTTCATTATCCTTAATTTCAAAATAATTCAATGATCTGTATTTAATACTCACTGTGCAGCTATTACGAAGGGCTTCAAATTTACGCTGGATTTCATCTCTATGTGCCTAAAGGAGGTAAGAAGTTAATCATCAATTTTTCATACATTAGAATTCGAATTCCAACAGCTGTTGCTAAACAAACTGCAGAACAATCTACCAGCAAGCAAAGTTTGGAAGGCGGATGCTGCAGGCTGTGAGAGCACTTTGCAGTGGCAAAGAACTGATTAGCAAAAGTCACATCCTACTTAATCAAAATACACGTATGGCTCCCAGGTCTGAACTGCTTGAGAAAAATGTACAAACTCGAGAATGGAATTATGTGACAACAGGTTCCTTCTGAAGTGGTCACCAGAAGATTTGTTGATCCCATTTTCAGTTTGTACATTCTTGACATTATAATTTGAGTTTGTTTTACTTCCATATCCAGATTGGTATTTCAGAGAAAATAAATACTGCACACAATTTAATGCTTGCAAAGAAAAGCTATAATGATATACTATGCAAGCTATCCCAAACAGCGCTGCCAATCTACCTGAATCCTACCAAAAAGTCCCTTTTAATCCCGAGCCTCTCTAGAAAGCAGTGATAAAACACAATAATCAATTCTTTGGAAGACAGCATCCAAAGCATGGAAAAGTGCAAACACTTCATTTTTAAAGAATGCAGGATTGCATGCACCATTTTACCCCCTAATTGACAAGCAAAGCATGACAAAGCAAAAAGTTCTTGTTTCAGCCTCATGGCCTCTCTCAAAGTTCATCTAAGGGATTTAAAAAGCATCTAATGTCGTGTGCTAAAGGTAACCTGTGTAAAGGTTAGTGCATGAGCACATCCAGCCACCTTTCTTCATGCAGAACCATTTCCCTTAGAGCCAAGAGACTAAACAGGAAAAAACTGTTCAGCAGAAGTCAAATATGAGAGCTAAAAGGCTATCTTACCACAACAGGCAAGGTGAAAAACAAACAAAAAAAGAAGTATATAAAAAAATCCATGACAGGAATACTCCCAGCCCACCGAACTGGACTGTCTCACAGCAGCTGCTCCAAGAGCACGACCACTCTGCCAAATTAACTGAAGCAATGACTGAGTGAACACAGGTCATGAATATTCATCTGTTTCACTGTTGGGTAAAGATATCAAGCACATCACCAGCCCACTGGCAGTGATATTAGTTGCTGTGCAAAGCTTTCAGCTGGCAGGGGACCGCCTCAGTTTTGAGCAGAAAAGAACCCGATGCCGTGTTCTATTCAGTTATTCTTAGGCCTCGATGCTGTTGCTGCACTTGCCCAGCCTGTGCCCGCTTTAGAACTGAGGGAATGGTTCTCCCATTCATCTACCAAAGCATCAGCAGAATTCCAGCCCCCACGTCAGCTGAGCCCACCACCCCTTCCAAAAAACAGCAATGGCAGGAATACTCGGAACAGTTCTTTGATTAAATGCCACTGGAGCACGAGAATGCACGTTTCCAACGCTTCCAAAGAACAGGATTTGAAGGCCATTAAAGGCTGCTGCTCAAGGGGGGGGTTAGCAGGTCATCTCCACTCTCTACCCCACAACCCTGGGAATCTTTTGTGAAGGAAATATTTCTTAGAATCAAACAGTTTGAAAGTATGCTTTCGTACTCAAGAGACAGCAAGCAGCAACATATAATCTAGAATTTCATTTACAGAGGGCTGGGGTGGAAGAGGGTGGCAAGACTTGAACTTTTTGGGTTTTCCTTTCTATCATTCACACACCTCACCAGAGACTGCAAGACACGTGTGACAATTTTTAATGGAACAAGCACTGTGTGCTAAGAACACTCTTTCCTAGGAATTTGGTGGGGGTTTGTCCCCCCTTGAATAAGCATCCTCAAAACAGGGTAACTGATAGGAAAAAAAAAATAATCAAAACATTTACGATCATCAAGTACTTTTAAACTCACGAGCTATCATTTAAATAAGTAAATCACAGAGTGAAACTCCTAAAAATACCAATTTCAGGTGCAACCTTCACCTCAATACAAAAGTAATAACGCTCCTACAAGCCATCAATCAGTTTTGGCAGCAATGAACTATTACTAACAAGTATTCATGTGGTTAAAGATATATTTTGGCATTTTAGCCATTCCTGTCTCTATCAAAACAAGGCACAATTCATACTCATTTCCGAAAATTAAAAATTTAATAGTATAAGTTAATTTTAACCTCCCTATGAAACATGCATCTGCATAATTCTAATCTGTATGTAGAGCTCATAGCACAGATCTCAGGGCTCACCGTGAGGGCTTGGATCTCTTCCTCTGCCTCCGCTGTTGTCTCCTCCAGCTCAGTTTTGGCTTCGCGGAGCTGGTTCTCCAGGGCTGTCCGTGCCGCCTGCAGCCCCGTGATCTGCGATTCCCGCTCCTGCAGGGTCAGCTGCAACTCTGTCAGCTGCCTCTTGAGTTCCAGCTTTTGTTCTTCGTGCTCCAGACTAACCTGAAGAAAGAAAAAGTAGAATATAAGTTACTAACAAAGGCAATGTAACCTCATTGCAGACCTCGTTTTAAGACGCCATTGCCATTTCTATCCCAAAAGTCACATCTTTTTAGATTGTTTTAGTCACTGAGAAGTCAAGGATGCAGCTTTGTCTCTTCCCCCGGTTCCAGCTGTACCTCCAGCTTCACATATCAAACGTTGATACAAGAAGTTGAAGCAACTTGTGATGAACTTTCTTCACTGAAACTGAGAGCCTTTAAGAATCTTCACTTGGGAATCTCTAGGCAGAAATGTCCATACTAATTTTTATTCTTATGTAAATGTTATGTACATTTTGCAGTTGACTTTCATATTTCATCTTCCCTTCAGACTCCTTTTAAAGAAAGCCACCAGATTATCTGGCTCTCGGTTTACCTGAGCGGCTTCTGATGAAGGTTTTCTTGCAACATACTCAGGGATAAACATATCATTTCATGGATAAGAAATGAACCACCAGCAGAACAGATCTCAGTGCTCAAAATCAATTCCAAACTTTAGCACCTTCTTCAGGCTGTCTGTTATCCCAAGGGAATCTGTCTGTTGTGCTGGAGATGCATGAGAAGCCTGTCAGAAATCTTACACTGGTCCAAACCAGCTTCGGGTCAAACAAGGACATGGTTTTCCAATCTCTTTAGCTAAAGACAAGATTTCAGTTTTAGCTAAAAATTAGTGGAGACTGGAGAAGGTAAACGAAGATCTGAAGTGGATCCAAACTAGCTGATACAAAACTAAAAATGAGGCACAGCTCACAAATCTTTAAAACTTTGTATTTTCATATTACTGTAGATTTTCTTTCCAGAAAACTTAAAAAAATGTGTGTGAAGCAACAGGTCTCCTGTTTTCTTACAGCAGTTCTGCTGTCCTTTGCTTTCTCTGCTGTAGACTCTAAGGCTATGGTTAATCTGATCATTGTACATAGCTGAGCTTTTTTTCTCTACCCAGACAATATTATAAGGATATTGTAGAAAAAAACTCACATAAATAAGATTCTGAGAAAACAAGATGATCTAAAGTCTCATACTCAGAATGACAAGTCCTTAATAATTACTTTTATCTCCTTCTAGTGAGCAATACGCTTCCAAATATCACTAAAACAACTTAATTCTAGATCTCACTACATTACTCAAAATGGGATAACGTTCAAGGAAGTTTGTTGGGAGGGATTAAATCAAGTTTTCACCTCTCGCAGCCGTGTCTCCAACTCCAGCAGGCGGTTCTTGTCGGTGTGATCTTGGTGACTCATCTTTTCCAATTGTTCTTCTAATTTTCGATTCTGGGCCTCCAACTTTCCAGCTTGTGTTTCCAAGTAGAACTTCTGTTGCCTGAGCTCTGAAATCATCTCCTCTTGGGCTTTCCTGATAGGAGAAACACACAAGTGACAAACCCAAAATGTCCCTAACATGGGGTGAAGTAAAGGAGGAGCACAAGTTTCCTGTTATAAGTAGAACAGTTCAGTTCATAGCTTAAATCCTACATCCCAACTAAACATAAAAAATACTGGTGTATTCATCAATATATCCCCAGAGCACTAAAATGCCATGTTTGCAAGTTGCACGGACAAATGGATCTCGTACAGGGGAATCCACAACAACATCTGAGCTGCAGCTCATGCTTCTCGTTCCTTCAGTTTCTTGTTATGTGTTTTTCCACACAGGAAAAAACAAATGCTAAGCAGGGTTGCTTTTTCACAATGTATTTCCATGAGATAAGAGGAACGAGATGCTGCAGGACTGGGGCCAGTGTGTTTGGGGTTGCTTGTTGGGGTTTAAGTTGTAATGGACCTAGACCTTGACCTACACTGATGCCAAGTTTTGCTGTCTCTGATCAAATTCTTAATCTACAAAGTGAACAAAAGCAATTACTTGTGCTCATAAGATTTTTGAGAGCTGGCAATGATTAGTTATTACCATTTGAAATGGATATCCTCAAAATAAAATAAAAATAAATAAAAAAGGGCCTTTCTACATTATTTACAATTCCTGGAACCATGTTATATCGTGCATTGGAAAATTCTGCCTCATAGTGTGCTTTCTGCTTAGAAGCCTCACAAAGCTCTACATATATTAATGAATTAATATTTTAAGAAGTTCACTGTGAGATAAGCTGTTATTAATCCTATCCCAGAGAAATTATGTGGGTTGCCCAAGATCAAATAGGAAAGACTTAACAAAACTAAAAATAGAACTTTAGTCTTCTGACTCACATTTCTGTGCATTGCCAGCAAAAGCACCCTTTCCCCTTTTCTCTTTTTTTAATTTACCTCTACAGATTATTGTCAGCCAGAACTGTCAAATGGTGTTATTTCATTTCCTGCTGTTTACTGGGCTATCTTCTCAGGAACCTGATAATCATTGGTTTCCTCAGATACTGCTGGAACAAGAGCTTGCAGAGCTCCCCTCTCCTCTGAAGGGTTTAATCACTAGTTCTCCTCTTGATAAATGCTCAGATTAGCTGTAGCTTTTGTGCATTCAAAATGCAGCCCAAAAACAATTTATACATTTTCACCAGCCCAATTCACAAAATAAGCACAAATTCATTAACTCTCTGCATGCATAATAAAGCAATTTTCTCTCAAAATGTTGCTAATTCTGTCCTCTCTCCTACCAATCCCGCAAAGCAACGTCACTTGACAATATGTCTCTCAGTAATCTATTCTAAATCATATGTTAAAATGTTATTAAATGTTTTTCTTGGGTTTTATGGCTCTTCAGTCAAGTGTACTGCTTTCAGAGGGTGCATCCAGCTCATCTAAGTTCTTACACTCAGTCAGACCAATGACTGTGACACCTGACCTTCCAAATGCTTCCCAGGTATGTGTTGGGAAAATGTTTCTATTTCAGACCGAAGGTAAATTATGGCTTTTGTTACCTCAGCAAACTTCCTGGGTGATTAACTAGAGGTCATCTGGAGCATAAAGCAAGACAATTTAATTTCTCCATTATTTCTGCGAACATTTTTGGCTGCTCAGGCTAAAATAACTTGCCAGATATTTGAAATACAATGAAAATTGGAGCCATTACATATCTGGAGGCATAATCACCACTGAAAAGGACTAAAACCAAGGCAGCCCTTTGCCAAAACTCGTCCTTGTCTGATTCTATTCAATATTATAGGGGAACCTATCCAAGTGCTTCCCACAAGGGCAGTACCTGACATTGCATCCAGCAGCTGATGGACACTGGAAACCTCTGTGCAAACAGCCAAAGTTGGTGGACCTCTGAACTCAGTAAGGGCATGAACTGCTTTAGCTTTCCCCTGCAGGATGTATCACATAATCCATGCAGGATGGGATGTTTGTGAATGAAAGGTATTTAAAGTTTTCAATTTCAACATCACGTGTCACAGGAACCAAGGAGAATATAAAATCTATCAGCAATATTTATGTTCAAAAAGGAATATATGCTTCTCCAGAGGTATTCTGGATATTAAAAGTATTAGTATTCATTTAACATATTTGGCAAACCAGCACAAATCATCTGCCTCAGGAAAGGCTCCAAAGTAAACACTCATTGTAATACAAACCGATTTTCCCAGTCATGTTTGAGGAAACACAAAATACACAGTGAGCCACAGGTATGTGAAGAACAAGCACAGTTTTTGAAAGCATATCACTGAAAAACAAGCAGGGAGCACAGCAGGCCTGCAAGAAAGAACCACTTTTACACTGAGAATCAGAGAATCATTTAGATTGGAAAAGACCTTAAGGTCATCTTCCTGAGACCTGTTAGCAGTGACTGCAACTGCCACACTTACATGTTCCTCTGGGTAAAGAGGCTGCTGTTTGCTGCCAGTTTGTTGGCCTCAGACAACTCCACAATTCTCTGTTCCAGCGACCTGATCTTGGAGTCCATTGCATTGATCATCTGAAACACAAGTGATCATAAAAATAAAGCTTATAAAAAGCCTGAACTTCTTCTAGAAACAAGGAGAACCGAAAGAAGGGTGAACAAACGGCCAAAAGAGCATCAGATTTCTGGAGCTATTTACAACTGCTTTCTGCTGCTTTAATATTAGGAACAAAAGCAACCATTATATCATCAAAATGAGGGGTACACTGCAAGCTGCATGGTTAGTTTCAAGGAAATATTCTTGAAGATACTCCGAATTAAAAAAGCATGTCTCTTAAAATTAGCATTAATCAATGAATTTCCTTCAAAGCAGCTCAGCAGCAGCACTGCCAAACCTCAAACAAGATTATCTTGCTTGAAATCAGCCTCAGAAAGCTGTTCTTCAACTGCTTTGATTTCCAACTGAACAGCACATACCGCCTTCTGCTCAGCCAGGACTTTACATTTTTCACGTGCTTCTTCTTCATGTCTTCTGAGCATATTCTCAAGTGCTTCCTTATCTGCAAGGTCTTTCTTCATCTGATTTTCCAACACCTAAATGAAGACATTTCTTTTGTCTAAATTTTATCTGTTTCACTGGGCAAAGGGCAAGCAGAAAGAAAATCATCAAGATATGACAGAATTTATTTTTTTTAAGCAATTGATCACATCTCAAGCAAAATGAAACCCAGCATGCAATTGCATGAAATCCATGGAGGAGCCAACTCCAGAAAAGAGCATTCCCTCAATTATGGTTGAAGACCGAACTTGGTGATGAGATTTTATAGACATAGAGACAGTGTAGATTTTTAAAAATTATTTCTTGAAGTCATATAAACTGTGTTTAAGAATAGTTCCAGACTAATGAAAAAAGAACCAGAAAAACTCTCTACTCCAAAATATGTTCAGTAGGGGAAGTAAGAAAGTGCCCATCCTTTGGCTGCCCTACCAACATGGCTCGGGAGTAATTTGTGAGTTCCATAAGTGTGGAGGAGAAAGGCAACTGAGAACCACAGGAATTCTTCCAGTTGGAGACACCAAATCTAACAGCTAAGTTAAAAACTTATTTTTGTGACACAAATGCCTGTCATTAGGAACAGGACTAAAGGAATTAATTGCTACGCTTTTTTAAAAAATGCATGTCTTATATGCATGTCCAGAGCTCTAAATCAGTAGTTAAACTGAAGGTCTCTCCCTTCAAAGAAGTTTTTTGAAGGCATAAATTCTGGACACCACAGGGTATTTTTTACTGTTCCAATTACAAAAACCCCATGTCCTCTTTCATCCCTTTGAACATTATTCATCTGGCTTCCTGATTTCTCCTATTAAACCCTCTAACACAGGTCCCCATGATACACTGGTTCTCTTTTTCTTTGTATTCATTTTCCAATGCCTATCCTCTTTTCCAGCTTTTATATCACCACGTCTCCTTTCCCAGCATCTACATCTGATCTTCCTGATCTTGCTTTCTATCACTCTCCTCTCATTGCTGATTACCATATGCTCTGATCTGCCAGCAAATCTTCTTACTTCTCTTTTTTTTCTTCATATTTCTCCCACAGAAATTCCTTCTCTCCTCTTTAATATTATGTCCTCTCACATTTAAGCCAAAATGTAGAATTAAAGTCCTAGATAAATGTACCAGATAAAGACTGTTTCTACTAAGAATGATCTGGTTTAGCAAAGATTCTTACAAAATGTATTTACTGCCTGTCATACTGGAAGCTCTTTAGAAAAAACCATAGCCAGTGCACATACTCCTATTTCCCAGCTCGTTTTTCCTAATTTTAGATGGTGTCTATGATTCTATTTCCAACTGTTTGTTAATGCTACCCTGGAAAAGACAAAAACAAAGTGGGTGGTTTCTGTGGCTTCTTGGCAGATGTTACAGCTCCAAGAGGATGGAATTTCAGAAACGCTCCAGTATTTGCTGCATTTAAAACTTGCAGGTAGGCTGAGTGAACACTCACAGAAAAATCACCACTAGGAACTGGAAGCTTCTTCAGGGTGTGAGATCCAACAGCACTGAGTATCATTTAGTCAGCAATAGTCAAATTAAAATCCATAAAATCCAGACTGCCTCCCTGTAGTTCTGACTTCCAATCCCAGCTGTCCTAACACAGTGCTACAGACAGATAAGGTACAATGGCAGGGACTGGGAGAAAAGCTGATTTAGATGCCGCTAAGCTCCTATTGCACTTGGCTGTAGGGGTAAGCAAGAAGGCAACTCATAAGGCTAAACAATCAGAGCCTAAAGGCAACTGTTTTCCCCTGAACTCCTTCTACCCACAAAAGCTTGTAGGAAGAGAAGATATTTTTACTTTGAGTTTTTCCTCATAGAATTGTTCCTTCTGTTTCAGCTGCAGCTCCAGGTGTTGTGCTGCGATCTGAGCCTCACGATGCTTTTCCTCCAGCTCCTAAAAGCAGCAGAGATTCATATTCAGACACAAAGAAATAGTAGGTGCTATGTGCACGTGTTACACAGGTATCAAACGCTCATTCATTCTTTTTTTTAAGGCTTCACACTATAAATATCCCAAGACCAGGGCTGTCATATTAAACAAAACCTGCTGAGAACTGCACGTTATCAGCTTTAAGCTCTGCATATTGCTGCTGACCCATCTACTGCAGTGCAGGTTCACTGCTAAGGACAAAGAATTCCACTTCCATGGTAAGAATCTCCATTTCCCAGGAAAATATTCTCAAAGATAGGCCAAGGACATTTGGTGAAAACACACGGTTATAAACATTTTATAGCTGCAGTGGCATCACAGGAAGTTCAGATCTATTTTTACCAAGGTCTCTTACTTGTTTTCTCACAGAAAACCTCAATAAGGGGGTACTGCTGTCAATGCTTTTCATTCTGCATTCAGAGTGGGAATAGCATTTACTTTGCTATATTCCTCGGATAAATGTTGTCAGAACAACTATTTATAAGTTGCTTGGAAAACGAAAAGTACAGGATGCAAGATATGTGGTGGAACATGCCAGAATGTTTTTAACCCCTTTATTTCACATTAGATAGTTTCAGCTGTGCACAGCAAGGATTTAAGTCACCTGTAACTCAGGAATTAGCTGTTTCTGCTGTCTGACTATGTTATTTGGGGTGTATCTATAATCAGCTTTCAACAGGACACCTCATAAGAGCTGAGCTCACAACTTCATGCTCATTCATTGCTGTATTTTCCAATCCAACAACTTCCCTGGAACAAGAGCAGCTCCAGGTCTGTCACTCACTACCACTGGCTGGACTCTTGCATGGACAAGTTGAGATGTTGGGCTGCATCCAGGTCTCCTGTCTGCCTTCATTACTGCATAGGACAGGAAAATTTCCTGATATACCTGTGTACTTCAGCACTTTTCATATTACTTTCATATTCTCTTTTCTGATCTTTCTCATCTTGAAAATATATGACTTTTTTTTTGGCAGTAATTTGCTGTAGATCACTTTTTCCAGAAGTGGGAATCAAAGAGGGAGGTTCACCAAAAGTAGGTCATCTGCAGTGCCTAGTCCCGACACTTCTGCATGGAATGGAGATGGCTGCTTTTTGCAATTGAAATATGTCTCCCAGCAACAAGAGGGACAACTCGCCTCCCCCAGAAGCCCACACGTTTCAGGTCCTGGCAGAGAATCAGACAACCAGATCAGCAGCAGCTTCAAAGCCACCAGCATCAGACTGCTCATATCGTAGCAGAAGCTTCACCAGTTCCTGCAGTGGCACTTAACAGCCAGAGTGGGCTTAAAAAGGTAAATCTCTTACCATTCCAGTTCTCACTCACTATTCTCTGTGTAGCACTGACTTTGTGTTTGCATCACAGCAGTGATCTACACTTTCAGACAGTAATAAGTATCTTCTCTGACTTGTTTCTTATTCAATTCATTACAGGCAGATCAGGGGGTACTTTCTCTGATACTGCTGCATGAGTGCACATGAAAACAATGCCTTTATTCAGCAATTTCCACCTTATTCTATGCAATTCTGTATCTTCATCTCCCCTCTTACCTTTCTATACCTTTATACCAGGAAAAGTCAAATGTTTGAGGAGATCAGCTCCAGGGGAGGTACAGGGTAGGAGTGCAGAAGCTCCAACATTGTGTCAGAACTCCATGGAAACTATCTATAAGAAGAGCTAAACATATTCCCTGGTATAAAACAATTAGTCGATATTTCTGTGTTCCCTTCCAGTTTCTCCTCCACAGAGAACATAACCAAAACCAAGGAACAATTCCCAAATATACACAGCAGGCTTATGAAACAATCCAAAGTTTTACACTATTTCTAAACATAAAATTGGCTCTGTGCCCGGCATAGTCTCCCACTTACCAGGCACTCGTGCTATCAAAACAATTTGAAAGGAACAGCACTACTAAAGAACTGATTCTACCTTTTCTTGACAGCAATCAGGCATTCTGATGTTAAAGTCTACATCCCCAGAACAAGCCTGGGTCATCTGTTGACTCTAAATATGCTTATTTACACATTTCCATTTGGCCTTCCTCAGGTGTGTCTCAGCTCAGGATTACCACCAATAAAATGTCATCCTTTTTTTCCTTCTCATATTGGCGACACACAAATGGAAATGGGAATGCAAAGTAAATTTAATTATTCCACTATAAAATTATGCTTCCTGTCCCAGGGAAGCAAAAGTATTAGAAACACCCTCTGCTTGGTTCACTAGAGACTGACATACAAATTTTCTATAAAGATTTAATAGGTTTAAGCAGGAGAGAAACAATAAATTGCCAACAGAGAAACATGTGGGTGAAAACGGTTTCCTGACAAATATTATCTTTGGAGATGAACAGTTTAGATGACAAATATCTCTCTGCTTCAAAACATAAGCATTTCAAATAGATCTGACCTCTAAGTTCCTCTGCAATTTAGTTTAAAAGATAGATATTAATGGTTTTGTTGTTGCAGTATCCTGTCCTGAGAATGTTTTACTTCTGAAACCATTAAGAGGTAAATAATTTAAATATTACTGTGTTGACTTAAGAGTGCTCCCACAGAGACAACTACAATTTTGAAGAAGTATTAAGACTAAAAGTACAGGAGTGGGAGAGTGAATTTGTAACCACAGGTGCAAAGAGAGTTTGAATGCTTAGGCTTTTTCCAGTATGACTAATACAAGAAAGAAATCCTTTTACTCAACAATTTCCACCTTATTCGATGCAATTCTATGTCTTCTGCTCCTTTCCCACCCCCTTTCTTACAAACTCTCACGCTCAAAGTTTCATTTTCACCTCTGCTCACCAGAATTTTTTCTGCCATCTGTTGAATCTGCTGAGATTTAGTTTGAATGTCTTCTTTCAGGCGGTTCTCTCGTCGTTCCACAGTCTCTAATCTCTTCACTTGATTCTCCAGAGAATGGCGCCGTTCCTGTAGAGCAATTATGAGCTGCCATTTAGGCTATTCAACTCTGCACTAGCACAAAGCAAGGAGTGGTTTCTAGAAAAAAATAGGCTGAAGCAGTCAATGTACATGGTTGGCTTCTGTATTTTAAATCCTCTTCATGCCTCAGACCCCTTAGGTAACCACATGTACTTATTGACTCCTTACTCAAAATAAAACACCTATCAGCTTTCTTCAAAGAAATGTATCTTTTTTAATTAAAAATGGATTCATGTCTAACCCCACTTTCCCCTGAAGAGTTACTACAGGAATACACATTGTTCAGAGTCACCCAGGTGAGGGTTCCCAAACCGATGCACATCTCAATAACTAACTTACTTTAGATAGACGTTCTCCACTCACCTCCGCTTCAAGTAATTTCTTCTTCATGCTTTCATTAGAATCTTCCCTGTTCTGCAGTTTCTCCAACTCCTTCTCAGCCCTCTCCTTTGCTTGACGGATATTCTGCAGAAGCTCAGTTGCCTCTGAGCTGGCTTTCACAGCCTGAAGGCCAAAAGAAAACAAAGGTGTTACATGAAAAGCACACACAAAAATTTGGTGCATGAAAGCTTCATAACCTCAAGATGGTTATGAATCCACTACAGAATTTTGGCCTAACTGTCTAAATTAAGACAGCCACAAACATGTACAGGAACCCAAATTCTAACTTCAATTACATAACTCTAACTTGTGTTTCTCAAAAAAAAAAAAAATTAAAATCCAGGAGATGCACAAGTTTGTCTTGCTACGCTGCAAGTTTCTACTTGACTCCATGTTTTGACAGTGAAGTCTACCCCCAAATTCAGCTGAAGTTCTTGGAAAGAACTCACAAAATAATCTTACTAAAAGATCAGGAGAATAATAACCTCTTCGCTGAAAGATAATTCCTTAGCATTAACGCAGGGAGAAAAGAAGACGGGATAAAACATGAATGTTTTGAAATATTACAAGTACTATTTCTATATAGTTTTGGCCTCCTGATCATATCAGTGATTGAAAAAGACCCCTCTCAGGAGGTGCCAAGTGTGAGAACTCCTTTCTCTCCAGCTAAAAGATTCCAATCAGACTGTTCTTACAGTGATGACTGACCATGACAGCAGACATTAAGTGTTATTCATCATACATTGTTAAGGTGTTTTAAAATCCTGCCGTGAATTCTTATTGTTCAATAGTTTTACTACAAATAACTGAACTCTTAAGTGACTTTGCAATTAAAGCAGAGGATACTGGGAGACTAAACCAAGTCCAACGTGTGTTTTACTAGTGAGCAAAAACCAGCTGAACTCTTTCGGAAACAAGAGAGCAGTGCATTGCCCATGGCATCCCCATTAAATGAGAATTGCTCTACGCTACTCCAGCTCTGACTCAGCTTTACTTGTAAAAATAAACACTGTTGACATGTCTCAAGAGCCAAAAGCATATTGAGAACACCAGTGATTTCAGATACCAGTTCCCACCCTCCTTTCCTTATCGTCCCCCATGCTATGACTAATTCTATTTTTGAGGGTAAAACAAAGTGCATCCCTCCTCTCCATTAAGGTTTCACTGGAAAGTCTTGTGGAACACTCACTTTCACCACCCAGACGTTACCTTTGTCAGCTTTTCTTGCAGCTCCTGGATTTTGGCCTGCTGCTCTGTATTGATCTACAGTCAAATAAAGAGATGGAGGGAAAGAGTCATAAAACCAAAAAGGAAAAAATGCTCTCTGCTGATGATAGTGTATTTATTTTAATTCACTTCCCAAAAACCTTTGTTTCTCCCTATAAATTCCAACACAACAAAATGTTCCTCGGCCAATCTATTCCCACTTTACTAACTTCTGGCTGATTTGATATTTTGGTCAGTGCGAGAATACTCAGAATTCTATTAGGTTTTCATTTGCTGTTCTTTATGAATAAAGAAAACCCTTATGTATCCCCACTTAAACTCCAAACTCAGATGACACATAAAGCCTGTCTTTGCCTGGCTTCTGAAAACAATCCATTAAGAACAGGTTTATCCAGCGACAGTTTTATATCAAATCAGAAAGAACAGTGAATCACACCAAAAAAAAGACATTTTAAAAAATGAAATGACATTAAACAGGGAGGATTGTGAGGCCATGCATGTCACAGACTAGCCAAAGACACTCTTGGTTTCTATGCATAATATGAAAGACCCAGTAAGCAAACTCCAGGACACTGAAGTGAACATACCTTCTCCAATTTGCAATACAACTCTCCTGCCTCATTTTTTCCTTGATCTTTAACCTGTAACTTAAGTATAAAATACATAAAAATCTCAGGAAAACCTTGTGCTTCTATCCAGTCGTGCAATTTAAACACCAGGAGTTACACAAGTCTCGCTGTTTCGAGTGCACAACTGGAAAACTTTATGCATTAGTTGCACAAACCACGCTAATCTTTGAAGGACACCCCCCTCAGCTGACGTGTGAGCGTGTCAAACAGCAACAGGAATTCAAGCAAAGCATCAGCCCCGTGTCTCCCATGAGGCCTAAACTACCTTTTGCAGTTTGTTGTGACATTCGGCAGCTTTACGTTTGAATTCTTCCGCTGCCAGTCGGGACTCTCTCAACTCTGACTCGTAGAGGTCGCTGCGCCTGCGAGCTGAAATCAGATCCTCCTCCAACTGATTCATCATCAACCTCATTTCTTCGACTTGAGCTTGATATTCCTGTAGTTGGGGTGGAAGGGGAGGAGAAGGTATTACGTTTTAGAGGCAATAGGGGAAGCCCTTGGAACAGCAGATCCCAGAATACTGATTGCAGGAAAGACATGAGTTTAAGAGGATGTGGAAGAAAGGTAAAGTACAAAATAAAACAGTAAAAACTAAACATAATAACATCAATGGTGTTCTGGTTTGAGTCTTGCCATTTTCAACTCAATACCTCGAAAAGTCAAAACACTGACTTTTTAAGAGTGCAGGAACACACAGATACATCTACACACAAATGATAAAAATTACTTACATTTCTAAGCTCTGAAACAGAAATGTGCCTTTGAGTTGATGTCTCTACTAAATGCCCAGATGCTCTCTCAAGATCTATTTTCTCAGGCTGATAACATGACAGTTATCACAGATCTGCACAGCTTGGGTAAAAGGAAAGAAGGAGAAGCAGAGGGGTAGCACACTGTGCCATCAGCTATTTTCTCTTGACAGAGTTAAAAAGGATCACATTGCTCTGCATGGGAGACAACCTAAAATCAAACATTATCTTAGAAAAACTATCTATGAATCACATTGCCCATAGAAGATATTTTTCTATATAGGCAGAAATAAAGATTCCCCTTGCAGGAGTCTACAAGATAGGGCATTTGGATGGGGAAGATGGGAGAAGAAAAGAATTTGAATTGACTATCTCAGTGACACTGGGAACTCAAACTGAGACTAGCTCAAGAGACTGCTTCTCATATATTCACTGGATAAAAAAGAATTTAATCATGTTTATTTAGCATTTACTAAGTCCTGTAAGTATACACTTCATAAAATTACTCTAAAGCAAAGGGAAAAAAACCAAAGCCAAACCAAAGTATTTTTTATGAAGCTGAAAACAAGCAGAAAACATGCACATCAAGAGCTAGGAACAAAGATTATGAGGGACTGACAGTGGGGGAGTCTATCTTTCTTTCCATTTTAATACCTTACAATACGCCTGACTACCCCCATCTTCAGAAGAGTAACTGTCTCGTGACAGAATCAGGTTTGTCATCGCTCCCTCCAGACAGGCACTGCCTTCAGTCGGACGAGGGACTGCAGGAACGCTGACCGCAGGGCAGCCCCTGACTCTCCAGCAAGGAGAGCTTATGCAGATGTTTAAAGCAGCTGGGTCTTTAACAAATTGCTTTCCTATCTCTTTGGCAGAATGGCTCTCTGCTTTGTAATCCCAAAATTAGTTCTCCAGTTTGTCAGGCAGACGGAGATCTGTTCTTTCCAGTTAGTCTCCTACGGAAAACTAAGCATATATTAACTCAAATATTCTTTTCATACAAATAAATTTGGGAATAAAAAGGCAGAACAGTTTGAAGGAATATGTGTTCTGCTCAGAAAGCAAAATCTTTTAAGACTTTCTAGAATACTGGGCTTTTATATCAGCAAGCACTTGACCAAAGAATTACAAGTATGACAACAGTTGCCACTGACAATTGAGTGTTTGGGAAGGGAGGAGAATGGGGAAGGAGAAAAGAAGGAAGAAGAGGAGACAGTTAGTGATATTTCAGGTTTTCTTGTTTCATCACATTTGCAAGATTATCTCTGAATAAGGGTCATGATCAGGTCAGAGGAACAGGCCACACCACTGAAGGCAACACAGAACAAACCTCTCAGATATTCCACTGGTCAGATCTTAAGAACTACCAAGAGGTACTTAAGTGCATATTAGTGGACAGGCAAAGCTCAGGGCATGTACCTGAAGCAAATCACATCAGGGAACTACATAGGCTTTCAAAAAATACAGATCCTGAGTCATTGCAAGTTCATCTGCTTGTACAGATCTTCATCAAGTAACAACCAGAGCACAGGTTTGGTTAAAACAAAAAAAACCAGAACAAAACAAAAGCCAAACACACACCCCAAACAAACAAAAAAAACCCACAAATCCACCATACCCTTCTATTCAAGTACCCGAGGTCAAGTTGAAGCTACAGCCCTGCCCTGAAAATACCATGTGCCTAAGCATTAACTTTCGAAGGTTCTGCTCTGCTGTTGATTTGACTTGCTCTCTCTAAAGTTTCAGGTTTTCAACAGCAAAACTCTAAAGGGACTCTTTCATCTCATCTCCCAGTTCCCTCTGACTTAAAAATCATGGCCCAAATTAATGGCCAAGATCCACCTGCTCGGATGAGTCAGCACAAATATCTCAGCATATTTTGTTGTTCTCGTCTTTCAGAAAGCTCAGAAGACCACCTCAGATATGAAAGTCTGCAGGATATTACAGATTCATTTGTTGACCTAAGCAGCATTTTTATGTCCTTGTGAATCTTCACAAGCCAAATTAAGAGGTTCTGGGACAAAAGCATTTGATTAAAAATTACTTGCATTATGTTTCCTCTGTTACATGTGTCTGTACTGCCTAAGAATCTACGGGTATTTATAACCATCAAAAACGTTCCACAGTTCAGTATTTAAAGCAACTTTTCAAGCAAAGCACCAGAACAGAGAGCAGGGAGTTTTAGATCCCTTGTATTACATAAAACAACCACCCAGAAGAATGCAGAAGAAGTCTATGGAGGCCTGATACATCCAGAGGGTTGAGTTTGCATTTCATTACTTTTTACATAAGAGCTTCTTATGTCTGGAGAATTATTACCAAGGTTTCTGGGCTTCCTTGTCTCAAACACTTTGAAATGAGTCCGTTACCATTTGTAAAGTGCTTTGAAGATGAAAACCAACAGATAGTCGCAAAGAATTATTTGAATGCTACAGCAAATTTCAATTTCTTTTCCTCAGTGCAATATGTTGCTGTTAATTCATAAAACTGCATGGGTTCTGTCTTGTAAATAATTTTAAATCCTAAAAATGTCCAAATTTGGACATATTTTCATTTAATTTTGACTTTTTTTTTCTCCCTTATGAACAACCATATGGATTAATGAATTTTGAACAATCTTCTAGTGGGAAAAAAAATTATTAATTTCTCCTTTGCAAACAGATTAAATTAGGACAAGAAGAGTTAGGCAAGACAGATTCTATTTTGAAAGAATAGTATTTTAAGTGGCCAGATAAGAAAGAAAAAAAAAACACCAAACCAAAAACAAAATTAAGGCTAGCTCAGTTCTCTCCCAGGTGAAGATTCGTTAACTTGTGAAATTTGCATACCTTAATCATTTTAAATGGACAGCTCATTTCTAATGCATCATATTAGTTAAGCATTGCAACTTTCTCCTAAGCTAGTTTTATAGACAAAGTCCTCTCAGGACCAGGAAAAGAAAAACCTGAAGTTTGGAGTCAGTGCTTACTTGCAAAATACACAAGTGGAATTTTCTTGCTTCCTGTATTGTTTAGGCACCCATGTGAAAACACACAGATTGGGAGTTATCACAGCCTACCAACATCAAAAGTCATCCTGGCACCAGAGCTAGAATATGCCAAGAATGCCTATTTGTGGATAGCCACCCTGCTCCCCAAAGAAGCAGGAATACCTGTTCTTTGATCTCTTGCAGTTTTCGGCTTTGCTCTCTGATATCATGAAGTAGCTGCAGTGCCTTATCATCTTCCTGAGACACCTCCATCCGTGCCTGCTCCAGGCTTCGCTTTAAGCTCTGCAGAAAGCAAAATGTTCAATACATAGGCTTTGGTTTTTCAAATGGTTGTATAACGTAGATCTTTAGTTACACAAATGCCTCCTTGACTGCAGTGAGGCACCAAAATAAATAAAAAAATCGAGGCACCAGTGATGGAACCCTAATGAAATTCATGGCCAGTGCTGCTCCTATCTGAACAGAAGCAGACCATTTTTACAAACATTGTTTACTCAAATCTTGGTTCAAATCTCTACTTCCTCACATCAGGTTTAGAGACAAAAACCAAACACAGATCACAAAAGGCATCCACTATTGACAGCATTTATCTATATTTTATCCAGCACTATTAATTCACAACCTAGATACAATCCTTCAACTTCATGTTACTTACATTTTTCTTGTTGCTGGTAAGTGAGTCAAACGCTTTAATCATTGTTAAACTTCTACAAAGAACAGAAGAGCTGAGTTTCACCACATACCTTACCTGCAATTTGGACCTGCCTGTGGAATGGTCCTCCTATCAACTGAGTATTATTCTTCAATAGAGAGAAATAAACTGAATTTTATTTATTTACCTAATAGCATTTAGTATGGTAAAACTCAGCCCCGTTTTAAGATGTGCTTCCCAACAAACCAACCCATCAGAAATGGTTTTCAATTCTCTGAAAGAGAGTGTTATCTGCACTTTTGTTCTTGGTACAAGAGAGGAAACATAATTGTATATCCAACTGAAAATATAGAGACTATCGACTAGAATGAAAATATCCTCACTGGAATCTTGCCAGGACAGTTGGGCAGACATTCCAGCTCCCATGACAAATGCCAAATGATCTCTGAAGGCATGGTTTTGCAGTCTCATTTTTAGATTCTACCTGAAAAATAGCACCTGTCCTACAACCTTCCCTGACATTGTGCTGGGGAACTGGATCGGTGTGAACTCAGGACACCACAGATGGAGGCAACACCACTGCTTCCTAATCCTATTTGTTCTTGAAGATTTCTGTCTAGGCACTGATTAGGTCCCATCCTCTTCTGGCTAAGAAACCTGCAAGAAGTCAAACCCAAGCATGTTCTAGCACAGCCAGTAAGACAAACATCACAAATAGTTCCAGCAAGACCAGGACAGTAGTCACTCCTGCATGATCTAAGCACATGACCATGAAACAACGTTTGAATAAAACTATCAAGCAAGCTTTTGCAAACAGTTCAGGGCTCCATGTTCAACAGATATCCCCTCACACATTATTTTCTCTCCATCAAGTACCCCACTGAAAGCACGATGGAAGAGAAAGACAAAGACCACCAGATTTCAGGCCTTCAGATCTGAAAGGACTGGTGTAAGGGCTCACACTGCATTCTGTGATATAGGTGGCCAGGTCCTGCTCCAGGAGGGATCGCTGGGTCTCAGAGGCTTTCAGTTCCACCTCCTTTTGGCTAAGTACAGCCTCCACCTCTGACACTCTCCGGTGCAACCGCGTCATTTCCTGCTCCATCTGCAATAAATATCAAAAGGTTATAAAGGGGCTTCACAAGCTTTGTTAACTGCTACTTTCAGAGCTCTCTTTGTAAGGAATTTGTCTCCAAGAGACTTCTAAGCTATGTTTCTCCAAAGGGTGTTTAAATTCCGATACCATTGTCTCTGCTCCAGGAATGCACAGTTCTTCTTAAGGACAAGTAGTAAGTCTAAGTCACCCCATTCATTCAAGCTGCTTGTTCATATTCAGTCATTCTTCGAACCCCAGTTAGCAAAGAAGACACAATCATTTTTCACCTGACTTGCGGAGATGGGTCACTTTAACCTTATCCCAAATCCATGCCGGACCAGAAGATGGTTTCCCCCCATCTCCTTGTCAGGAGCAAATGGTCAAATCCAGAACAGAGCAGGGAGAAAAGTAATGGAACGCTCATAAAAGTCTCAAACAAGCAGTAAGTGTTAAAAGACTCCACCAGGTTCCCTTTATTGGAGCACAGCAACTGTTATGAGACGTTCACCATAAGCAGTGACGTGACAACAGTTATATAAGCAGGAGCTGATGAGTGAGGAAGAGCCCCTCAGAACAGTACCGGGGTAACTGTTGTGATGAAGAGGCACGGCCTGCAGGAAGCAGCAGTCGTCTGTGTCAACGCTGGGACAAGGACAGTTTAAAATCCAGAGCCACTTCTTGTTAAGATAAAAGTATCTAGAGCAACAGCATGGCCTAAATTCATCTCCCTTTGTACTGGACAGGAAGCCACCTCTCTGAAGGAAAAGCACTTTGCCCACCACGAGTCTGGATGATCAGCAGCATCTGACAGATCCCTGGACATACAGTGGTTGCAGATTCCTGGAGCAATGGAGATGGCCAATCGCATAAATAAATACCTTGTGACACTTGTCCTGGGCGTCTTGGAGCTCTTTGCTCTTGAGAAGAAGTGTCTTTTCCATGGAGCTGAACTTGGCTGGAGAATCCACACTTGAAAAAACAGATCTAAAAGAGCAAAGCCAAACAGCACATGAACACAGGCAAAAGGTAGAGAATTCTGATTCATGCAGCCTCTGTAAAGCCATTGTGTACTTACTTATCCCAGGATAAAAGAAAGGTGCAGCAATTCCAGTCTAACAGCCATCATTTCAGATCAAACGTACCATAAAAGCTGATGACAGTATATCATTATTAAATAATCCATGTGTACTTCTAGTTACAATATTAATATTTTCCATCAGCAGGTATGTCACAGTGCAAAACAATAAATCACAGCAACAGCATTGCATAATTTGTAAGAATTTATAAGTGCAACAAAACCAAAGCATAAAGCCAAAGGAACCTTTGGAAAGATAACAAATTTCCGGAGAAATGCTTTTTATTTGGTACTTTATTTTTAAACAGGTTTTTAAATTATCACGGAACTATAAAAGCCCTAAAAACTTCAACATTTCATAATCTGCACCACAGGAAGAAGAGTTTAATATCCTTAGTTACATTCTGTGAATCGAAATTGAAACTTCCCTAACCCAATTCATATGATCCCTACGAACTCAATCAATATCAATATGATTAGTCACACTGCAGAACTTCAGAGCTCCACTTACAAGTAATTCTTTTTCATGAGACACAACTTAACTGGACTGTTCGAAACAATTTGACTCCAGAAACCTGGGGGAAATATTTACTTGTTCTTAAGCTTTCTGTCTAATTGGGACTCAGCATTTAAGAAGTTTGCCATTTCTGTTAGTCTAAATTCATTCTAGAAAATGATAGGAAGCCACCTGATGTTTGGGAGTATATTTTTAGTGCCTTGCAGTCTTAAATATGCAATCTGCAACCAAAAAATTAAGTACACACATCAAAACATAATTTTAAAAATCACATTCTCCCTCGCATAAAATGATTCAAACTAGATATTTAAGCAGTTACTGATGGAACCAGTGTTAACTGATAGGTGAACACGCAGGAGCACAATGAAGGTGCTAATAAAAGATCATACAGGCTGCCCACACATTGCTTTCTGCTTCTCCTGGCCACAGTTTGGTGTGCAGCCAGCTATCCCCATGGAGAGAAAGGCGCTTTGAGCAGCTCTCTGCATATAGCCACACACCCACACACAGCAGCACAGGCTCCTCTTAACACCAAGGAAAGTTTCATTCCATCACCACCATTTTCTGAGAAAAATCTACTCCTTAATCCAACTCGATATGCAACATAGGCACAGGAAGAGAGACGGGGATTTTGATGAAAATGCTGCAGCAACATTTCTGTATCAAAGAGATCGGCAGCACCAGCACCTCAAGCTGTCAGTAGGAAACCCTGTTTTGATATCAGCAAACAAACACAGCAAAACCCACCAATTCTGCCCTGAGAGGTCAAATATTAATATCTCTTCAGAAACCTGATATGGAAAAACTTTGAAGAAAGAATCCTGCATGTCAATGATACAGATATGATCAGGACTTACTGAAAAAAAAAAAAAAGTTTAAAATTAATGCTTTTATGCAGCATTCCTTTAGTCCTGGTCCAATCACTCCGATCCGTCAAATTACCATATTTAAAAATCAATTTATAAAGCATGTCTATACTCCTACAGAGAAAAGGCAACCATCTGAGAAAGATGCATATTAAATCCCATAACAGCTGGGTGTACAAACAAGGCTAAAAATGAATAGTTGAGAAAAGCAGTCTAAAAATACAAATTAAAGCTCACATTAACTAAAAAAGACACTAAGGAATCTGCTTTCAAATGTTAATCAAATATATGTAAATAGCTGCAAATATGTACTGAGACAAGTCTGAAAAATCTTCTTGTAATAAAAATTTATTTTTACAGGCCTGAACTGTACTGGCTGAAGCAATCTTTTTTTTCAGTTACAGTTTCAACCTTCTTAAACCTGAGGCACTACCTGAGAAAACTCCAGCCAATTCTCACAGACCTGTTTTTACTTGTGGCTTCTATTCCACCTCCCTAAAGGAGCTAATTTTATCCGCTATTTTTGCTTATTTGTTTTATTAGCTATTAAAAGAATCAGAGCCTAATATTACAGGCACCATTTTGCTTTTCAGAAATTCCTCCTAGTAAGCCAGCTTGAAGCATCCATATGCACAGCAAGCCAGGCAGGAACAGGATGGATCCAGGGAAGGAGATGCAGAGCTCTGCAGAGACAGGTGGTTGAGCCGGGTGGGATGGGCTGGGACAGAGAGCAGGAGACTGACTGAAGTTTGGATTTCATGAGGTGACTGCAGAGGGAGCTGCTCCTCAGGGTTGGTGTTGCCTTTGGCAGGGAAGAGGAGGCTACAAACTAGAACTACAATCTTTCTTCCACATTCCTGTCCAAAGAAAGGAAGAAATTCCTTAAAAATATATGTCCTGGTGACACGACAATTCTCCTGCCGTGGAAATAGTACATCTTATCCCCAAGGGAAGCTGATTTTGGTTAGCACTGGACACACAGCTTTTAACAGACTTGCTTTCCCAGTAATTCTTTCCTGTGTACAAATTGTATTAGAACAACTTCCTGAACATCCATACAACCTTCAAAGTATCAGAAAGGGGCAGACAGAGGAAATCATGAGAAATGGAATACCGGCTAATCTAATAAGCCTTGTCATGGTGATAGAAGCTCTCAACAGAGCATGACAAGGTGGAAAATACCCACATTTCTGGGGCACTTACATTCTTCCTCAGTCAGCATCATTGCAGAAATTAAACACACACAATCCAACATCAAAAGCCATGATGCAAAGCTATCATTCAGGCTGGGACCATCTCAGAGTATTTCATTTAATTAACTGCTACATCTGGATCAATTCTCTTAGCACAACAGAGCAGTTTCTGCTGTTTCCTCTGAAGTGTGAAAAAATAGATTAACAAAAGGTAACCAGCATCCACCAACAAGAAAATTGTAATAAAAGATTAAAAAAACCCCAAAGTCAAATCTGTAGTACCAAGCTCTGATAGCACTGCGGCTGTGCCAAGTTACTTTCCAAAGAAGAACTGCCTGCATGACTAAAAACCATGTAAACTTACAGCTGACTAGTGATTTCACAGCTAAATCAGCAGCAGCCTCAACCAGCAGAATGATCAGAAATGGTGCTGGTTGTGTAAAAGCTCCTCCAGTCCCAACGTGGCTGAGATGAAGAAGAAAGAAAGCATTAGCAGAGGAAAAGCTCCAGGATGACTCTGGGGTATCAAACATGTCCCTTGGTCCCCCCCTGTGCATCACATCACAACTCGTAACTTCCTGTGTCCTTTGATGCCACTCTCATAAACCCCCAACTCACCTGTGCTCCTTCCTTCTCACAGTGATTGGCACCATCTGTCCTAATCCTGGCCCCCACACAACATGCCCATAATCTCATCCCCCATCCCTCATGCTCTATTCCTTTTAGCATTATATTCATCTGTACCTTCCGCCCCCTCCTAAATGCTTGCTCAGGCCTAAAAAAAAACCAACCAAAAACAAACAGTGATACCATCAATCTGTGAATAGAGCTTGCTGAAGCAAAGCATATTTTTGGTATGCTCATCCTGTGCTTCCTCTTTAATCTATCTTTGGTGAAAGAGCTCACCAGAACCCGACAAACTGTTGGAAGGAATCAGTAGTCCTTCTTTTTGGAAGAATGGCCCGTTTTAACTCTCAGTATTTTATAATGACAGTCATGAATCCATATCAGATTTGTAAATTAAAAAAAAAAAAAAAGAACAAACAGAAACAATCCCAATAACCCAAGAAAACAGAAAAACCAAAACCCCAGAAACCCTGAAAAAAACCACTTCTTACGACCTTGCAGAGAGGATGCGGGCAGGCAAAAATTTGCATTATAAAGTATTTTTTAATTAGGTATTTTGGTATATTTTATTTGGTATTGATTTTTATTAGGCATTTATTTTTATTAGGTATTTATTTTTATTAGGCAGTTTGGTATATTTGGTTAACCCTGGATTTATAACATATTTATCTTACGCCTTCAGGCTCCTGCTAGTCACCTGCAAAGGACAAGAACGATTTTCCTTCACCACTTGATGCATATTTTTGGCACCCAAGGGTTTTTGTCGCTTGTTCTAAGCACTGGAGATCAGCCATGGTTAGGGACAGGAAGGTGGGGCTGGCTTTTAATGGAATTAAACCCTCAGTTGCCTCTTATCTTGTCATAGTCACACGCTCGCAGCCAAACCAGCAGCCAGGTTTGCAGCCAGACAGGCTCTTCTCCCCCACATCAGGAATTCAGAGGCCATGATGGGAGAAGGACTCAGCTGGTCCTTCTCTGCAGCCTCAAACCCAGCTCTTAGAATCACACAGCACGTTTATTTAACAAGTACTTTGCTGGGACAGGAACCTATGGCATAAGCAATTAAACTCTTGATTTTTCCTGATTGCTTCTTAAAACTCATCAATGCCACGACTTTTGCTCTTCTGTTAAATTTCACAGTTGTTAGAGGGTCACAGATTCATCCCAAGTCTCATGGGCAACTCTGTAATTTAATGAACCCTTCTAAGCTACACACCAACTACATAATTTCTGGCAACAGGTCTAAGTGACTTAGGTGAACCCTCCTAGCCTGTGTCATTGGGAGAAGGAGGAAAATGGAAAACAGAACTTCTTTTACCTTCCTTTTCTTTTTACTGAACTATCTGAAATCCCTAGCTCAGCCAGACCTTCTTACTGTCCAGTGAACGAGGGCAAGAGCATAACCCTGAACTTCATGGCTTGACAGCCCTCAAATTGAAAGCAACGAAAGTTTCAAGGACCTTGTTACTGGCACTCTGCAGCTGCCTGGGCTCACTGTGAGCAGCACTGGAGGGTTCGTGCTGCAGACAGGGAAACAGATCTGCATCACTTAGCAACCATAAGGCTGGACTTTCAGAGGAAAGGTTTTAGGGAGAAAAATTCTAATCAACTTCCTGACTTAGGACCTTCCAGAGAAGATGTCCCAAGATTCACAAGAGATAAACCTCCCCCCCTCCTTTTTACTGTTTACTGTTCTCTATCTAGAATTTGACGTTCAAGCTAGTGTGGACAGAAACAGTACTGTATTTCCCCAAGTAAAACACACACTAGACAACATTTTATAAGTAAGAAGTTACCTTTATAACCCAACTGCAGTGATACTGAGAATAAACTAATCACTGCGTTATTTAAATACAGATATATTTTCAAGTCTCTGCAAGCTCTTTGCCGTATTTAAATCACCTTCTTAGAACAAAATGCAAATATTAACTGCCAAAAATCACAAAGTGCATTTATCAAGATCTCATTCAAAAAAAGAAGCCAATAAGATCTACCTACATTAAAATTATTTGGGGGAAAATTAAACGCATGATGTCTCTCTGTTCCGGTACAGGGAAAAAACAGGCCACACAAAACAGAAATTTTACTTCAGTCCAAATTTCTCAAGAGGACATTAATCTCTATATTCTTCTGCTGTAACTCTTCATATCTATTACCAAAATTCAAATATAACTTCCATATGCCTTTTCAGCACCATCTCCACAGAGGAAGCACATCAATCCATCTGCTACAGCTGTCTCAGCCTCCAGCACGGTTACACCACTGTTCTGAGACTTTACCTCACACTCCTCCTCAGTTCTAGTCCTGGGCCCGATTACATGTAGATTTTTACCACACATACGTGGTCACTATTGAGGCTCTTCTGTTACCTGAATGGCTATTTAGCCTTGGTACATGGATTGCAGCTCCCCAGGCAGAAAAGATAATATCTTAAGTTAAACTCATCACTCCCAAATTAAGACAGATTTTAACCCCAGGTATCTACAGATCTAACATTCCATTTTTCTAATTCTGCTGACAATATTAGATCATTTCACCAAAAGAACACTTTTTGTTGTCTCCCTTTTGCCACAAGAACTCTGCTGAGGAGGGACAGCCAAAGATTCCCTTTTTATTACTGGCATAACCATCATATAACCTTGATTCACGGTGTGGGCAAGATCAAAGATGTCAACAGTATCACCAGATTTGGTGACACGTTTACTGCAGAGCAACTATCACAACCAGTATGACAAAAAATGAAACTTGATTAAGACAGATTGACAAGCAAGTCCCTGAAGGGAACTAACTAGCAGGAATGAACGATGGTTGACACGAAAACACAGCACCCCAGTGCACTGAATCACTAACCCAGCCAAAGCCACTGCGTTCCTGAGAGGCCTCCAGATCCCGAGGTGAGGACTTCCCAACTTAATGCACTGCACTAATACTTTTTCAATAGCTCTGTCATCAGAAACTAACCACCCACCAAATCAAATGGTTTATACCACATTACTTATATTCTTCTTTTCCTCTGATTCATTCCCTCGGAAAGCAGGTTTTTCTTTCCATGGAAAACCATTTCTTCTAGATCTTCACATCCCTCCACACACACACACACTGCATATTTCATCTGAATCTCCAGTCTCTTAATACACAGTACAGCAATGTCCAGTCCTCCCATTTAACTTGACCCAGCAGCACACAGCCAGCTGCCATCAGCTCCTTCTCTTGGTCACTGACCCATTGCTGCACATTCCCAGGTTAGTGGAACTCCATTTCTGTGGATCACTGATTTAGCCTTACACATCCCCAGCACTTGGTGCCCACTCTCTGACCCAATAAAATAACACCACCCCCCTTTTCCATCTCTGAACTCCTCAGTATTCTCCCCCTTGCAGGGATCTGCAGTACCAGAAATGCAATCATCTACTGCTCCCTGCTTAACAGCAACAACTAATTCAAAGTATTTCAGCAACAATTTCAATAATAACTGGTTTAGAATCAATCTTTCCATCCCTTTCCCTCCCCTTCATCCCAGAAATAATCACAGAACGGTAGGACATGCACAAGGCACAGCAGCAACAGATCAAGCCCGAATCTGGCAGCTTCCCTACAGCAGAGTACAGGTCAGTTAAAACAGCTTTTCCCCACAAACAACATCGTCGCTGTAACAAACCTGCCCATTTTTCCAGTGGTCCTATCCACCTAGGCAATAATTCCTACTTACTCTGGTCTGAGGATCCCCAATGCCTTGGTGAATGAAAACCCCACAAACGGCAAATCTTCCCCCGAGAATCCTGCTGGGCTCAACTGGCGCGTAGAGGATAAAACCCGCGAATTCTTCTCTGGTTCATCAAAATTTGAGGTGTCATCATCAGACTTGAGAGTAGGAACGAAGGGGGGAGGAGCTGGTGAAAAAAAGCAAGAAGAAAAGACAAAATTCAGCTACAGTTCACTCTGCAACAGTCCCACTCATTCAGTGCTTGCAATGGCACTGCAGCTCCTGCTTTTAATCTTGCTAACACAAGCAGACTGAGCTGCTGCTCTCAAAGCGTATTACAGCAACAAGAGATTAACCCTTGAGGCACCAACATGGCTACCACTCTGCAGGCACAACATCTCCCACACCGATCAAACTGGGCTTTAGCTCGGGCATTTGAGACTGTGGGCTTCGGGGTTTTTTTGTTTCAGGTTAGGATGCTGGGTTTTTTTAAACACGTGCATTGAATTAAATCAAAGCACCAGGCTAAGTAAAACAGTGCTGTAATACAGCTAAAAAGTCAGTCGATTCTGATTCATCTTGAAAAGGAAAATGTCTCCAACCTGTCCAATTAGTGACACTACCTGAGAATGAAGCCTGATCCTGTGCCAGTCAGCTGAGGGATATATCTTACCCTTTAGCACTAACAAGAATCTTCCCAGCACGGGCTTCTAATCAAGAGAAAACTGGTCTTTCTCCTGGAAGGTTCTAACAAACTATAGCTACTAGAAACTCACTGGTCCTTAGGAAAGGAAGAAAGTAAGATTTTATTTCTCTGAAAGATCTTGCTGAAGATCTGGAACTCTTGTCGGGACACCACTGCAGTCTGGCTCTGATACAATCAGCTCTGAAGAGAGGTATAAATAGCAGGAATTACAATGTATTTCTTAGTATAATTTCTAAATTGGTACCACTTAACTTGTCAAGCAGTTGTTTAATTTCAGCCGATTTTCTTGCATTAGCTTCAGTTTAATTAACCCAAGGAACAAAAGGACAAGTTCTCCTCAATGATGTGCAGCACCCGAGCTACCTGCTGGCTTGGCTATGTGCGGGAAAGGAATGAATGCAAGAGCCTGCTGTGCAATTCCTGCCTCATTAAATCACGTTTTCTAACATTTATTTATTTATTTCATCACTTAGGTCCCCACTCCTGCAACACTATATAGAGCTGAAAAAGAGATTAGCCAAGGAGACAGCTCTTCAGTCAGCAACCAGAACAGCCCATTGTCACCAGCTGATGGAAGTGGAGTGTGCTAAACCCGTTACCATGGATCCAGTATGGATCTCCTGGAGCTGAAGGGCTGATGAGGATTGAAGAACCGGGAACAAACATTCCAACCCCTGCAGTGCAGGCTCCCTGCTCCTCACTCCCTGCATGCTCGGGGGTTTAACCCTACCTGCCTGCATCGTGACAGATGCTGCTGCCGCCGGGACTGACAGGGGCAGAACCAGGCACGGCTGGAGCTTGCTGGCTCCCTCTAGGCTGCCAAAGCCCTCCACTGCCCGCTGTTAACTCTTCATTCTCTACACAAATGTAGGTGAAACTACCCACCAGACCAGCAGGAAGAGGCAAAAGGAAAAAAAAAAGAAACCTGTCTGTGTGAACAGCCAAATCCCAACTACACACGCAGGCTTTGTTAGCAGCTCCCCGAGGAGCCATCCTGACGCTGCTCCCAAGCAGGGAAGTGACAAGAAATTCCATGAAGCAGATAGGATGCTGCTCACGTACAGTAGTTCCAAGTACATTGGAATGAGATAAATGGGGAAAAGATACTAATCGAATAGGTTCTGTAGGTAGCAGTTTTACTTACTGGCTCCAGAACATTTAAAATTTCTGTCAATATCATGAATTTATTAATTCCTTCTCTTTTATTGGTTATAATACAAATTCAGATCCAATACAATGCTGATATTTATGTACCATAAACGTAATTTTGAAATACAGATCGTTGGTTAGGATGTGTATGGGGTTTTTTTAAATCAGTTAATGTCAGAATGATGTCCAGCTACTCTTCCATATCCTCTTAATGATTAAAAACAGAGAACTAACAGAAAACAATTTGCAAGTGTTTCATTTTTAATGTAAATATAAGCCCAAAGTTACAGTTAATTCACAGCAGGGGAGGATTAATTCAGGATTAGTATTTTTTAGTTCAGGACATTTGCTGAAAGATCTCTGCACATGCTCTTACAGGAAGGGGCTGCTCTGAGGTTTTTAACATTGTTTCTGAAGACAGATATTGTCTGTGAGATAAACTAATAGGGAAAACAGCAAACTCTTCATCTGGGAAAATCTAGAATCTTTCTTAAAGAGGTACCAAAACCCAACTTGGCTGCCTTTTTATAACAGTATAAGCCCCCTGTTCTGCACTTGCCAGAGCCTGACAGATAACTTCATCTCTGAAAGGGAGAGCTAGAGCCTTACTCCTCACTAGAAATCAGCAAAGAAGATCTTAAAAGAGTCATTTTCAAGCCCTTGCAATTAAAAAGAAAGTCATTGCTCTTACTAACAGTAAGAATTCTTACTCAAACCACATGCAGAAAAGAAAATACCATTTAACTATGCACGCACATAAAAAGATGAAAAGCGCTCAGTGGGGGCACAATGGATGCACAAAGATAAAACCGAATGTGAGACAGAGCAAACCTTTGGGGCTGGTGGGAAACTAGTTTAAAGAGCACAGTGTTTTACACCACAGCTTCCTCTAATGCTTAATAAAATATGAGAACAAAGAAGAGAAATGGTGAACACTGGAATAAAAAATAATGAAAAAATTCTTTGCCCTCTATGTTGCATTCGCTAAAATCCACGACTAACAGTCCAAAAACTCTGCAACTCTGCAGTGTAACTTGATATTAATAATATTTGTATTGATACTAACTCTGATACTTGTATCAAGAAATAGTAGCAACTGAAGAGGAAACTTAGAATAGTTATTCAATTAAAACACCTCTAGATGTCAAGTAGTTCTGAACTTGTCAACAGTGACTGAAAGTGAGAAGCAGAACTTCTTTAGAAGTTTCAGCACAGGAGAAAAAAAAAAATCACTCCAGAGTAATAACTGGGAGCAATTATATATTAAAAAAAAAAGTTAGATCCACTCTGTCTGATTTTGTTAATTATTTGGTACCTTCTTTATAGTCTTTTTTATTTCCATGACTAAGGAGTCCCCTGTCTGATGTCCAAAATACCCACAGAATAAACAGAGTAGTCTTGTAAAAGCAGGTTAAACCAGACAAGCAATTTTGTTCTCAAATGTGGGTCCCATGATGGCACAATCTCTAGTTAAATTATTATTTCTCGCTTAAAATCAGAAAGCTGTCACACAACTATAGTATTTTCAGAACAAGATGAAGACTGCTGAATGCAAATACATGGATGTGCTTATCAGTTGCTTCTTTAAGGCAAGAATCCTTTAGCAGAGGTCAAGACAAGCCCCTGAGAGCTAAATGTGAACACGCTGCCATCGCTTCTGACAAGGTGAAAAATTTGCACTTTTTTTCAGGCTCACTCAAAAGGGAGGCAAAACAATTACTCAAAAAGACGCTGAACCTGATGTTTCTACTCATGCAAACTGGTTGGGTATAAAGCCCTCTTTTTGTCTCTGAGATGTTACAACGAAAGCACATGTTCTGTTTACCATTTAAAGTATCTTGTAGAGAACTGCATGTTTTAAAAAAGCCAATTGCTTGCCTAGATACCTCCCCACTTGTGGAAGGATGTAACCCTCTTCCATCTGTTCCAAAGGATGACTTTCAGAGGAAAAGGGGGTGTTGTAGGTTGCTTAGTTTAAATAAAAATTTAAAAAAAAGAAAAAGAAAAAACCAAAAGCAGCACACACACACTCAAGTACTTTAACCAGTTTATCATTAAGATTAGATAAAGTGTCTCTAATGGAAATAATTTTTTGAACTCTGCACTAGTGTGTGTATTTATGACTAGTTTAGAGAACATTGCCTTAACCAGGTCTTTCCATCATTTCAAAATATTTTCATGCAAATTGAGAAAAGAGAGACTGCATTTCCCCTGGGACAGTGAGAGACTCAGCTGAAATATGAGACTTAAAAGCAATACAGAATGTTTCTTAAGGATAAAAACGTGTCTTTTCTTGATCTACAAGGTGATCTATAAATGCTTCCCGAGAAAAAGCATCCACACAGCCTTTTTAAGTAGGTTAGGCATTACTGTTCCTGGGGCTCTAACAGCCCTATTTGAGAAGGTGTTATGGAAGAAAAATAGAAAATCCCAGTGATGTAATTTAAGGATGTTTTCTCTAAGACCACTTACAAAAAAGCCACTGTACTAGTTCCAACCAATCTATACAATATTATCTTAACACCTCTAGTGTTCTGTCAAGACAAGGATCCAACACGTACATTTCTGTTAACAGAAGTGATCTTCAGGCTGAAATGAAAGTGATCTCCACTTCAAGAAACAAGTCAATAAATTTCTCTGAAGACAAGCATGAAACATCACAGTGTTTAACTGTTAACATGCTGAATGACAACTTTGGGTCCAGAAGGATAAGGAAGTGCCTTGAACTTGTGAATAATGAGATTTGGGTCCCTGCTTGTTTGATGGCAGAAAACAGCCTAAAAATCAGTCTTTAACACTTTCACGAGTTCTTCCATTTGCACAAGACATTAATTCTTTTCCTCTCATATATATGGTTTCCTCATGCAAGTCCAAACATGCCATTCCATTTTCAAGACCTCTTGGACTGCAGTTACCAAGCAATTCTTAAAATGAAAGGCTCTTTATGCTTACATATGTATTGCTTAGATAATAAAAGTCTTCTGACCGTCTCCCAGCTAGGCTTCAGCAAAGCAGTTTGTTGGTTCCAAATTAAAAAGCTGATGCAGTTTATGGATTTGAAATTACAGAAGGTAGCCAACAAAATCCCCAAATTATAAATGTAGCCTTGCTGCGGGTAACTCAAGTATGTCGTCCCTCCATTCTCTACCTCTGATTTTAGATAATTATTATGTACTCAAACAGTTCTGTTATCAACTTTCCAGTGAAATAACTGATCATTTAGCTGAAACACAGGTAGAAATGTGCTTATTCCAGGTAAACAAATTTCAAACTATTTTCAGAAAATTCTGTCAAGTAAATCAACACAAACTTTTGAAAGTTTTGGGTTACTTTATTTGTGAGAGGAAGTGTGGGGGTGTCTGTTTTGGGGTGCTTTTTTATTTTTTAATAAGCTTTAGAAGTCATTAAATAACAGAAGTAAACACAGAGCAAAATTCATAAGTGTGTTTCAGTATAATACTCCAAAACTACCTGTTGAGACAAATTCAGTTAAAACTGACCTCAGGTTTAATGATTTGATCCTGTTTCAGTAACTTAAGAGCTGCTTCTATAGACACACATTACTTGATCCCAAGGAAGTTGAGAGCTTTTTTTAGAGGCAACAATCTTTTGGAAAGAGGTTTACTAAAAAGTCAAGTGTTTCATAGGTTACCATAACAACAAAATGCAACACCGAAAAACCCCTTAATGACACATTCTTAACCAAAATCAGTGCATTAAGAATGGCTATCCTGGAGCTCTCAGCATGATAATTAAATATGTGCAAGGCAAAGGTACCAATTTTTTTTCTACCTTGCTCAGTTTGAAATAGAAATTACATCATTGCTCTTATAGATTGAATAAGTCTGACTGCAGTGACACAGAATTTGTTTAACAGTCATAGAATCATAGAATCATTTCAGGTGGCAAAGGCCTTAAGATCACCAAATCCAACACTCCATAACCCCAAAATCTTTGACCGGATTAGCCTGAAGCAGTGAGATTCTTTAATATAAACCTAAATCCTGTGGCCTCTTCCAACACTCACTAGTTTCCTAATTTTCTCAGGCTGCCATTGCTCCAGTCAAACACCACTATCAGCAGAGGTCAAGATTAGAAAGAGACCTTTAGCTTTTAGATAGCCCAGGTCCAACCTGACAGAGGTTTTGAACAGAATGACAGCACCACTGCCCCGAAAAAGCAGCTCAAGGAGAGCCACTGCCGAGAGCAAAGCAAGAGGCGATACATTGAATCTGCTGCTTCAAGCAAGGAGACTGCTGTGTTTTGTGCTAGTTACAGTGGGGGTTCATCGAGGATGAGGCATAACAACCAAGTCAGGGGTCAAAAAATCGTCACAGTGGGTAGGTCTGGATATTACAGGCAGTGATTCAATCCACTGGCCAGCTGCAGGCAGAAATGGGATTTTTTTTTTTTTAAATCCCAAATGATTATTTCAACATCACAATGACAGCAGGGCTGCCTACCGGCTCACCCATCAGCATCACCACTGCCACATGAAGTGGCGAAAATGCTCAATTAACTCATGCAGTTGTGTGAATCCTAGACAGGCAATTGCTAAGGAAACACCAGAACATATGCTCACACGGCACTTCTTTCTTCTAGATCTGAGATAATATGATATAAATGCTATAGAAAAATATCAGAAACTGGTGGCTTAGGCAGGGCTCTGGGGAAAGAAGGCAGAGTGAGCTGGGAAATGTATGCTAAAATGATGAAAAGGCCTAGAGGCTCAATGGCTCTCAAAGGGCAGAAACAATGGAATTTAACAGAATAGCAACTCCACAAGTTCAAAATTAATGAATCAACAGAAAAGTGAGCAAACAGTCTGTGGAGCTGCTGACAGCTGAAGTGCTGAGATAGTCATCAAAAGTAGAAGCACTGGGCTTAGCTATTTATCATGGAAAATGGAGCACAATCATTCCCTTACAGCATATTTGATAAAAAATATAACGCAGGCATGTTGCTCGTCCAGATATTCTTAGAGTCCAAATAATTTCAAATACTATCCAGCACAGGTCAGACACCCATACAGAGATCATTGATGATCTGTGAAATATTTGCTTTTGCCATGGAGCTGAAGCCTCAGTACGTCCAAATACTGAATTCCAGTGTTTACATGGTATTAGAAGCAGTTTTCTGAACAGAAAATTATCTGCCTCGGTGGTTTTATTCTACTCCTAGTTGAATGAACAGATTTTTGTCCAAAAAACCAGTGATATATTATCCCCAGTGACTCTGAGGAAAAACTCCAGTGGCCCTATGGCCATGGACATTTCATCACCTACTGGAACTACAGAAAATAAACCAACCTTCAGTGAAGTTGGTTCACAAAGCAACGAAAGACAAAGCTGAAGATACAACAAAAAAACCGAGATGAAGCCCAAATGAAGCAAACTGAGGTGGTAGAGGCCTGAATGAACCTACTGATGCATTTTAATCTGAGAAAGCACATGAAAAGGACCATTTTGATTTTCCAGTCTAGTGCTTGCAGTAATATGGCAATTGCAGCTGAAATTCATATGGAGTTTTATTAAACTCGTCTCACCTTACAGTTTTCACCTGAGATGTTAACACAGCCTATTCAAAAACCAAAATGAGCTGTTTTGTTAAAAACACCTGCTCCAGGACACAGTCCTGTTTCATAAATTTTCCCATTAACCAAAGAATCAGAAACTCTTCATAAATACAGGGGTTTTTTGCACTTACTGTTACGAATATTATTCCAGTCAATTTTAGAAAAAAATGGGTGGCAGCAGAGGCCTTCATAACCCAGCCTTTCCTTCTGCCCACAAAGCAGGCTCTGGATCAGGTCAAGAAATTCACTGCTAACTTTCACATCCTCTGGGAACTTCAGAAATCTCTGCATTAGAAAGAAATGGATTTCTGCTCAGTAGGAAAACAGGCTCAGAACAGTAAGATTAAGTTTCATTATTCTGAGATATGTCAAGCACAAAGGAGGAATATTTATAGCACACAAATAAAAGCATGGTGCTTTTTATCCAAATAGGCTTTTATATGCATTTCCTGCAGTAAAGATAAGAACACAGGAACAACCATTCCCACCCTGGCCAATGGTATCCCAGGTCACCATCTGACACTGAGCAATGGCCAACAGCACACACAAATGAAAGAGTAAAACAAGACACTTTCCCAGAAAATTCTCCCAAACTTCCAAGGGTTTGTGGCTTAGAAGATTTTTCTGAACCAGGGATGATGACACCTCTTACAAAAAATAACTTGATATCTACACTACAGAGACATGTAAATACAGTATAATGCATACATTCCAAGTATTTTATGAACATAACAAAGTAAGAGACATCCACAAACTTATTTTCTCAACTGTAAAAACAGTCTTTAGTTACGGCCTTTTTACCCACGAACAGGGAAGGAGTTCTCTCTACCTGGAAGTTCATGATGTTATTGAAGGTTTTTGCTGAAGTCCCTTCAGTGAAGGGAGTTCTTCCATAAATCATTTCATAGGCAATGACTCCGAGGGACCACCAGTCACACTCTGGACCATAAGAGGCTTTGCCATCCCCGCTCAACCCTGTCAGCATTTCTGGTGCCATGTAGTCAGGTGTGCCAACAGGCAGCCTGGCATTCACCTGGAAGCAAAGATATACCGAGTGAAATTACAGCACTTTCTGTTCATTTTCACCTTGTTTCTTTTTTTTTTTTTCTTTTTAATGAGGCATAATTTTCAGCCCTCCAAGTGAATTTCAAGCAAGTAATTTTAAGCAAGGCTGTTTGGCAAACAAGTGCAACATTAAGGACACTGCTGATAAAAAAACAAAACAAGCTATTTGGAATAAAAAGAGTCAAATCATCAGAGCAAACTGTTATTAGAAAGTACAAACTCTTAAAGTAGAAAAGCTGCATTCCAAAAAGCACAGGATTACCAAACAGATGTTTTAAGCAGAAAATACAGTCTACCTCTACTGCTTCAAGTCGTATTAACAGGAATTTCGTAGCTGAAATTTCAAAACCAGTCAAATTTAGACAGAAATATTCCCTGTCCTCATTCCTCTATCACCCCTACCTTTTCACCTTGTGTTCATGATCAGCAAAGTACTAATATCTGAATTTCTGGACCGCTTAGAAAAGGTAATCCAGGAGTCAAAACTGCAATCATTTTTGCCCTGAGTGGCATAAAGAATGAAACAGAACAGCAGGCAGGCTAACACAAAAACCTGAGGGTGACTGAAAAGATAATGCGAAGAAAACACTTAAAAGGAAAATGCAATGCAGAAGGCACTGAAAATGCAAGAACAGGGAAAAGAGAATAGTAAGAATCACATCAAAAAGCAAATGCTATGAAGAAAGAAAAACTCTAAAACAAGACCGGAATCTGGTGCAGAACTTCATGTTCTCACTTAGATATATTTTAATTTTAAATTTTCACTGGAAGTTGTACTCAGTTACAAAACTTACAGGGAACTTATAAAAAACTCCACTGATTCAGATTTGAATGTAGAGCTTTCTGATGAGTGACGCCCAGAACACGAATGTGGTTCATTTTAATCAAGAGGTCCCCGGCCATCAGAGCTATGCCACCTTAGTTACAACAGACATGATTTTCCTCCCAATTATGAACAATTATAAAGCCATGTCCTCTTTAAACATAGCACTGAACAGCTGTAAGAGCCTCTGAAAGTATGATTTTGTATCACAGTGAAGCACTACGTATGTAGTCTTGCCTAAACCTCACTTGTGTATCTATAGTTTAATAAGATAATATGTATCTACTGAGGGCTGCAAAACATACTCGAGCTCATGTTTGAAAAGCCTTTCATAAATGAAAAAATGATTGAGAGCAGATTCCACATTGGAGGAGAGAGGCAGAAGAGCAAGATTCAATCCAGGAATAAATACCAAGTTAGCTTTCCCCTTTTGACTGGACTATCTAAACAAGCCACAGACAAAGTTTAAATCCACATAATTACCGTTTTGTTTACTGTCATCTTGGCAGCTGACCCAAAGTCCACCAGTTTAATGTGTCCTGTTCGGTCAATAAGAACATTCTCTGGTTTGATATCTCTGTAAGCAAGAAGAAAGCCATCAGTACCTTTCCATGCTATTCCCAACTCTCACATCCAGATAACAGGATATCCCTACTCAGCTGTACTCAACCATGTGCTCAGTTGCACTTTCAAGTGGGAGTCTTATTTCCAACTGCTGTTCTGTTTCCATCAAATAGGAAGTATTAAAGTTCCCCTTATTTCATGGAAGGTTAATACTTATTGATAGAAGATGGAAAGAGAAGGTGGTTTTGCACCCTGACCACATTGTAACTGAGTTGCAGTAAAGTATTAGGTAGTTTTCTTCCCAAATTCCCTTGCAACTTATTCTGCTCATCTTCCAAATCCAGGCCGTGACCTTACATTAGAAAGCCACAGCTTGTGCTCCAAGTGCAGTCATTGCACCTCCTGGAACATGAAATACTTCCTCACATTTCCACACCCCCAGAATGGAATAAATTTATTAAATACCAATATGATTTGAAAATGCACACAATCAGCCTCCAAGCCTTGAGAGAAAATTCTGTGATATTTAACTACTCCAACATTCTACACTGCCCCATTCGCCAGTCAGCACACAACAATTTTTAACAATTACACTAATTTCCCACACTATTTGGTGCCAAAAGCAGCAATCTCTGGAAAAGATTTAAATTTTTTATAGTGCAACATTAAGGCTTCTTTTTACAGAGCCTCCAGAAAAATGTATATAACAATCCTTTCTTGATATTAGGCTGAACTTTACATCAAAGTTAATGCCTTTAGCTACAATTATAGTTGGGAGTCTGATTAATTTCCTAATTTTGTCTTCCAATACAGCTGGTAAAATACTGTCCTGAAAGAGGAGAAAATATAAAATAAAATAAATCACATAAGAATGGATCATTCCAGAACACCTTTCCTGGAATGACACTGATTAAACATTTCTGTGCTCTGCAAAGCAAACGTCACCTACCTGTGTACATAACCCATCTGATGGACACTGTGAATGGCCAAGACCAACTCTGCAAGATAAAACTGCACCATGGTCTCATCCAGTTGGTCCTCATATCGGTTTAAGAGGGACAGCAAGTCCCCTCCAGGCTCATACTCCATAACCTACGTTACATTTTAAAAGAACACATATTTCATATACACAAAAGATATTCCATGCAACTCCTCCATATTACACATATCAAATAGTGGCATGTAGAGCAGGAGAATTTACAGAAAATGAGCATGTTTCAACCATCACATTGTTCTTTAATATAACAACAGCAGTAGTGTTCAACAGAGGAGAAAAACAAAGACTAGGCATTACCAAGTAGAGATTTTTCTTGTCTTGAAATGCGTATTGTAACTGTGGAATCCATGGACTGGTGCTCTGAGCTAATATGCTGCGTTCTTCCTCAAAAAATGACACCTACCAAAAAAAAAAAGTGTTCAGTTATATCATGATGAGAGGGAGTTAGAATACATTAGAATCCCCTAGTTTTAGAAAACTTGGAGTCTGTGCCAAAGGCACATATCACAAAAAAATTACACAGAAATTATTAAGTGCTATTTCCTTGTGATATATACCTTTTAAAAAAGTAATTTCATTTTATTTCTTTTTGTTTTCTGTTCCCCTCCCACCTTCTGTTGTCAAGGTTGCTTTCAGCTGAATAGTCCCTGCAGCAAAGGCCAGCTTCCCTTTCAATCTGTTGGAGCATCCACCAGTCTGGAGTGCAATCCTGGTTGACCTCATGTGGACTGGCCCAAATAAAACAAAACTAATCTCAAAAGAATCAGATAAGCAGAAAAGAAGCTGGACCAATTATGGGGTAGCATCTTACAGCCAATTCAGTAATACATTCATTGTAAGGCACTGAAATACAAGGCTTTGATGAAATCATCCTCTAGCAACTATTTAATTGTTCGGATGTTCAGCCAGATACATTAATTTTATTACAGAATACTGCAGATTTCTTTAGACCAACATTCCCTACCTTCACTGACCCATAATGAACAAGAATGAGCAAATGCCATATGAGGAGAGTATCACACTTCACTTTCTTGTTATTCTATGCAATAGAAAGAACAATTTTAGTCTACGTTCATTTGTAGTAGCTACAGAAAACGATGAGGAATCTCAGGAGCAACCTAACTGCACCGTATATGGGGATCAACTAATGCAGATATTGCTGTATAAATTCAAGAGGTCTTTCATGGAGTGTCTCTGTCCTCCTTGTCATCTCAAATCAGTGAAAGAATTAACTTCTGTTTCTCACCAAACTCTGATAACAACCTCTATTATCCCTTTTTCAAGTTTAAAAGTAATGCATTTCTCAAGCTACTGAGAGGCTCTCCATAAAAATCCAATCACCAGTTTGCCTTCACACCCACTCTCGACATTCTACGTCGCTCTTTAAAATAAAAAAACCCTTAACGAATAGATTGCCTGAAAAGTCAAGCCATCATCAAGCAGATCAATACTGATTCAGTGTTTTCTTCAGCTGTTTTTTCTTGTCTTACAGTTGACGTTAAGCTCTTCAAGACAAGGGATATATTTTAGCACCTGAGGATGGCACCTCACCCAATAGGTCCACAGACTACGACCATGGCTTTTCAACACAGCAAAACTACACACGAATTTATTGCTTTACTGAAATGTAGAATGAATCTTCCCAAGATAACATTTATTCTTTTAGTAACTTTATTCTATTAGTAGTGACAAAAAGGAAGTGTTTAACAAATTGCAGTTTATCCTCCTACTGTAATAACAAAAACATACATACGTGCTCCTGTGCCAACAAGGACTCCTTGCTCATCACCTTCATAGCATATATATCACCAGTAACTTTCTCTCTTACTACTTTGACCTCTGCAAAGTGACCACAGCCAACCACACTCTTTACTTCAAAATCCTTCACACTGGGTTGCAGTTCCTTTAGTTCAGCTATAGCTTCTCCATCTGTAAAAATAAAATACTTATTTTTACATTGGCCAACTGGCATTTCATAAAAAAAGACAACATCAAAACTGGGCAATAAAACTAAATTAAAAAAAAAAAAAGACATTTAATTCCAGATTCTCAAGAAATGTTAAATCTTTCCAGAATATGCTTCTTAAAAATAACAGTATGCATAAGAACTAGAAAAAGAATGTATCGATGCAGAGCTAAGTCTGAAATATGGTACATACAAAGGAATCAGGAAATGCTAAGACAGTTCCCATGGCAACCATAATTCTGTCCCATTCATAACATCAGAGGCTGAGAGCTTCTTTGGTTTCTAATTTCTTTCCAGCCACCCTTCACCAACACAAAGCGTATTCCCTAAACACGAGGGCTTTACTGGAGTCCAGGGGCAGGGTTTGCTCCTCTGCCTGAGGGAGGCACTACTCTATTGTCTAACAACCAACCACAGGCATTTATTGCAGATATGCAGCTCAAGTTTTCCACTGACCAGCATGCAGGGTGATACTCAATCGCTCACGGGAGACCGTTCTAAAGATTCTTCAGACCAACAGAAAATTACTGTCCAACAATAATATCTAGAAACCATTGGATGGAGCTGTTACAGAGGGCATGACACGTTACTTGTCATTAAATGGCTTTCTGCTGTATCTTAATAGAAAAATTGATGAACCTTTTCTTTTCTCTCTTCCCTGAAAGGAATCTGAGCACATTATCAGTAAAATATTTACTCCTTTCAAAATTACATCTTTGAAGCGCAGAAATACTATCTACAAGTTGCACGTGCAAAACTCGGATAACACAAGGAATCCAAAACATGAAAGAGCCAAGGATTATTAAGTTCCTTCCTCGAATTTTTTTTTCTCATCCCTCTAGTCACTACTCTGCTCTTAACTCCTGACATCCTTCTATTGTGTGCACTTGGAGCTTTGCTGTATCCAGTGCTCACTTTCCAAGAAAGTGTCTCCTCAGATATAAATATAGTACAGACTAAGGAGGATGCACATTCGAGTCACAGCACTTCAAAAGCCACTTGCATTTGATCTTGGACCTGAACAAAGCTTTACTAAGACTGCCAAGATCCCCTTTGCAACGTTGAGTCTGCCCACAAAAAGTCAGATGCTCAAAGTCCTGGGTTACGTTCATTAGTGGATCAAAGCAACTCAAGCATTACTTAAACATCCGGATTACTATGAACTGTCTTTTAAAATGACACCTGAAAATTAGTTTAAACAAACTTACACTTCTTGACAAAGTTGCCAACGTGTTTAATTTTCATTAAAGCAGGGTTTCTGCACTCTTCAAAAAGAACAAATAACGAATCAAGGATGCCTTCCCGGGAGAGAGGAGACATCTGCTGTTGAGTCACAAAGAGTGGCTTCCCCTGGAAAAAAAAGCAGCAACAGCAGATGGAGTCTCAGACAACAATGAAAAGCCTCAAATCAATAACAGATGTATAGAGCAGATTATATATTATCCATTTCAAAATCACTTCTTCAGAAATTAGGCAAATGATACAGAAGTGTGAGGTAAATATATCAACTCACCGTGTCTATCTGTAATAGCTGTCACAGGTATTTTACTTCTAGACAAAGCAATCTTAATGATTGTTAAAGTTCAAATAGCAGCTTTGTTGAAAGTATCTACATCCTCCTGATGACTCTGATCTGACTGGATGTTTCCTTAACATTGTATCACGTGTGGTTTTTTCGTGGTACAAATGATTTAAGAAATCAGTATCAATATTAACTCTAGGTGCAAAAGTCGCTGAGCCTCAGATGATCAAATAGCAGCTGGTTAGGTAAATTCATCTCAGGACAAACCTACAGCTACATCACCCTTGAAAAAATTTAAGATTACAGGGCACAAAATGCAGTATTTCATCTTTGCATGGAAAAATCCATCAGTTGAAAGTACTGACACTTGCACAAAACATCAGACCTGATACTATCCACTGAACTTTGTGCAAAGTAGATACATTTTGAACTTCACCTATTTATCTACTTCTTTTACCCCTTCCCCCAAAGAATGACACAGCCGCACTTTGAGCATCCACACAAAGGCTGCATTTTGACATGCTAAGGAATGGACGTGAACAAAACCGAGATCAGCTACTCCCAGGCCAGATGTTCTTTACCTGAAAGAGCAGATTCAGCCGAGAAGCTCGGCTGGTGATGGGCTCCATCGTTCCTGCCTCGACGGGATTTCGGGCACCGCACTTAAACTTCAACATCTTTACCTGTACGAGCTTATCCCGTATAAACGATCACCTGAAAAACAGAACAGGGACATTCAGCGGGCACTTGAACTGCTGACTTTAAATTAAAAATAAGGAGATGAGGGAGGATATAATCTAAGCAACATTTATACTCCTTTGGGGATGAAATTACTAATAGTGGTTAAGTTTGAACGCGCCGGGCTCGTCTCAGCAAGTTGGGGAACGGGGAGAGGGAGAAACACCCAATCAATTAGGCTGCAAAATTCTGAGACCATGGGGCCCAACCTGTGGCCGAACACCACCGTGTCAGCTGCACCAGGGCTCTCAGCGGTGTTTCCTCGAACACCCCCAGGCACGGCAGCTCCTCCGCCTCCCTGGGGCGGAGAGGGAACGGCCGCAGGCGGGACAGCGCGGAGTCCCACACACACACACACACACACACACACACACACACACACACACACACTAAAACCCCCGAGACCCCGGTGACCCCCGGGACCCCCCGAGCCCTCAGAGCGCCCTCCCGGCCCGGCCCCGCGCGCGCTCCCGCCTTTACCGCCGCCCGCGTTTGAACGGCGCGCGCGGGGCGGGGCCCGCCGCCATCACTTCCGGTGACGGGGCGCGCGCCAATGGCGGGCCGGGCGGGCCGGAAGCGCCGCCGCGGGGCGGGAGCGGCCCCGGTCCTGAGGGGGCTCGGCCTCCCCGGGGGAAGCGAAGGCAAACCGGCTGCGGCTGTCGCTGAGCTGCTGCTGATCGGCTCTCGCCGGTTTGCTCCCGTACAGCGCGCACGCCGCTTTAAACGTATTTTACCTCCTTTTTTTTTTTTTTCCCCCCTGTTTGTTTTTGCCTTGCCCAATCTCAGAACGCAGAAAACGACTCGCTCCCAACAGTCCTGAACTGGAGCTGGCTCGACCCTGCCCTGCACTTCACAGTCGGCAGCAGTTGCTGCCAGGTAGGGCAGCCAGAGGGGAAATGGAAAGGTTTTCAGAAGCTTTAGATTTCCTTTCTGCAAAACGCCTGTCTGACCTTTACGACCCTCTTTGTATGGCCGTTTTATTCATATACGGGGTTATTGGCTTGCGAGCGAAGCCCTGGTGAAAAGCTTCCAGCTCGGCGTCCCCTCCGACGTGCCTCCATGGGAACTGTCAGTGGGATGCAGCGTGACCTTGTTTAAGGATGGATTCATGAGATGTCCGTGCAGAACACGGGCACAAAGCACTGATGGGATCTGCAGACACCACAGTGAATGTTAAACACGGGGTGCGGTGTCAAAGCACAGCCCGTTGTTACACGGTGTCTTGGCAGGATTTGAGCTGGTAACAGAAGCCTCGGTGATGGGGTCCTCAAAAATAACCATGTTGCTGCGTAATGATGTAAAATATTTTGCTCTCCAACATTCATTTTAGTGACGGTAATACTGGCTTGGCATCTGGCTGCAAAAGTACAAATCATTTTACAGGTTTGTGCTTCCTTCCACCTTTTCCAGTCCACCTCTGGAACACTGACATATTTTTGGTCTATTTCTTGTCTCAGACTTATACATCTGGGCTCATTTCAAGTTATTGAACCTGAAAGAGTTTTTAAAATCTAATTTATTGTCCACCACCTGCACTGCCAATTTGGTTTTTGGATTCCACTCAGGGCACTGTCATTGACTGTGCCTCATCCACAGCTGCATTGCCCGGGAAAGATCAGCTCTCAAAAGAAGGGCAGGAAAGAGCTTCCTGTGCATAAACTGGTCCATTTTCATGCTAGTGCATTTTAGTATAATACCATGTCCTGCCCTGATCTTTAAAACCTTATCCTGTCTAAAAGTGTTCTTTCCTGTATTTTGGACGAGTCTTATGGTCTGCCGTCCAAACTAAGAGGAGAACTACAGGCTTCTCTGCCTTTTTCTTTCTCCAGTCCACCTCCTCAGCAAATGCCATTAACCCCTTCTCTTTTAACTGCCAAAATCACTGTTAAATATTCACACTGTTTCTGATTCCATTGGGGTGATCACCGTGTCTGTACATTAGTTTAGATGAAGCAAATGAGTGAAGCAGAAGAGCTGGATTCTCCTTCTGACAGCTCATTTCTATATTGGGTTCAAATCACAAGGTGCGGCTGTTCCAGCTCCTCTGCAGGACACTGTGGAACAGCTGATCCACAAACTGGGAGAGGAGATGGTTCATTAAAGGTTTCATCTCATACACATTAAGCTACCCTTTCCCTTCTACAACATGAACAGCTCTGGGTCTCCCACACAATATCCCAAATGTGACCAGTCAGGTGAGCTACTTGGCTACCAAGTCTGCCTTGGCTGGACCATGGGCCTCTCTCAGCTGCCCAACAGGTTCAACAACGACATCAGTTTAGTTCTATGACTTTCAGGTTTATAATTTAATCTTTCCAAGTAAAGATTTCTTTGTTTGCATACTGTTGGGTGTTTGCAAGAAGGGAAGCTGGCTGTTAAAACTGTTGTTTGGGACAGATACGGTTTTCCTCACAATTTAGGTGGGGGCTCAAGTTAGATTAGCTCCCTTTAAGAAGGCCCTTAAATACATATTTTTCTGGGAGCAGCCACATAGTAAAAGATCACTTACTGTTTTTTTCTTCTCTGTTGCTGTGTAAAAAGACTCACATCGACAAGAACGTCTACCAGCAAAATGAAAGAGTAGCATAAAAATACAGCTGCACCAGAACTGTTATCAAATATAAGAAAAAAAGATGAAGTGGCAGATGAGGGGAGGAGAGAGAAAGACTCTAGAGTTTCAATGATAACACCTCAGTACCCATTTCTTATGTCTCAGGTAAAAAAAAAATACACACCTGTTCATAAGAACACATGTTTTTCTTTTCTTTAAATTGGTGATCTGAAGTCTTCAGAGTGAAAGTGATGATTCCATCATACTTTTGATATTTATATCAAGAGCAATCATAGTACACCAGTTCTTTGTAACAGTCAAATTATATATCACTTCTTGACAGCTGCTCCTGAGTATAACCTCACTAAACTTGAAGGATCAGCAGCACACCTGCAATTGTACAAAGCAAGGGTTTATTCCTACTATTAAATTAACAGGTCATTCAAAAGCATAACAGAATAAATAGCTCTGTGATTTTCCCTAAACAGGTCTCAATATGGTGCTCAACATGTTTTTGACATCTCACCATGCAATGAATTGGTTAGCATCTGTTTAGCATTTTTTTATTGTAAGAGTAGGGGTTTCCCTTTATTTCCTTGGCCCAGATTCTCATCCCTCATGCTGTTGGATTGTGCTCCAAGGTGACTGGAAATTCCCAAAATTACTTGTCATTGTAACACCCTTCAGGCTTGCCTGAGGTATAAGGCACTAAATGTAAAAGACCAGGCACGCAGGTACACGAGATTTTTGCCAAGGACCTGGCACTTGGATCATCATCCAAACTAACTGCTCCATATTTTAATGGGGAGAGGGCTGCCAAGTCCCCCCCAACACCATCTGGCTGAGAACTTCTGTATTTACAGCAGCATCACTCCAAAATAGCTTCATCTGTGGAGCAGCGAGACACTCGTGGCTGCTCCCAGGATGCCAATGGATTCATATGTGGCTAGGAAATAATAAACAGGGGTTATGTCCCACAATGCTGAGAGCTAAGCAGGACCAAAGAAACTAATTTTTTTGTCCTACTTGATCTACTCACACAGACTGGGGTCTGCAACCCCAGCTTCCAGAGCATGGAAAAAATTAGTTATCCTTTATCAGCTCTATGCCTTTCTCTAACTCACCAGTATTTAAAAGATCTTTTAATAAACCAAGTTCTTCTGCTGTTTTTTTTTCCCCAGCCCTAACCCTGAGCACAGCTGGGTTACCACTTTCTGTATCAAAATAAATCAAGTAAAATCAAATGCATTTGGCTGACTCAAATACTGTCATAAACGCTTGGTAATGGTAGCTCTCACCCTCACTTAATGGGACCTAAATAATCCCTAAGTCCCTGACACATTTTGTTCCACTTTCTTTTCCCAAACTATCACAAAGTATCCAACCTAGATGTAATAGTCATGCACATTCCAGGGGACAGAAATATTTGGGCAACACATCTTTGGGAATAACAGTTCTAGAAGAGGTAAATAAATTCCTTTTCAAAGATAGGAAGGCAAAGAAAAATAATAATCAGGAAATTATATTGTCTTCCCTTCTGCAGTATTTTTAATTTCCTCCTGAGGATTTTTGGGAAAAGACCACTCTGCAGTCATCTTCCTGGGATAAGCAGAAAGGAAATGAAACTTTAAATGACCTGAAAGGCTGTTTGGCATTTCTTCCATCGACTTCCACTACACGTTAGGCACAGAGCTACACCCAATTATATTCTTCAAGGTTACTTTGATTCAAATATTAAAGGCCTTTTTTTGTTTGTATTAGCAATATATTAATAATTGTATTATATAAGTGCTAAGGTTCATTGGGGTTTTTTTTAATACGTTGTTTTTATTTTCTTTATATTTACACAAGTAAAATCCATTAAAATAGCTCGAAATACATATGCCCTTCCTATTAGATACACAGCCAGCATTTTTTATTTATAAACGTGCAAGCAGACACATGTGATGCTCTTCAGACCAAATCCCAGTTCTGAGGATTCCTTATTCCAGCACACACTGGTCAGTACCTGCCCATGTTTTCTGACCAAAGTCCCCTAACACAGCCACGTGTTGAATTTCTCTGTAAGCCAAAATATAATCATGATACATTTCTGGTGTGACCAAAATTAAATGGTAACAGAATTGGATCACTGATAATCTTTCTTTATGTGCAAACTGAGCATTTAACCACATAAAAGTAAAGCTTTTTTTTTGATCCTAATTGTCTTCCACTTTTTTTTTTTTTATATTTAGCCTAAAACAAATCCCTCATTACTTTCTGGAGAACTAATTTATTAACTTTAAGATGCAGTGCAAAGTAAATGATATTTTATATATCTCAGCTCCAGGCTTCCTTTGTGCTATCACAGGAACACCTCTGATTCCACAGAAATTATTTTATAGAAAGCAATTTATTAAACCTCACGATCTGTCAAGACACATGAATATTGATGTGCTCACATTAACATCTCCTGGAGCAGCTGAAAACTAAATTTGTCATGACTTAATGGGAATTACATGTTGCAGAGCAACAAGTGACAGGTGCTTAATTAAAGCAAAACTGACAAAGTATCTGAGCCACTATAATAAACGTTTTGTTTTAAATGTCACTAAAGAACTACTTGCGTGTTTTCATTGATGGGGAAGGGAAGACAACCTTGAACTCTGGCTTAGGAGATAAAACCCAGAAGGGAACAGGTGCAGTTTATCAGCTGGAAATTGCATCCAACAAAATGCTCAGTTACTCTGGAATTTAGACAATCACGTAAAAAATGGCCATATCCAATTATATTTCACCTAGATTCCAAAAGAAATTATGAACAGAGATACATTTATGGTGAAGACACCGAATTCTTTTGAGACCACAATTAAAACTTATTATTAAAATTTAATCTTGTATTGGTCCCAGGATGAATGAATTCTGAATGTTTGCAGCAAGACTCTTTCCTTGCCTTAAATCAACAAGATTTCTGCAGGAAAGACACCCTTTCATTTACTACAACAGTAATTTGCTTTTTTGCGGGATGGGCATCAGAGCTTCATAACCACGTGTTGAAATTCCATTTAGGAACCTGGCATTCAATTTCTGGCTTCATCCAGCCCACAGACTATATTTGGAAACTGGAAAACTGACCATCCTCGAGGGTAAGTGCCCAAAAAGAGCCCTTCTGTGTTAGCATAAGTAGAAGGCTCTTAGTTGATCCCTGGGATCAGCCTGAGGGAGAGATGTGCCAGACACACTTCCCTGCCCAGTATAGATGCCTTGCAGAGCCCTGCACACCCAGAAACCTCCGGCTGGATTAATTCAGGATTTAGCTGGTGTTGAAAGATAGTCATGTGTCGCTGTACCGTGGTGATTTGAGAGAGGACAGATCTAGTTATTGTTTGGAATTCTGTGGAATAAATAAGATTATATTTCGGTTGGCACCCCAGGATGTAGCAGCATGGCAGGCAGCCATGAAAGAAGCGTCACTGAATCAGTTCTCCGCTGGAGTAGAAAATATCTCCCTTTCTGGAAGAGGGATGTTTGTTAGTTTGTTTGGTTGGGGTTTTTAAATAGGTCAGTTCAATGCCAGTTGAAAACTCGATTCACTGGGGAAGAACCTGCTCATATCAAATCCACACTGCAGCTGTCTCTGCTGGAGAAGCCATCGGGAAGTACAAGGTGCCTTCCTGCAGCCCAGTGTCGGATGGCAGGTGCACCACGGCATCACAGGATCCTTAGGGTTGGAAAAGTCCTCCAGGATCACCGAGTCCAACCGATAACCCAGCATTGCCAAGGCCACCACTAAACCGTGTCCCAGGTGCCACATCCATGTGGGCTTTGAACACTTCCAGGGGTGGTGACTGCACCACTGCCCTGGGCAGCCCGTTCCAGTGCCTGATCACCCTCCCTTCAGTGAAGACATTTTTCCCAATATCCTATCTAAGCTTCCCTTGGCACAGCTTGAGGCCCTTTCTTCTTGTCCTCTCACCTGTTATGTGGGAGAAGAGACCAACCCCTACCTGGCTCCACACTTCTGTCAGATAGCTGTACAGAGTGATCCTCCTTTTCTCCAGGCTAAGCACCCACCGCTTCCAAAAATACTACAACATACTACAGAGTTCCAAGATTTGTCATCTAAAAGCAAAATAAAATCTCTTGCTCTAACCTACAGTTTAGAAAAACAAATACTGCCAGACTGAAGCATCAAAATTAAGTATAAAAATAGATAAAACAAAATATGTCTGCTAAAATTATGTCAGCTTTTTAAAACAACCCAACAAACCAAAACAAAAAAACCCACAACTTTTTACTAACTCTGGTGAATTAAGATACAGAGATAGACTTGGATTCTTCATTGTGACGACCCACCCTTAAGGAGAAGGAAGCATATATTCATGTGATTGAACTTGAAATAAATTCTATATTATTCCTTTGGATATTTATTCAAAAAATTCCAGTAAACAATAATCTGTGCTCTGCAGCCTTGTAACATGGTGGAAGTGTGAATAGGGTAAAAAAGAACAATAATAACACTTTGTGCACAGTATAAATACAATGATCAGATGAGGCAACGGCAGCTTTAATGTTGAAGGACTCTTTCAGGTAAGACTAAAAGAAATTTAGATTTGATTGCCCGTCTATTTTTTAATCTGGAATCACGATTTTGGTGCTTTACAGATTTGAGATGTTCTTGCTCTGAGTGGGTGTGTTCATTCCTGTCTTGAAGAACTCAGCAATGACAACCTACACACTACTTTATTTAATTCCTCTAGAATTAGTTCTATATTGTTTGCTTGGAGGACAAGAAATATTTTACAGTGACTGTTGTGGGATTCAGATTTTTAAACAGCTTTTCCATGTTAAGAATTGTGATGAATAAGTGATTAAGAGATTACACTGACAAACAGGAAAGTAGCATAAGGTTCATAGAGGAACTGAATGACACTTTCTGGCTGCTCTGGAGGTTGCTGCCTGGTCAAACTGCTTTTTTTGGAGTGCTGTTCACCATTCCTCACAGTGATTGGCCTGGCTCACATGGTTTCCTTACACTTTTAAATTTCCTTTACTACCTGGAAAGAAAAGGCTACAAAACCAGTATATTCTTCCTCAAAAATAAAGCACAGTGGGAAGTTGTTGCAGTGATGCAACTCTGTTGATCTGCCAAGGAATTGCATTTAGCCATTTTTAACCAAAGGCTGGATACCAAAATACAAGTCTTGAAAGGAACAGAAATTCCACATGAAAGAGTTTCTGGGGAATAAACATTTCCTGCAAAAAAAAAATGGGGGTTAGGCCACTTTTTTTTCCCCTCAGCGTTTTTAAAGTACCGCAGGTGGGCTTTTATTTTAAAAATTGCTTTTTAATAAAAGGTGGGTTTGTGCTACAGTTTCAAATTCATCTATAATTGAATGAATTACATAAATTCTAAAGTAGAATATTTTCTACTTTCTGCTCTTCCCATCACTTAGCTATCCAGTTTTCCTTGGAGCAATGGGTCTTTTGTATTGCTTCTCAGAAATTTTGAAATGGATCAGATGCAGATTAATAAACTGTGCTGGTGGATGAGAACAGCTAAGAGCAATTATTCCCTTGGAAACAAGGGAGAGGTGCAAACCTGTTGGGACATAGGACCCATTACATCTTAACCCTTTTAAGCATGAAGCAAAAAGTAGCCAGCTTTTAATATCAGTTTTCAGAAAAAGCCTAATAGCCAACCACAAAATGACAAAAAACAGCAACCAAAAAATCTATGCTAAGTAATTGTTATTTGCTTACAACATTTCTGATGCAGAACACCAGCTACCTCTTAAAACCCTGCAGAAGACAGCAGGAAAAGCAGTGGAGGAGCCTGGGTTCTGCATCAGCCCCATCCATCATGAATAGTTGTTGGGAAACAAAGATTGTTTAGAACACAAGATGCTGGAACAAAAGAGGTTTGCACACAGGCTGCAGTGTTTGTTGTACCTCTGTCCTCTCTATATTCCCCTGGCTTTCATTCTGACGCCTTTCAGTACCCCAGCCTCAAAAGGTGATATACCATCTAGTTCCTGTGAATAAGAGGTGCTATTTCTCTCTTGAAAAGAGAGAATCTTCTTTAAATCCTCCTGTTTTCCTGGAATTCTTCAGCTCCAAGCTGAGCCAGAGGCAGAGCCAGGCAATGCTGGCAGTGCTGTTCAACAGCTGTGTAGAGTCTGCAAAAGGATGGCTATTCTAGAACCAATCTTGCCACCTTATCTGAAGCCTCTTGGGGCAAAAAATACTATTCAGCATTCAAAAATATCCAATAAATAGGCTGATACAAGGTGTTTATAAATGATGAAGGTGCAGTCTCACCAGCCTGTTGTTCACTGCCCAGCTGTGGAATGAGAGAAGGACACACAACTCCCACAGCACGATCCAGGAGTACCAACACATCAGAAAATGGCAACTGCTAAATAACATTTTCCTTTGCATCACTATCAAGTCATTTGTAAAGGGCTATTTCTGCCCAAGCTGCATATAAATTGCACGTTGTTAGTGGATTGATGCTCTCTGGCTTCATCTGCACAGCGTTTCGTGCCAAAAACCACGAGACTGCAGGACCTCAGTCGTAAAGAAGAAAATAATCAATAAGCCTGGGCAGCTTGTGACGCTCAGTGACAGATTCTCACTGCCTATATGGCTGTATTTTAATTTAGACAAAAATAGTCAACACCGCACTTGCATGCAAAAAGAAGTCATCTGCTTCTTATCTAATGTGTAATTCAATAATTCCTATAATTGATCTTCATTGACAGTTTTTGCAAGCTCACTCACCCACACTGCACATATTGTGCTTCCTGACAGAATTCCCAACACAAGCAATGATATTTCAACAGAGGAAGCTTGTTAAATCAGGTCAAACAAAATAAAGAATCAGAATGTGCTGCAAGTCCTCGCAGCTGTCTGTCTTTCTACCATTCCCTGCCCTTCCAAAAAACAAAAACCAAAAAAAACCCCAATCCCAATGGCTGGCATTTTTGCAACAGGCTAAAAATACAAACCCCAGCTTTGTTAAATGTTGATAGGCTTCCGAATTGAAATACATCATCATTATCTCCCTAGATGCTGGACTATTACTGTTGATCAGACGTAACTGCCAGTCTTTTATTGCTTCCACAAGGTTTAATTTTCCCTGGAAGTGCCATATATATTCTAATGACCTGCTGAATTAAAAGGATTCTAAATCGGTTCCCAATTGATGAGATGGTGTTTCTGAGATCAGCCAATAAAGGGCATTTTCTCTCATAGACAAAGGAACACAAAATTTCTGGAGGTGATAATGGGTCTTCAGGTGTCTGAAAGAGTGATACCTAATTTCAGCGAAACACAAACAATAGATGCATTTTCCATTTACAGTGATTGTAAATAAAGAGGAACATAATGTTTCTGGTTTATAAACACGATCACTTGCCTACTCAGTGTTCTCCAACTATATCAAACTACTGTTATTCTTCAAAGAATTGAGATACAGGAAGAGTTTAACAGACCAGCAACTAACAGACACAGTTAATGGAAGCATGCTAAAACACTGGACACAAAAGGCTGGAGGATCATTTCCAGAGCATATGCTGGCACAGGAGAACCCCATTTTAATTTTCTATAAATACAACTCCAGCTTTTAAAACAAAACATTATTGGAAGCACAGAGCAAGGCACTTTTCCAAAGATGTAGATTCCTTTATTCCCACATTCTCTTTCCAGCTCTAAGCCCTCATTCTACAGCAGTTGAGAAATGATTCCCATAAATCACCTCCTTCACCCAGAAGCCTTTTCCCCCATTGGCCGGGGGAGGGCTCTCAGTCTGACTCCCGGCCGTGCTGCTGAATGATTTTCCAATTTCTGGTGGCTTTAGCACTTCAGGTTAGTTATGCTGCACGTTATTGAGCTGATAAGTCATCAGGACAAAAAAGGGAAGCAACCAAGGGTGACGCAAGTGCAGACACAATAAAAATCAAAGCAACCTGCTCTTACCACAGCAAGTTCCAGGGAGGCTCCCGCACAGGGCGGGGGTGTTGGTGTGCTCCGAAGAGTAACACAGTATTTCCTGAGCTCTGCAGACGTATCATGCCACATGGAAGCATCTTCTTTTTCCCACTGAGTAAGTTCTGAAACACTAAACAAACAAAAACACTTGAAGGGCAAACCCATAAATATTTCAGTTCGTTGTATGTAGGTTACTCCTTTGGAGTTAAACACTGGAATAAAACAGACACAGTGTGTATCTTACATGTCACTGACACTGAACAACACAAAACTGATCCAGGGAATAGCAAGGATTCCAAGCTATGGGCCAGATTGCAGCACAGGAAGCCATACAGCCTCTTTGGGGAGGATATGCAATAATGGAATGTTTGGAAGGTAGTTATGTCCTTACCTTTTGGCCTTTGCTGAAATTCCTTCACTTAAATGTAAATTTGGGGAAGCAATATTCATCCATGTGATGTCCTTAAATCAAAGCAGCGAGGGAAAATATAAAAATTAATTAAATTCTTTACATCCGATGCTGACCTAAAAAAGGCAAATAAAACATTTATTTAAACTAAGATATACTTTTGATAGTAAAGTGTTGCTGAAAGAATCCAGATACCCAAACATGTGGCAAGCTAACCCACAGCACTGAAATCACACATGTAATGTGACATCTGATGACTCTTCCCTTCCTGCCCAACAAGGCTGATTTCATGTGATTCAAAAGACTGTGTCAGGCAAAAGTCTGGAAGCTTTATAAAATAACCTGATCTCCGAAGGAGAGGAGAATCACAGAGCAAAGGGCATTCAGCCAAACCCAGCTCTGCTGGAGAGTCCGAGTTGCTGTAGAGCTTTATCACAGCCTCTGCATCCAGGATGAAAGGCCATTAAGTCAGCAAAATATGCACCCGATCTCTAGATCCCCTACAACAGCATGTCAAGTACTCATCGATCCCAGTGAATTATATTTGGCCTCATTTTTGTCACGACTCTCGTTTGTCCTGCTGCAGGTCACACTGCCTTCACACACCCCATGGGAGGAGTTGGCTGTGAACTCACATCGAGGCTGCGCTAAATGTTCATAAATGTCATTTCTGATGTGACTGAGCTCACCAGGCCTCTGCAGGCTCGGAATGCTGTACAGCAAAATGGAAAAATGGGAAACAAGAATAGAAGACACTTTGTTAAGGTAATGCTCATATCTGAAATTCACCCCCATATAGATCATGTGTGGGTGAATATTAGATTTAAGCAGTTAACTGAATGCTGAATATTTTAGTGACAAATATGGTCTATGCACTTCCTAAAGTGTCTAGAAATATGCAAAGCAATAACATGGGAAAGACAGGATAGAAAGAGAAAGGAAACTTTTAATCTTAAGGTTTATTTTTAGGTGATACATTGAATGAAGGTTTGGCTTTTCCATAGAACACCCACACCCATGCAGCAGAGCAAAGATTCTGATGAATGTGATACCCAGAGTATCCCAGCTTTCTTCATGGCTGTTTTTTTCATATGATGTAGCTAGTTAATTAGATCTCCTCTGATCAATCATTGAATTACCGCTTCAAAAGGCATTATGATATGATGAGAGTGCCTCGCAGCAGTTAAACACTTTGATTTTTCTGTCCTAACACATTTACAGCTGGTGTCAACTAGGTCCTCCCAGCAGGAATAAAGAAATACTTTTTTAAATTACAAGCACAATTTATCTCACAATTTAAAAGCTGACCAATAAATTTACTGTAATATGGATTCATTCTCCCCATTGCTCCTTCCCGGTATTTAAGAACAATCTCTTTCATGTTTTCCATGTGCCTTATGTTTTGATCTCAAGTTCTCTGGAGCTGTGACCTTCTTTCTTGCTCATGTTCTATTCAGCTCTTTTATACCATCACCATCCCACATCTGTGACTTCAGCTGTGTCACAGCATCTCCTTCCTTGATCCTCGGGAGTGCCTCTCAAAAACCAAAGCAGTGTAGTCACTACAAGAAGATATTGACAGGAACTCTTTTGTTTTCCTCTTGTGCTGGCTCTTGAAGAGAAATTGTGATCTAAGGGTCACAATTTCAACAAGAGATTTGCATGACCTGGAACTGGGGACTGTTGGCAAGTTACTGCCCTGGCTTCTCTTCATCCCTCTGTGAAAGAACAACAGGGATTACAGGACAATATTACCCCAAGACTTCCCTTGTTACAGTTTGGACTGCTTGGAAAGCAGACAGTCCAGGAAGGGGTGATGTGTAGTTTAGGAAAAGGTCTGGGTTTGCAGCCTCTCCAAAAGCAGATGCCATATCACATGTGTAACATTCAGGGATCTTTGCACAGTGCTGTACTGAGGAGTTCTCGTGCTAGCAGTAAAGCAGGCAAATAAAAAAGCTCTCAAAGATTTACTTCTGTTAGTGATGCAAGTCCCCAAATGGGGAGAAAAGAGGCACTGATTTTCTGAGCAGTATAAATGATGGAAAACAATTTACTTTATAATCCTAAAGAAACGCATTTGCCCCATGAAAGAGAGCTGAACTGTTCTGCTGTTGCCTTTCCAGCAGGATAGTGCAGTTTGCAGGTAATTAAACAACAGAAACCAATACCCATAATTCAACTGTATGTCTTAGCTATTATTTGGCAATTCTTTTTCTCTTGGAAACTCTTATACATAATATGTGCTTAAAATGGAAATTACTCATAGCAAGTTTTATTTCATTGTGAATTGTTCTCATACAGCAATATGTAACCACATTTGTAAAAACCCAAATCTTCTACTGCCAACTGAAGCTGTCCTGCACTCTTACAAAGTCTGCTATTTTGAATTTGAATGTGCTACCTGCTACGTGGGCAGCAGACCCCAGAGAGATGATACACCAGTCTGGCAGCTCTCCACTCTGTGAAGTGGAAGGGTTCTGACAAATTGAAGGGGACTTAGAAAGCAGCAACTAGAATGAGAAGACATAGGATTTCCATTTTTCTGGAGAGATTAAGACTTTTTTCACAGCAAGGTTGATTACCGCTCTTGAATTGAACACCACTTCTCAGGGAAACATCATCTGGAAACTCATTTCCTAGTACTTGCAGGTCTCCCCATGGCCAGGCCCAAAGAGGAAAGAGATTTCCAGGTGCCCTGCAGAGCTAAGACGAGAAGGGGTTGTTCCTGCTCTGGACCACCCTGCAGAGCCCTTTTCCTGGGGACCAGGGAGGTTGAACGTGGTCCCTGACCTGTGGTATTCACAGACACCACCTTCCAAAAGAAAGGAATGGGCATTTTGAATAGAAGGCACTTGGACTTCTCTGACTTAAATATTCTGAAGTTTTGTTGCTACTTTCAGTCCTCTTTTAGTGTTGGTTTCTCTCTGAACACCTGTCACAACTGTTTTTCATGAGCTAGTATTTAGTAAATACTACAAAGCAACATAATATTTAATCAACATGAAGAAGCAATAGTTGGCTTTTCCAGCTGAAACTGATATGTCTGTGGAAGGTGAAAAGCAAGAAATGTTTCCCAGTGTGATCCTGTTACCAGAACACACACTGATAGACATCTCACCTGCCTGCCCACAGCATCTGGATACCAAAGAGATCAGGCAGTTGACTTTGGGCTTAGGCTGAAGGTATATAAGGTGGCAACACTCTTTCTAGTAACTCAGCTGTTAAAAAGAAATGGAAGAAATCACATCTGAAAGCGTGAAAAAGGGGAAGGGTGCTGGGGAATAGCACTGACTACCTCAAGCTAATGCAGAGCCCCTCATCCATGTAGAATGAGCTGTAGCTCACCAGAAGCAACTTAATTACTTCTGTTCAATGGTTTCCCACCCGCATGTTTATCGAAGTTTGTGCTCCTGAAAAGTGCTGAGGAAACAACTCAGGGGATGAAAGAGGATTATTCTCATAGGCAATAGGTGCTGCAAAAGCTCCCTGTGAAAGCTTCTGTGCTGCACATATCCAGGGTGTCTCCACCTGGGCAGGACTGCCTGGCTCCTGACAATGTGACAGTTCAGGCTCTGGGACTTTTTCCAATGCTTGGGATTACTAAGTAAGGGGATTCCTTTGCATTGGTTGAAAGGGTAAGTTTTGTGTGGGTAAAATACCCCAAACTAAAAATCCCTTAAAGCTGCACATTCCTTCACCTTAAGGCAAGAAACTAGCAAGAGATGGAAAGGAAACTGTTAGACACACATTTCCTGCCTGAAATTTTTAAATGATTGAACGGGAGCAAGAGGTTCTTGTATCAGATTATCAATCTCTTGCAGTGTCCAGTCCTCCATAAATCTTGCTCTCAAAGGACAAATCCCTCCTGCCACAGCCACACATAGCAGTGACCACAGCACAGCCAGGGCAAGGTTTTTGAAGCTCATGAGCCCTCCAGATGGAACACAGAAATGTTCTCGAAATCCAGCAAGGTTGGCAGGGGCATCACCTACACATGGGCAGGAACAACCTCATCTTCAGCTGTGAGCATCCATTAGTCACATATTCTCTAATGAGGTACAACAACTGAGCAGATCCTGCAAGGACACAAAGCTGCTGGTGTTTGCACCAAGGAGTTAGCAGGCCCTAAGGATTAGTAATTACACAAATAAATACATAGCTAATAAAAAAAACCCTATTATCCTGTACTTTTTACTTTAAAATTTCTTGTTCCCAAGAAGTGAAACAGGTCTCTCTTCATATAATTTATAGAACACCGGTTTCCATAACAACATAATTGCTCAATGAAGCAAAAATACCTGGCAGAGTTGCCATTATCATGAAATAATTGACCACAACAGTGAGTGAAAGAGGCTGCATTAAACCCCACATTGCTATGTGTCAACATGTTCAATTACAATCCAATAATGCCAGATCAAAGAGCAGCATTCCTAACATGAGTCATTACAAATCACAGCATATCCCTTAGAAGCAGAGTAAGTTAATAGTGAGCAAATATTTTTCCCCACAACAAAGCACAAAGTCATGTCCAATCATTTAATGGTTGCAGAACTGCATGGCCAACACCACGACAGGGATTTTAGAATCTGAGTGTTTGCTGTAAAGAAGTACAAGCAAGAACATCTCTCTCACTTGGTATCTTCATATGAGCAAAGGCACAGGCTACTTTATGTTCCTCTAAAGGGGTGTTTGTTCCACAAAAGCTTGTCAAACACTGTCATGTGGTAAGATACAAGAGGGAATAGCTCACACCCACTGCTGAGAACACCTACTTCACTGAAAAACACAGCCCTAATCTAGATGTAGATCTACATCTGCCCATGGAGCCATTACATCCTTACTCTTTCAGTGGAGTGCAGAAGCAGCGAGCCCCAGAGCCAGGTTTGTGTGGAAGGGCTCAGACCCAACACCTCTCATATGCAGTCCCCACACTGCACAGCCCCATCCCAGGTTGCTCTGGATCCTGTTGTGCTGTCCCCAGGACGGTTTTTGTTTCCCTGCAGCTTGTCCATCTGAGAAAGCCTGAAGCACTGATAAGTGGTGCTGCAGCAGCTCTGAGCAGCAATCCCTGTAACAGGGTGCTGGAGGCACACACTGCCAATCCCTGCAGCTGTGCAAGAGTATGTGAGCCATCCCAGGGTAAGTGTTGGAAGACTGTCCCTGCAAGTAGGAGACAGCTTGGATCCTGTGTCCGGAGTCTACCTGGAGCATGGTAAGTCAAGAAAAAGCCTCAGGTACAAAGTAGCCTGTGTGTTAGGTGAAAGCCAGGTGTGAAGCAAAGTTAAATTGCTGCTGTGGTACCCCAAACAGATCAGGCTGACCTGAAATATTGGCCACACAACTCCTCCAGCTCCAGAGTAGTTCTGCTTGTTCCCAGCACTGACAGCTTTGTCTGGAGAGGCTGTTCCAGCATGCTTTCAAACTTTACACCTCAAAAAGACTAAAAGCTATAGTACAAAGTATTCACATCTCTAACTCACAGATGTCTCAGCACTATACTTCTATGTTCCATATACCAAGTCAAAATTGTTTCCCTGTTCTTTTCCCTTTGCACCCCTTGTTCCTTACACACAGGCAGAGTGAGCACAGCATGGTGTTGGCTCTGTCCTTGGGCACTCCCGAGTCACCCAGGCTATGTTTTGCACCTTAGCAGTCAAGGGATGTTTCCCCTGACTTTGATGTTATAAGTCACCTTGGTGGGTGAGTGCTCTTTTTGCTCTGACATATTATTGATAACCCTGGAAAACAACAAACTTGCCAGAAACTCTGTGGGGATATTAAGAAAAATCAGGATGGTCTTTTATTTTACTGCATGTTGCTTGGCTAACACATTCATAACAGCTTTCTTTTCCCTTCTGTTTAAGGAGAAATTTCTGTTCTTTTATCCCTTATCAACTTTAGCAAATACACCTTCTCATCTTGTATTTCCTCTGGCCAGCACCAGGGAAAACCCTGGCACACACATACTAGGTAGCTTTGGACATTACAGAAGCAAAGAGGAAGAAAGGTCACACATGAGCCTTATCTCTGGCTTTGCAATTCTGGCCTGATTTGAAAGCAAGACACATATGTCCTTTAATTATTCATTAGGGTAACAGCAAACTCTGAGGCTGCCTGCACCTCTCGCTGCCCATCTTGCAGCAGCAGGAGGCTGTGGCACACAAACACCTGAGCACAGAGGTCCCAAACAACCAGAAAACCTGAAACATTTGTCAGAAATAATGTGCAGTAAAGCAAAGAGAAAAATAAGGCAATTAATCATTCGAAAAAAGGGGGAGCAGGGGAAAGGGAAGAGGGGGAGAGAGAGAGAGAGAGAAAGAGAATGGCAAAAAAACCCTGATAGCTTGTGCTGCCTCTCCTGGAAGTCTGTCAGCCCACTGACAGGAAGATTAAGAATGCTGATGGGAATTCCTTTCTCACCACAGGGAGCTTTAAAAGCACAGGACAATAATCTACTTTTACAGGTCTGGCTGTGGCTTTCCCACAACAGGTCTTTTTTCTCCTTTACTCTAAATAAAAAAGGATGATCTCTTGCAGCTCAGCTTGTTTTCTGAGTGCTGCCTTCACAGCTGTGGTAAAGGTATTGATTGAAGCACTTGGACATTTATTGGATTTGCAACTTTTCTGATGCGTTAAAAATGTTTTGACCTGCTTAACTCATACAGTCCTACATGCTCCAGCATTTGTTGTGTAACTACTAAAGGTCCAGACCCTCTGCCACACTTCCTTTGTGAAGAGACCAAGCAGTGAAATCCCTGGAAGGCAGGATACAGATTTCAAAGCATTGGATTTAACAATATACTTGACAGTGGGCTTGAAGAGCTGCACAGCTTAGAGTTCACCTCTCCTTGACCCTCTGGGAAGGACAATACACATTGCTGTACCCACAGTTTAAGCTGGATTGCTGGTTTCAGTGTCTTGCTCTTTCAGGAACCTGTTTAGCAGAGTGAATTGCACTGGTAGGTTGCTCTGAATGGCTTCTTGAGTTGAGTTCTCCAACCATCCCCATGGCACATTAACTGAATGGGGCAATCGTGGGATGAGGAAATGCAAGAAGGGGAAATTACTTAGGGACAAAGTCAGTGCTGTCCTTTTGCCCCATAAGGACAGAATTTTTTGCTATTGCTTTTTCTATACAGACTTCTAAGTTTTTCATCTGAGCAAAAAAGGAATGATTAATCCTCTTGCAGGCAATCTTACACCACTCTCTTATACCTATGCTTTATTTTCACCCTTGTTTCCCAATTCCACAGAGAAGGCCTTTATATGTCTTGGACAAGGTGACATTTTTGTGCTCTGTGATGACATCACTTGCTCTCTGTTCTCTGTGTGCTTGAGTCAGCCTGGCCCTTTTGCATTTTCAGAAAGGGTCATCCCTGTGGTGATTTCCAGGCCGAAGGCTAATTTGTGCTATACGCACAGGAACACTCTGTGTTGCAAGAGCATCAGCTCTTGAAATGTTTGATCTAAATCTCCAGAAGAACCACTCACTACTGCAGTTCTCAGTACTGGAGGAGTGATGTCTCACATCAGGCTTCAGCAGGGCAATTAAAAACCAACAACCTCCTGTTTGACTTGTTTCATGTAACTAATTATTCTGTTTTCTGGGCTGAGGCTCTCCAAAGGACATAACCAAGCTTAGCAAGGGGAAGAAGAGCAGAAATAGGAATCGAGTGTCCACTTATGGGCAGCAACTGTTCCAGCCCTCAGCTGAAGTAAATTTTAGGATCCTAACAGATAATTCCACCATATGACTGTAAATAAACTGTATTATTATACTCTTAACAATTTTTCAAGGATGTTTGAATGGGATAACACATAGAAAATAAAATACTAGTAAAATAACAGACAAAGGAGTTTTGAAAAATAGTAACTAATATATTTCTAAAAAGTCAAATCAATAATTAAATTCATAGGACAATGGAATTTTTTACTATTTTTTTTAAGTGGAAGTCAATAACATGTGTTGTAAACAAAGGCTTTAATCCAAGGTTACTCCAGATACACTGTAACATTTTGCAATCAATAGGCCCCAAGAGTATTAACTTGCATAGATGCCTGACTAAGATGGTGACATATTTACAATACATACCACTGATTTATATGTGTTTTTTCCTCTCCATCCAAGCAATAGCTTTTCCTCATCCCTATCCCAACAGCTGCAGCTATGGGTTTTGCTTCAGGCTTTGTTTGGGGGATTAAAACCATCTCAGTATAATCTCTTTTTGTTTTATACACTGAAGGAAGCATTAGAGATGAAAATTGATGCCACAATGGATTTCATTAATCACACCAGGAGGCTTGGTTTGCTGTAGTAGGCACTTCCAGCAGAAGGTGCTCACAATCAGCTTAAATATTAAACGCCCTCCTGTGTTTAAATAGCGATGATCAAATCCATGAAAGCACAGCTCCCATGTCAGGGCAAGGGCTCTTTCAAAAGAGCCAGTGCTGTTCCAACCAGCTCACCTTATGGTGAATCCCACTCTCCAGCAATGTAAGCATCAGTTGATTGCAAGGACAAAAGGACTAGAAAAATCAGTGCCTGGGGGAATTGCTGTGAGATAAAGGAAGCGTCACCTCTGGGTCACCAGCGCAAAAGAAATCACAATGGTCATAATGGCGAACAGTTACCACTGTGGGATGGTGCTGGCAGCTTGGCACAGGGTACCAGGTGTCTGCCTGGCCCTGGGAGAGCAGGAGCTCACATTACAAAAAAGCACCCCAAATGTTAACTGACGCTGCCAAGAAAAGGGCCGAGAACTGATGGGTCCCGCAGGCTGGGCTGTTGGGGCATATCCCCACGGAAGGCCAAGTCCCAGTGGCAGATGGCCAGAGGGCAGTTTGCATTCCCACAATTCACGATCTTAACTGTTACAAATAATCAGCAGCTCTCCAGGGCCCTAGGTCTGACGCGAGGCAGGAGCCAGCCCTGCTAGAAAACTGCATCAGCCACCAACTGTCCCAGCCAAAAGCATCCTTGGACTGATGTGTTGGGGCTGTTGCATACAGATGAATGTGGTCTGAGTATTCTGTAGAGGAAAGGGAAGCAAGCCCCATGGAAACAGGATCTACAGAGAAAAGCTGTAACACTCATAATTCCTTTCTGCAGAATCTGGGAATCAAAAGCACAATTTTTCTTAAAAATGGTTTTCTTCAATCACTATTAATGTATTGCTTGAAATTAGACCATAATCAGAAATTGAGGGAATAGGGTCTCAGCAAACATGGCAATATAGAGTTTTACGCTGCCTTATTCTGCCTCAGCCTCCCTCCTGTGGTGAGACTGAAAGTGATGCCGGGACCTAAGGGGGTAGAGAGTCAACAAAACCAAAACTGAAAACCCAATAAGTCCTGCCCCCAATAGACAGAACAGTGCTAGAAGCAGAATTGACTACAACTCCCGACGTTCACTAAGGGTACCTTTAGGACAAATACTATCCGGGAACAACCCAAACAATCTGAAATTGAAAGCAAGCCCCGGTGGCTGTTGGAAGCTGTAGTCAGCTCTCCCGGGCGAACCACTGACCAGAAGGATCCCGAGAGCCGCTCTGGTACCCAAAAGATCCCCTCTAGAGCTCCGGGTAGCGAGCAGGCAGAACGCCCCGTGCCCCTTCCGGAGGGGTGCCAAACTCCTTTTTTGGGCTTTCCCGATGTTTTGGGGGGATTTTCGGCTCGGGGCTGCGGCAGAAGCAGCGAGACCTGCCGGCGACAGGCGGCTCCAGGAGGAGCCGGGCAGCGACCCGCGGGGTCCCGGCGCCGCTGCGGTGCCCGGCGGCGATGCCGGTGCCGCTGGAGGTGCCGGTGCCGCTGCGGAGCCGCCGGCGGGGCCCGTCGGCGGGGGGCGGGGGCCGGGGGCGGCGGCGCTCCCCGCCCAGCCG
>JAWMRA010000036.1:3524323-3550069 GCA_035584735.1 Pseudotriccus pelzelni | reverse complement strand
CCGGGCGCGGGGGGCGCAGCGGAGCGGCGGCGGCGCGCAGGGCCATGTCGGCGCCGTGCCTGCGCCTGCCCGCCGCCGGGTCAGCACCGGCGGAGGCGGACAGCGCCGGCGGCATGGAGCCGCCCGGGGCCGCCGCCCTGGAGCTGGCCCTGGAGGAGGAGCTGGCGCTGCTGGCCGCCGCCGGGGAGCCGCCGGAGCCGCCGCCCGCCGCCGCCGCCCGCGACCCCGAGCTGCTCTCGCTGATCCGGCAGAAGGAGAAGGACCTGGTGCTGGCGGCGCGGCTGGGGAAGGCGCTGCTGGAGCGCAACCAGGACATGAGCCGGCAGTACGAGAGGATGCACAAGGAGCTCACCGACAAGCTGGAGGTGAGGCCCCGCCGCCTGGCCCTGGCCCCGGCCCGCGGGCGGACCCCGCGGAGCGCGGCCCCTTCCCTGGCCAGCCCCGGGCACGGGCCCTGCCGGGCAGCCCACGGGACTCCCCGTGGCCGTGACGGGGAAGGAAGGGTCTGAGCGATCCCTCCGAGGCCTGGGGGAGGCAAAGCTGCTGCTTTCCTCCCCCCTCTTCCCCGCCGGTTCCGAGCTGGGGCCGGGCTGCAGCGCCGGAAGATTCCCGGGGGGCCCTTTCGCCCCAGGACCCAGGTACCACCTGGGGGAGGAAATGTGCGCGGTGCTTGGCTCATCTCGTCACAGAAATACCTCGGAAGTTAAATCTGCGCAGCAGGTACCGAGCTACAGAGCATATGTGACCCTTATGCTTAAGCTGTTGCAGCTCAGGCATTAGGCATGGCAGGAGATAAGCCCTAACGATACATCTCTGTTAGCTGCTTGCTCCGGAAAATACCTACAGGTATCTGAAGAGAGCCGTTTGCCAGGGACTCAGTGGATTGAGCTCTTCATTGATTTTTAAGGACAAAATAGAGCTACTACAAAGAAAAAGGTTTGTGCAGGAAGCTTCTTTTGGTACAACTCTCTTGCACAACTATTTGAAAGGCACTATTATTACCAGCACTCTTTTTCGCAGAGGTGCGCTTGAAATGGTGTTTATTCCAGTAAGTAATACTGCTTAGAAGGCTGAGAAGAGCCTCTCTCACCTTTCTAGAGAGAGTTTGAACACTGCTGGATGAACACTCAAATTTCAAGTCACAGCCATAGACCAGTTTTTTCTGCGCAGTCCTGCATATTCCTGTATTCCTTCCTCACGGGCTTAACATTTCTCAAGTTCAAGAGGATTTGTGAAATTACTGTATGGCCTTTGTTCTCCTGACAAAATTCCTCTCTTATTAAACTTGTCACTTTACCCGCCTAGCTGGTCCCTTCCTCTTTGCAGGGAAATCTCTCTGCATTTATTATTCTGACCAAAGAATAGTGATGGTGACATTTGCTCAAACTGTTGTTTAGTGGCTCTGTTTATCAGAATAGAATTTCCCAGAGTATTAAAACTTGCCAGGGTGAGTGTTTTCAAGTTGGTCTTTAAGCAAGAACAGACGTATGTGGCGTTGTGCTGACGTGGTTTTCCTTATGAGTTGGAGTAGAATCGTTTCTGTCATTAAAGGAAAAATGCACAATTTAGGTACTCACTGAGCAAGCCTGTCAGGGAATTCAGGAGCCTTAAATAGCACTCACTGTTTGCAAAATGTGAAGATGAAAGGGACAGGGGGGAAACTATGACTTTATATAGCTCTTTAAATAACATCCCCCAAATGTTTACCTCTGCTCTCACAGGCCTGTTCAGAAGGTGAATGAAGGGATTGTAAACACAACCAACTGTTTACGTCTTTTCATCCCATTACTATCGCCCTAACTTCCCAGTGGAATAACAGATTGCCATTTTCCAGGCTACCCATCTGATAGAGTTAGTGTTATCTACTTAAGAGTCTTTTTTTTTTTTCCCCACTGGGTTTGGCAATTCTAACCCAGTGCTACTTCACACACACACACACACAAAAATTAAATTTAAACATTAATCTTCTACAACACAAGCCTGGTAATCCCAGCCCCTGCAGATTAAATGTTGGCCTCCTCCTGTTGCCACTGAAGTGAATAAAATTTCACAATAACCTTTCCAATTTCAGAGGAGCAGGGAGGAAGGACCCACAGCTGTTACCTCCTTCTCTTTGCTGAGAACTTTCTGATGATGACCAGGTGCAAAGTCTCAGATGAGATCCTTGGTGACAGCCTGATATAATGATGTTTAAGTAGCATTTAGGAGAGGTTTTCTCCCAGTTCACAATCGGTTACAAGAGCTCAGTAAAGCCTATTTCACAATAGCCAAGGTGCTTCCCTGCTCCTCAGGTGCTTTGCCTCTAGATTAAATATGTTCTAGTTTTGTGGGTTCATTACTGAGGTACAGCATTCCTGCCACACACCTACTCTAGCAAACCTTTCACTTCACAACCTGGATTTAAATTCATTTCTAATCATGGAATTGAAGTCCTCTAATAAATTCTGGTATGCAATCCTAGTCAGTTTTATCCTCTGCAAGGGATTAAAACAGTTAATACCGCTGTTCCTCTGACACAGAGAAGCCTGCTGTGTCCAAGCATTTTACAGTTTGAACCCTCTCTATCAGCTAGGAAACACCCCCTTGCTTTCATCTCTTTAAATGAGGACCAGCCTGGCTCAGTTAAGTAGAAGAGAAGCTGTTTTCAGAAGAAAACATCATCTAGAAAGCAGTTCTGTGTAAAAATCAATGAGCAGCTGGTGAATGGAAAGACACTCAAGAAACAACAAACTCCCCTACTGAGGACAGCAGTTTGCCCTATCAGCACTATTTGCACAAAAACCCCTGTCCAGATCTGCAGCTGTGAAGGTGCTGGGGTGAGGGCAGGCGAGGGGAGACGGCTGCTGAGAGAGGCAGGAAGGACCAGTCAGCATGTCTAGTCTGGTTTATCCTCCTCTTTGCACCCCTCTGCACCCACAGTTCTGCTTTCTTCATCACAAGAGAATAAACTTGATATTTTTCACCTCCCCCTAATTCCAGCCTTTGTGATGGCAGCTTATTGGAACCAAGCGTAGTGTGGGTTTTCTTTTACAGTGAAGGACTAAAGTGCCTTTGAAATGATTGACAAGGCTTATCAGTGGCTTCTAAATCACATTTGAGTGTGTCTGGGGCACTTCAGCTGCAGTGCTGCTCCTCAGCAGGCTGAAGTTCCATTTTCCATTTAGAGAAGGCCCTGGATCTTTCTGAATGTTGCCTAGCAGTGAAGGAGGCAGAGCTGTAAAAGACAGAATTTTCAGTGTGCCACTAAAAGTGAAATTGTGGCTGCTGTAGCCACACTTGGGCTACAAACAAGAGTTCTTTGCAAAGGTTGTCATGGGCCTGGTGCTGGGATCTCATGACTACTTGCTGCGTTAAAATATTTATAATACTGCTTAGCTCTCTTATTTGCTAAGGTGCTCACTCCTCTAGTGTCTGAAAGACAGGGTAATACTCTGCTATGGGCCACTCTTTTTAATCAGCCTCACAGTTGAGGGTTTTTCATGAAAGTCCGGAATTTGCAGAAGGATTTGGAAGGACACAAGCAAGGTGCTGTTACACTGAGCTGAAAGGAACATAGGAAAGGATTTGGAGATAAGGTCAAGAAAGAGAAAACATGGCAAAGCAGAAGAGGTGGAGGAATAGTGATACACAGGCCAGAGGGCTGTTGGGGAACTGGAGGGGCTTTGACATTCAGACCTGCTGGGGAAGGTGACAGAGACCCTGCAAGGGAGGCTGTGTGTCATCAGCAGTAGGCACCCAGGGGAAACAGCCCCCTCACAGCCTGTGTTTCGAACAAGCAATAAAACGCCACTTCACATAAATGCAGCACAATTTTCTTTTCTGCCTAGCAGGTTTATTTTCCCCTCCTCTCAGAAGTGCCATGGGAATTGTTCACCAGGGAATCATACCCTGGGAAAAAAGGGCTAGTGCTGCTAGTGTTGGGCCCAGTGGGTTTCTGTTCTTTGCTAAAACACATTCCTAAAAGACTGGTGAATGAAAGAGAGAGTAGCAGGAGATTATTCTGGGGGTCGGAAGACAACCAACAAGGAGAGGACTCCTGCGCTTCAGGTTTCCCTGCTAATCCTGGGACTTGGCCATGTCCCCAGTCTGTGATTGTTCTGCAAGTAAGAGTGTGGCTTCAGTCACCAGGGGAAATTCAAGCTCAGTTTTGGAGCAGGAATTCTTTCAAATAGGCACAACATAAATCTGCTTTGACCTGATTTGCAGCTCTGTTTCAATCAAGCCCTCATTTAACTGAGCCTGTAAAACGTGCAGAAGTTTCAGATTCAGATTCGTGCTGTCCCTCAGTTTCCAGCCAATCCTGAGCCGAGCAGAGTCTCCAGAACTGAGAGTGGTTTCTAAGAAACCTGAACCCAGAACTTGCACATACATAATGTCTATAGCAACCAGTTCATTGCATCCACTGCCATTCCAGAGCGGACTGCATCAAACAATGGAGTTACTGTGCACTATCAAACCTCTCAGACAACTAATTAGGTCAGGAATAGAAGGAGCAAATGGATAGATGATTCAACTGTTGTTCATAAGACCCATATGACAAGAAGGATGCCTCATCTACATTCCTCATCAACAGTAAGGATACAGTTCGTGTAGTTTTGACTATAAAAGGCAACTCTTAAAGAATTATTCTACTGGCCACTGAAATACTGCTTTGGAGTTAAGCTGGGCTCTGCTAAATCAATTGCTCTGCCTGACCTATATATTCTGCCTATTGACATGCAGCCTACTTTACTCTTTTGGCAGTTATTTCAGTAAAAATTCAATGTGCTGATCTCCAGCGGCCAAGGACAGGCCAATTGCTGGAAATGGAAAACGACTTCAGTGCCAGTGACCTGCCCTGATGTGGGATTGCAATCTCCATGGCATTGTCACGCTCGAGTACCATTCCCTTTCCTGCAGAGGGTTTCAGCCCTGAGCACAGACAAGGAAAAGGAGCCACTGTTAACTTTCTTTTTGCTCCCTTCCTAACCTCTTCTCTCCCGTTATTTAGCACCTAGAACAAGAGAAACACGAGCTACGGAGGCGATTTGAGAACAAGGAAGGAGAATGGGAAGGAAGGGTATCTGAGCTGGAAAGTGACGTGAAGCAGCTGCAGGACGAGCTGGAGAAGCAGCAGGTTCACCTGCGCGAAGCCGACCGCGAGAAAACACGGGCGGTCCAGGAACTCTCCGAACAGAACCAAAGACTCCTGGACCAGCTCAGCAGGGTGAGTCCCCACGGCACAGCCAGGGCAGGCACCTGCCGCCCTGGACACACGAAAGCAGCTCTGCTGTAAACCACCTTTTGGGCAAGTGAGTGGGGAAGCTCCCACTTTAAGGAAAACAAATGGTTCTGCCTCTGGTCGTGTTGCACAGGTCTCCCAGTAAGCCATGCTGCCTTTAAACTGATTTTACACCTTTTTAAAGGAGTGATGCATTTCTTTGGTAAAACAGTTATGTTTCTGGACTGAATGGTCCTTTACTGCACAGATGTCTCTCACCTGTTTTTTGTATCTAAAACTGATTTAGAAAATGTGTTTCTAATTTGCTAATAGGCTGAACAAATGTAGCAAGAAAAAGGCTGGTCTGTGACAGTGAGGTGAAAGGCTCTTTGCTGGCCTCCCTTTTTTTGAGCTACACTGTCTGTAATGTCAAATTGAACATACCATGTCATTCTAGGATGGTGTGTCACTACAGATAACTTTGCCATGGTTAGATGTGTGAGAACCTACTGAAATTCCTTGGGATGGTGTGTTCCATCAAAGAGCTTAACTTCCCCTTGAATGAAAGAGGATTTATTGCGAGGCTGCTACAAATCAGCCTAATTGACTGAATACTTACAGCATGAGTTTCTTTCTGACAGCAAAAGACTTAACAGTTTCTGCCTCCTTCCCCCAGAAGTTAACCTGTCTTCCAGAATTAAGAACCTTGGTTTTTTCTCCCCACTGGACAGTTAGTACAAACCATAATTTTAATGCTTGAGAACACAGTTACTCCAGCAGACGAAGGCATTTTCTTCGTACCAGTTGCTTATTCCCAAAATAGCATAGAACAACAACGCACACCACAGATTCACGGTGAAGAGGCCCATCTAATGTTCTAGGAACATCTTTCAGACTAGATTCTGCCCTAGGTGAGTCTCTGGGGCTGACACAGGGATTTTGCCTATGGGATTTTCACCCCAGACCAGGAGGCTCTGAAATGGGCCAAGTGTACAGATATTCACTCAATCTGTGTGTGCAGTTTTCCTGTGCCTCTGGAGGTGAGAAGTTTTGGGTATGACACTCTGTACTGATACTCAAAGAAATCATTCCTAATTCTGTAGACTTTCTTGTCAAAGACTAAAAAAGCCACTTTGTGCAATTTGCTTTTTTTAACTGGCTTTAACAAAAATACAAAAATACCTCAACTTCCTTAACTCAGGAACATTGCTAAGTTTATCCATGCTTTTAAAGCAGTGTCTCCCAAGTGCAGCAGATGAGCTAGAAAAGATATTTCACCTTTTCTCTGGACACAGCATATTTCACATGCAACATGGTTGAGAGATTCCACCCAAGCTTACACAAGTCATGTGTTGCGTCAGGTTTCTTATACAGGGCTAAGAACTTGTCTCCCATCAGATTTGGTGAATTTTCTGTGTATGGATGATGTCTGTCACTGGCTGGGAAATGTAAGACTTGTTGTGGTTCCAGCAAAAGTATAAACTGAAAGAACAGACTAGAAGGTAGGAGAGGAAAACCAGACAGCTTGCTTTGGGCTTTAAAACCACGTGGGATTATCCTCACATGACACTTGCGCTGCAGGAGCTGCTCACAGCCAGATGCTCAGAGAGACATTCAGCTAAGCCTTGTCAGACGAGCCACCAAGTCAATTCTACCAGCTTGTAATGTCCAAGCATGGGTTTTGTTCTCTTAACTCCCTATTACCACCAGAAATAGTCTTCATTGACCCACTCCAGAACTGCCACATCCGAAAAAGCTGAGTCCTGGTGCTGCTTTTCCTGCTCCAGCCCAGCCCTGCTCCCAGCCTGGAGGACTGTAATTCCCCAATGCAGAGGAAGCAGAATGATGCCAAGGCACGATTCAGTGCTCGAGTTTGTCACCTGGCCAAAACTTGCCAGTAACTCAAATACAGCAACGGATATAGAACTAGTGTAAACAGTCTTCCTAAAGTCAGGAGAATCTGGGCAAATTAAAAGAGAGTGGGGAATGATCTGTTGTTGTTCACAGGGATTTAGCTGAAGCTTTTTAAAATCTCAGCATTATATTAGCACTTGATTACTGTCTGCTTAGTATTCCACATTTGCTGCTCCATAGTGCAATTGCAGTCTCATGTGTCTGGTCTCTTATTTTGAAGAGGTTATGCATGTAATCCCTGAGGCAGTGGTAGTGCTTAAATCCTGCACCCACATAGTTCTGGCTTCTGTGCCACTCAGGCTTTCAATTAATAAAAGGGACAAATAGAGCTGCATGGATGTGCTTGCCTACAGCCATATTGCCATAGGCTGGAGTCCTGTCTGGGATAATGAACTGAGCACTGAGAGAGGAAAGGTCCTACAAAGAAGTGCTGTTACAGCTTCTGTGACCTTTGAGGTGTTGCTGGTGTCCTACTTGCATTTCTGGTTCTTCATTTTGCACCTGCCTTTTGTGTCATGGTGGGTTCTTTGGGAGGAGGGGGTTAGGAGGAGGCTGGGATAAGGCAGGGAAAGCCTTATGCAGAGCCTCAACTCTGCCCCATCCAACACTGTTATACCCTGCTTCACTCACAGGACAGAAGGGCAGGTTGCTCCCTGGTATGAGTCATTCTACACTAGTAGGTACTAGCTCTTTAAATTTGAATTTCCACAGTTTTTAGCAATTAACACCTCATGGCCCCATTTCACAATACTTGATCATCTCCCTCCTGGAGAAGGTATTCCCTTGGCATAGGCTCTATATGTCAAATGACAGTCTCAGCCTCAGGAGCTGCCAGCCTACATGGTCCTGTTTGCTCCTTCTCGAGCCCCTGGGCTTCAGCCTCTTTTACCTCAAAGCAGGGCAGCAGCCACCATCCTACCCCTCCTCCTCCTTGCTGCTGAGGACATTCTTTAATCAACTAATTAGGCTTTAGGACATTTTTTTAACCCTGCCTTCCCCAGAGATGAAAAGCCAACACAAGCACATGCTTTATCTAAACATGGCACAAATACAAACCAACCATGCACACACACCCACACACAGATAGCAAGGGGACCTGGAAAGCTCTGTCTTGCAATTAATGCATGGGACTGAAAAAAAAAAAATCCATCCTCAATTGTAGCAAAGACTGATAAGAAAAACTCAAGGATAGGGATTTTAAGTCCGTTCCAATCTCTAAACATTAGCCTTTTGCCTCTGCCAAGAGGCTAAAATAAGGTCCTTAAAATGATTTGAGGTCTTCCGATGAGGTGATGATATAGGAGAACTTTAAATATCTAATAATAGTAAGTAGGCTATAAGGAACTTTGCCTCCTCTTGAAATACAGCCTTTGGTTCTCTGCTTTTAGCAGAATGAAGAGATTGCCTGAGGTTATAACAGCATTAAACCATGGGGAAAATTTGGTGAGCTGGACCGGGAGTGCATAGTGAAAGAAACGACTGAGATGCCAAAGATCAAGTTTAAGATCTCCAAAGTAACCTTATTTTTTTAGTTTGCTAAGTGATGATTAAAATCCCTTCTGCACATTGCTTTCATTTCCCTCCCCCTGCCTCAGCAGAGCAAAGCAGGAGCTCTCAGCAGTGTGTCCACACCAAGCTAAATGCTGAATTTACCAAGGAGAACTGCAGAGCTCATCGTGAGCAGGGTGCCAGGGTACAAACTGCTCACCAGAAATGCTCAGAGATAAAGTATGGGAGTCAAAGAACAGTTCTGCTGAGAAAGTCGAGGCTTGGGAATTATTACATGTTCTGTTTCCAGTTCCCTCAGTCTCTCCCATCTGTTTCAATTCTCCACTCGGGGGAAAAAAAAATCCTGTACTCTCTGTCCTTTAGTTATAAAATTTGAGGGGAGTGGGTATAGGAAAAGCTCTCCTCTTATGGGTGCCCACAGCAGGTAATACAGCTTAAATCCTGTCCTCACCTTTGGGCTTCTAGGAGTTACTAATGCAAACAATAATAACAGGCAGCCCTCTTCCTATAATGAGGCAACATATTACTACTTTGTCAGGAAGTGAATGAAAAAAGACTTTCACACTGTTTCTAAGTGCCTTTACCAGATGGCTTTCCCACACATTTCCTGCTACCCAGCTCTGGGCTCCTGTAGCTGTTTGCTGCGTGTAGCTTGGGCGAGGATGTATCCCTGTATCCTTCCCCGTTCAGCTGGGCTTCTTTTATGGTACACCGAGCAGAAGGAGGCAATTTCACAATGTCAAGCTCAGGTAGTTTTTGCAATGCAAATCTATTTTCAGTGGCAGGAAGAACCGTGTCATCTTGCACCACTGAAATAGCTCTTTGTGTTCAGAGAGGAGCTCTGGATCCCTCAGAGGGGCCCTCAATCACCAAGTTCTTATATTCACTCAGCATCTAGAGCCAACATGCTGCTACAAAGAATGAGGTGTTTCAGTCAATTCCTCTGGTACAGCAAGAACATGATCAGCCAGCCCACAAGTCTCCAAAGGAGGTTTTATTTACTAGCCACAAAACCTTCCTTTCAGTAACATTTCAGTTGAAGAAGTTCTGTTTCTAACTTCATGCTCTAACATGCAGCATAGCTTCAGAGGACTGGCAGGCACTGCCTGGCTTGGATTTGAGAGAAACAGGTTTTTATTTTAGAATAAGCTAACCATGTTATATTCTCCTTTCCAAATCGCTTTTATTTTAAGTACATCCTTTTGTGGTCAAGAACACACTCACAAGAGAGGCAGATCTGTTGTCTGTTACTGATTTGAAGAGATTTTTCTGAATGGTTGGTTGTTGGGTCTATCAGCATAGGTACAGTACTGGTTTTGAGAAATTCAGACTATTTACTAAGAAAAATACTTAAACAAGTGTGCTGAGCAACATTCATTGTTCTTGCCATGACAGAGATTTGTAGCTATTACAGTATGAACTAGCTTGTCTTTAATTCTGTATTTTATCTATACAGGTGCTTAATGTGAGCCTCCTGATGTTGCTTGTTTATTAAGTTGTCTCTGATAGCCTGACGGGGTCTATTGGGAATTTAGCACAGAGGCGAAGGAGTCAAGCTAAATTTAAGTCCTGCTTCAGGGGGTTTATTTTTAACCAGAAGAAGATCTGGGGTGCACCTTGGCTTAAGAAGAGTTGCTCTGACTAGCCCCACATTTCAAGGTGCAGATCAGTCACTACACTGAATTAATTTTCATTAAATATGTCCAGTTTTTGCTGTGGCTCAAAGTGTTTACTGGACCTATTCAGTGAGTAGCTTACTATGAGGAACTGCCCTCTGAAGTATTCAGTAGCACAGAGTTTTGTATAGCCAATCGTGATCTGCATCACCTCTGAGCAGCCTAAATTCAATAGAGGGGGGAGATTGCACAAGAAAAGGCAACAGCTACTTCAGGGGCTGAAGTACCTTCTTGTCATGGCAGCTCAGGTAGGGCTGCTCACTCCCTGGGGGAGGCAGAGAGTCCTCCCAGCACTGCTTTGTGCCTGGCATAAGGCTCCTCTCCTGTGAGAGGAAACAGATACCACCACAAGACAGAGCCAAACACCGAAGCCAGCAAACCTCCCATTAACCACATGAAGCATTCCCCAGCTCCCCGCCCCTCTGGAGCATCAGCAGATCCTCACACCACACAGCCAGATCCCTCATCACCCAGGGAATACTGATTAGTGCACGAACAGGAAAGGCTCCTTCTCTCCAGTTACTTCTCCCCTGGCAGAGAGCACTTGTTAATAATTCAGCTTCATGCCACATCAGGCCTGGAGTGCTGAAGCTTTCTATGCTAAAGCTGTAAATATAGGACGTGACTGCAGCTGCGTGTTCTCGTCTGCAAAGTCCTTCAATGAAATGATTCAGTGCCCTAGAAGGTAATGAAGAAACATCTCGAGGTCACTGCTGAGTGGCACTTACCCACCATCCCTCTGGAAGAAGGGATGCAGGCAGGGAGAAGGGCTCAAGCCTCTGCTGAAAGTCAGTCCATTAACCCCATTTTAGGATACCCAGAGCTTCAGGACCGAGCAGGAACTGAGCTATCCAAACACCAAGGCATAAACACAGGAAATGCTAAAGAAGTAATTCCAGCAAAGATGGCTGAAAGGCATCCCTACAGAGTTTGCCCCAAAATTTTGCACCCGCTCATTTAATGAAAGATTTTTACCCTCGAATCCTTTAGTTTAAGTGCTGGTGAGCACTGAGGGAACGGACAGAAAGGCAAGGGGCTGTAGTGATAGGACAAGGAGTAATGGGAGCAAATTGAAAGAGGGAACATTTAGGTTAGATATTAGAAAGAAATTCTTTATTGTGAGGGTGGTGAGACACTGGAACAGGTTGCCCAGAGAACCTGTGGATGCCCCAGCCCTGATAGTCTTCAAAGTCGGCTTAAATAAGGTCTTGAGCAATCTGGTCTAGTGGAAGGTGTCCTTGTTCATGGCGGGGCAAGTGGGACTAGGTGATCTTTAAGGTCCATTCCAGCCCCTTAACATTCTGTCATTCTAAGAAGGCTGTACATGGAATAATGGCTACTGAATAGCAAAGCCCTCCCTAAGGAAAGGGTTAAAAATTACTGTTAAGGTTAAAAAAAAAATAAATTGTTACTGTTAAGGCAGTGGAGCTATAAAATCCCTGTGAAAGGATGGCATCCATGGGTCCCGGGGGCTGGGTGGGACCCTCATCCCCCCACGGGGCAGCGGAGCAGGTACCCCGCCATCCCCGGGGACCCCCGGCTGGTTGCTGGATGACAGCACCGCACGTCCCAGCTGGTGATGTTGCTGTGGCAACCGGGTGCGATTCCTGAGCTTGCGGTGCCACGACAGCGAGCGGACACGCAGGGAAACGCACTTGGTGACGTCCGAGCCAGGCGGGCGGTGGCCGAGGTCCATCTGCACCGCCCTGGGCTCGGCTCGCTGCCGGGACGTGCCCCCGCAGCGCCACCTCACCACCCCGCACCCCAGTACCCACATTTCCTCCTCTGCTAACGGTAATTTTTCCCCCCCAAAATCCCGCTGGAGCTGTCGCAGCCCAGTGCAGCCTGTTGTCCGTGCCACCCACAATGAGCTCCCGAGCCTGCTGGGGGACAGGTAAATATTTATTTTCTTGGTAAAAAGAGCCCCTTGTGAGCAGGTCGTTCAGCCCACAGAGGGTGACTCCACCAGGGCATGTCCCCAGAGTCCAGCTCGGAGCATGGCACGACAGAAATAATTATCTGCCAGAGTCACTGAGCCTGCACGCTGTGCATGGCTCATCTCACACCCTCAGAGGCTTGTGGTGCCTGGATGGAGCAGCAGAGGCTGGACCCAAGAGACATCCCAGAGCCCAGACCTCCTGTCCCACCACCCCTCCTTTCCCCAGGCAGCACATCAGCAGAACCAGTGTCCAGAGCACTATCTAGGACAAATACACATAGGTATAAAGCACATGGTAGTCAGCCATACACTGTTTTTCCCTGCACTTCAGCTGAGCCCAGCTCATAGCCTGGCTTTCTCCTCTAGCCAGCGGTTCTAGAAAAGATTTCTGAAGTGCCTGAAAGGCTTCTACCTGGAGACAGCAGAAGTAGCACTAAGCTGAGAACCTTCTGAAAAGCCAGAATCCAACATGAAACTGAAGTTGAATTTGTCCTGGAGTGAGGAGATAAAAATCTGAATGAGTACCTTCTTTCCCTCTTGCACTGCACTACAAATTTCAAGTGGCTATTCTGTTTAGGCCCATGTCATTATGTTTATAGGAACTGTTTTATTGTGCAGTAGCTCAGAGGTAGGAACACATGGGCAGAAGAAAGTCTTTCAAAATATTTCTGCTTATTCACACTTGCTGTAAACACTTCCTCCAGGAGATTCTAGAAAGTAGGACACACAAGGTGTTTGCATCCAGCCACTGCATGACTAGCTAGAACCAGAACTGAACGCTTTGCAAATATCTATACAAGAAAAAAGCATTTGGTCTTTAAAGAGCTCTCCTGGGTTATAAAGGTTGCACACCTTACAATGGAAGTCCTTAAATTCCTCCTTTTTTCAAGTAGGATTGCTTTTTCTAAATGCGATTTAGTAGACAATAGCTCAGGAGGGAGGTCTCTTCTATACCGAGGGGTTTTGCCAGCTGTATTGGGTGCTCTGATCACCCATGAAATTGCAGAGGCCCCTTGCAAAAGAGTTCAGAGCTTAAGCAACATTTTGTTTAGAATGGCATTTAGCAAAAACTGGTTTGTTCTGAGCACAGATGCGGGATCAGCAAGACTTGCTGATGCCACAATGCAACACAGAGCTGGCTAATGCTTGGCAGTGCCACCAAGGGGATGGGAAATGCCACCATAGATGGGAGCACAACACCATCCAGAGGCAAGAGTACAACAGGAGACAACTGATAGATGAGGACATAAGTCAAGGGACTTGCCTGACAGAGCAACTGGAATAAAAGGCTGCTCATAAGTAGGCCAAGGAAGCATCATCATTAACAACCTCATCAGGTATCCTCCTGTAGAGGCTCAGTTCTGTAGCTGTTGAGATGTGCACCAGGTTTCCATATTGGAGAGGATCCTTGTCAGTGTTTGGCGGGGACTGTCAAGATCAGAAGTGTTGGGAATAGTTCCATTAGCTGTTCTCACCATCTCTTAACTGTTCTTCCCGGGAAGGTTCTAATGCTGAAGCATGGAAACAACACTTCTAAAAGGAAGAATTTCTTGGGTAGTTTCAGCTGGGTTATGATTAATGCAGATGTGTCATAAATGTAGAGCTCTCACAGAACAGTTACAAGATCTGAGGATGTTTGGATAACTAAAGCATCCAGCTCATTGAATTTGCCCTTTAAATACCATTTACTAGTTTCACTGTGCAGTTCATCTGACTTTATAGAAAAATCATGTTGTATTTTGTCTTTATTGCACACCCCCCCCTTCCCTTTTGTCCCTCATTCATTCTCCTCTCCTGGAGAAATCTCAAGCATCAGTTGAAGTTTAAGCTATCACCATGGTGATAGTTGTCTCTGCTGTTTTGTTCCTTAAACTGTTGTGAGACCATGTAATCCCTCAGTTCCTTTGGGATCACCTTGGCCCCAACTTCCAGTACACCAGAAGAGGAAAATTTAACCTTGTGATTCCCTTGTTCTCCACATCCTTGGAAGTCTGGAATTCAATTCCAGAGTTGGCAGAGCTCTGTAGTGACAGAGGTGCTCTTAGAAAGCTGTTCCATTTGGCAACCATTTAGCCTAAGCTGTTCATGGTTACTTGTTGAACAAAGCACCATTGTATTTGTTTGCCTACAAGCTCGGATCCAGAAAAACTGAAGCTTGCTGTAATTCAAGTATTAGACCAGCAGATTTGTTGCTCACACCAGGACTCCGAGGAGGTACAAGCCTTGAGACTTCCTACAGGGAAAGGTCTATACTGGCAGAAGAGATCCATAGTCCCTATTGCTTTTACAGGTGAAGTGTTTCAGGACCAAGTAAACACCCATAAGTTTTAAGAGAAGGGAACCTTTTGGAGAAGTCTTTAAAGAGTTCTCAATTGTTTCTTTACTTAGTTAGCAAGTGATTTACATAGATTTTATTGCAACACCAGAAGACTGAAACACTGACAGACCAGGCAGCAATTGTCAGTGTAAACCAGTCAAAAAGACCCTAGTGAAGGAAAAAAATCTTCTCTCCACTTAGGCAGAATAAACAAGAGCTCTTGATCTCACAGAATGGGGATGAACTGCGGTTTTAAGGTGTGGATTAAAAATCTGGTTAGCTATGTCCCATACTGAAAGTGTACCACCTCAGGAAAAGGCCAGTAGTCAGACATTACTCCCTGCCAGATGTTAAGCTTCATCCTTCATATCCCTTACACAAGCATGTATAACTTGCGGGGTAAGAATTAGAATGACATGAAGAAAAACATCCTTCCTGAAAGGCTGGCTGGAAAGTAGAGGAGATGGCCCAGAGATTCTGCAAGATCTCCAACAAAGGAAGCTTTTGGGAAGTGGCCAAGTAGTCACTAGTTAGGCAAGGCTGGACAGTTTTTGCATTGACAAGAGAAGATCTAGGCAAAGTTAAGCCTTCTGAGGTTTCTCTTTTATGCAGACCAGACTTTCACAGGTCAAGCCTTCTTGCTATTTATGAATACTAAAGGAAAGAGGCAGAGAAGCCTGAAGGAATACTCACAAGGAGTAAGTGATCTCAAAGACTTTGGAACTAACTTGCATTTTCATCTTCATGGTCATAAAGTAATGAAACAGTGAAAACAAATGTAAACAGAGCACTACTCAGAGGTAGGTTCCAACCTTTGCTTGAACGTGAGCTCTTGAACAGACTCAGATTTCATGGAGTCACACTTTCCAGCAGATTTATGTTTAGATGAAGCCAAATGAGAAAGCCTGAAATGACCATGTTTCTTTAAAAGAGATTGTTTGTAGAATTTAGCAGTGTGATATTTGTCCAAATAACATCTATTGATCAGCTATGAAGTTGCACAGGGATTTGCCAACTCACGTTATTCCTGTAGGTTTGCCTCTGTTCCAGAGAGATTTCTTTCCCTAGGCTTTACTCTGTGTTGTTATTTCCCTTCATGCACAAATTCATCCTAAATGTTGTGTTGCTTAGTCTTCATTTCCCTCTCCACCTTAGCACAAGGGACCAGACATCTTAGCGAAGACTAACTAATAAATATTCAAAGCTTTAAGAGCTCAAGGCAAATGCTTATGAAATTGATTTCATTCATACTACCTCTTCCTGGGGCCTTGCTGTGCCTGAGGCAGTGGTGCCATGGGCACAGGCCCTCACCCTGCAGAGCTGCAGACAAGGAGGGGTCTCTTAGTCTTGGGCTGCTTTATCAGCAGAGGCTGCAAGAAGCCATTCCAGGCATTATCCAATCCAGCAGCTCAGTTAATCTCTGCTTACCCAGATTAACTCTGGCATCACGAGACACAGCCCATCAGCTGCAGGCTGGCCCTCAGCAGCTCCCCCCTTTCCAAGGAATACTCAGGCTTTCCAAACTCAGGAAATTCCTTCTGTCTTCCCATCCTTCATAATCCTCCATCAAGAAACAGTACCAGAAACTAAGAAGGTCAAACTGGGGGAGAGGGAAGGAGACAAGGCAGCCCTTTGCCCTCGTTTGCCTCACCTCAGGACAGGAAGGGAAGATTTGCCCAGTGTGGGACAGCTCCAGACCACACAGCTTTAGTGCTCCTGGTCCCAGACTTGGGCCTCCTCCATCAGTCTGTGCCCTTTCTCATGGTCAGTGAGCACAATGCCAGGAAAATACTTTGCCATGTGAAACAGGGGATGCAGAAGCCTTTCCAAGCATGAACTGGTTCAAATGAAGATCTTAACTCTGGCTTCTTTTAATCTCCCTAAGCAGAGCTATATGTCACCTCAGGTCAGGGAAAGTGGCATAATTGGCCAAAATACCTGCTCAGACCCACATTGCAAGTAGCCCACAATGTTAATCCTGCCTACAGCTCGGTGAATGCAACATAAGCACCCAAAGCCCACAGCCAGGTGGCCATGGGGAACAGCTCAGCCTGGGGACAGGAATGGAGCAAACAGCTGGTTGTCTGCAAAGCCCCTGACAAAGCACATACAACCTCCATGCCTGTATGTACATACACACCTCCTCTACTCCTCCTCCCCCTCACATCCCTTGGCACACAAGACATTCGCATGAGGCACCTCCTAGTATTTCAGGCACAAGAAGTGGACAATTTTCATTAAGCCTCCGTCAGCACCACAGACTGAAATGGCTTCTTTATACTGCTTTTCCTGGTTTATACACTGCTGATGCCACAGAGTGCAGATGGCTGGACAGCCATCTCACAGCACCACAAAAACCTTGTCTGCCCCTTCCACAACAGTGGATGAGGCCACTGCAGGATGAATTGGAAAAATCAAGGCCAAGCTGCTTCTGCTTTAATATCACTGGAACACTTTTTGCATGTGTACCAGTCCTCCATATTCATCACAGAAGAGACGGTACTTCAAAGGCACTCATATAATCACTTTTTGGTGCATTCCACCAGCATCATTAGGCAAATGTCCATAAATACCCTTCTCACATATCTTGTTTTGCTCAGATTATCCTTGTCTCCTTGGTAACTGTCAGATGATGTATAATGCTAGCAGGGATTAGCCCCAATGAGCCTTATAACCCTCGTGTAAATTCCAACCAGGGACCTGACCAAACACTCTTCTTTCCTGGTAATTTTTAAATGTTGCCATAAATAATATTAAATCCAAGAACCTTTCAGCAAACCTGAGTAAAGATGAAAAACAACATAGAGCTTTTTAAGTGACAGTATTTGTCTTGTCCTCCAAACAAGTAAGTTGGAGACATGGATACGCCTGGTGTTTCATGTCTTGACATGTAAGGCTCTATTTTGAATCAGTACTTAAGAAAAGGCTTGTGCTGAAAACTTGGGCTCTAATATCTTTATATTCCCTGTCCTTTGGTGCCAGTGGGGATCACACTGGGAAATTCCAAATCCCTGCAAGAGCTTAACAAATTTATGCTACGCTTTAGCCCATTAATTTCCGTAAACCATCTGGGTTTCAGGTCATCACTTGATGTGCATACACTGTCTGACCTGAGACTTTCTGCTTTGAGTGAGCAGCTGTGTGCTGCACCCTCGTGCCCCACTGTTCAAGCAAGCATCAAGTCAAGGAGGTACAACACAAGCTTTCTGCAAGCAGAGAATGTCTCTACTCCATACAACGTCTGGGCCTGGTGCAGAAGCTGGTTGTCTCTTGGAAGCCCATTTGGCCTTCCTGGGCACCCAAAGCCACCTTTTGCCATGTGTGGTACTGACTTGGGTACTCCCTGTCCCCACATGGGAGACACGGAGTCTGCCAGTGTAGGGAGCTGAGTAGCACTGCACTGTGTATGCGTGTTAAGGGTTAGAGTATCTAAGTGATTAAAAAACAGCCTGTGATGCACTAGCAGCGTGGTTAAACTACTAGTTCCTTCTTCACTCTGAGTCTTTATAACATCCCAGCTTGAGGACATCTGCTCTAATTCAACAGCATAAAAAGAAGTAATCTTTAAGCAGAGCCAAAGGAAGCAGGCTGAAAGCAGCACCAGCCTCAGGAGCAAATGCAAATGCAGGCACACTACAGCAGAAATAATAGTATTTCTGTAATTAAGCAAACAAATCTCTGGCACAGCATTGTGTCTATATAGGAATTCAACAATGTGCCATGGCTGATATCTGTTAGACTAATCAACTAGAGAGAGCTGAGGGAAGAGGGGGGAAAAAAAGGTCTCCAAGATTGTTCCAGGAGGTAGGTCACAAAACGGCCAAGCCAAGGGGTGATGGGGAAGCCAGTGTAGGCAAGGTGGTGACAGGCAGAAGAAAATCCAAGTGGTGGCACCAGCTGAATAACAATGATGCAACCTGGTTTCTTTGCATGTTTCTGTGGACCTGTTTGCTCCCCAACCATCTGCCAGCTCCAGCACACACCTCATCACATGCAAGACATGCAAGGAGTGGGAAAGAAACAGTGGCTTAAGGCAGGTGATTTTTAGCACAGATAGGATAAATATCTTCCTAACTCACATGCCTATGTACTGGCAGAAGTTCCAAACAGCACCATTTTAGACACTCCAGCACAAGCAGGCGCTTGGGAGATTTAGTGTTGCTACCACAGGCTTGTGCACGTAGAGAAATTCAACTACAGCAGCAGGAGTAATAACAACTGCTGGAAGCTGAATGCCATGATCTCCCCTGTCATTGGCCACGTTGCTCTTGATTTCAAGCAGCAAAAGGGAAGCAGGGATTTATATGCAGGGAGGCTAGGGAAGATCCCAGTGTAAAATCCTACTGTAGCGGCAGAAGAACTGGAGCAGGAGATCAGCCTGTGCTCAAGTACAGGATAACCCACATCCACTTGAGCAAGGAAGCCCTCTCTGCTGAAGATAAAGTGATAAAAGAACATTACTGGAAAGCAATGAAATTTGCCACAGTTAAAGTATGAGCACGCTCAAACAGGGCTTTCAAAATGAAGCACACTCACAGCAGTAACTTGTCAGGGAGTCTTCAAAGCTGAAGAACTGCTGCCACACCAGTTTTGTTGTGTTTTTCTTGTTGGACTTTATAGTTGGTCTCCTGTTCCCTGGTTAGGGCCAAAAAGCACATGCACAGGGTACATGTCATCAGTACTGACATTTGCTTAAAAGCACCAGAGCCAAAGCCTACAGCATTTTCCCTATCCCCTCCCCTTGCTCCCAAAGGGCACCTCCAGGCCTTTACACACTCTGCCCCTCCAAGAGAAACCACTGAAGGTGAAACAGGAAACTTTGGTGAAGGAAAGCATGCTCCCCTTTTCTCTGTTCATGACAGCTTTATCAAGGGTGCTTGTCCTTACCAGACAAAGCCTCAGCCATCAGACCTTTACCCACCAGGGGAAAGGAATCTTTTCTCAACATCAGAGACACGGGACAGGCTGCCAATTCTATCTGTACAACATTTCCCAGTCTAAGATCTTGTGCAGTGCTTACAGGTCTCCACACCCCAGCGCTGGTTTGTCCCGTGCCTGGGCTGCAGATCAGTCCCCAGACCTGCCTGTCACTGCTCCCTGACTCAGCCCAGGCTTCCTGAGAGCTTCCTTGGAGTCAGCTGTCAGAAAGCAACAACCTCCATGCCAAAACCAGCACAGCTTGAATGATTCTTATCCGTCTAAGCAGCATCTTAGTGGGGGAGAGGGCTTTCGATTCAGTGACACCTGACGTGCATTTGCAAAACCTTGGCTATAGGTGCAAGTCTAAATCTAACATGTTTGGGCCAAATTTGCTGCCCATAGCCAAGCACAGTCTTTGTGATGCTTTCAGTGGACTCCCAGCTCCCAGGCAGTTACTCTAACACTGCTGCTGGGATGTTGCTACAGTGAGTTTTTCATCCTCTGGCAGCACTGCCCCTTCCCTCCTTCAAAGAAATAACAACACAAGAAGGGTTTGTGAGTGTGTTGTCTTCCTCCATACAGGACCATCCATGCTTTACCTTTAGTCATGTTTATAGACACACCAAAGCTTGAAACTCATAGAGAGAGGGACTCTTTCCAGTCCCTGGTAATGATTCTCCTGTATGTGTATGATTTTTTGGCATAGTATATTTTATATGCCATCCTGCAGCATGTGCTGCACCCACCTCGTTTTTCAGCTATGTTTGCTCTCTACATCTACTGGCTTTATTTTTTATTTCCAAGCCCAGCTTTCTGTAGGACTTAAAGTACCGAGATGCCAGTGAGTTTGCCAAAAGCTGTTGTGTAAATAAATTCATGCAAGAACTTTTAAAAAGCTAGATTGTAGGAGGACAAAGCCCCAAGGAGAGATCTACATTCTTGTTTCCAGGCCCTCTCATCATCCAGAGACTAGCCACAGCTACACACATGCAGTCTCTTCAGAGGAGCACCTCACCTGCCAGGCAGGCACGTGTATAAGATCTGGCCAGTTAGAGAAGTACTCAGCAGCGTCCCAAAAGCTGGGTTACAGGTGTTGCTTGAAAAATTCATCTTCAGCTTTGAGTACACCTGCTGTGGCTTACTTGAGGCTCTAAATGAGAAGTTACTATTGCATATTTGCCCCTCCACACTGCTGTGGAGGTTCAGGCTGTTCTGAAGGCCAAGCCCTGCCCTGAGGATCTACGAATTAAAGCCTTAATCCCCTTAGTGCTGACATCTGTGGCACTGCACAGGAGGTAAACAAGCGGTTCTGTGTTCAAGCATCTGCTGCACTGAGTCACAGGCTGAACCTTGGTGGAAACAGAGCAAAGCTGGGCTGAAAGGAGACAAGTGATCCTGTACTTATTACATATGGTAATGTGCAAAGTATAGATTGGGCTTCGGCAGATCAAAGTGCTCGGATGTTATTATGAACACACTGCAATTATCTTTTGTCAGCGATCACCAAGAGCAAGGTCTGCCTTGTGCTCAAAGTCTGCTCCAAAGACCTTACACTCTAAACAGATCGTTTCATGCTGCCAGTGAGGGAGAACAATTCAGATATAGCTGGAGGCTGCCAAGGTACAGGAAGAAGCATTACTAAGCTAAGTGGTATCTCTAGAAGCTTTTTGTCTGCAGGTATCCAGCCCAGTTCTGCTGTGCTCAGAATGACAGATCAAATACCTGCTAAACAAGAAATATTTTTAAGTAATGTGTTACCTAACAGCTCCAGAACAATCCTTCAAGAAAGTAGATTTGTGCCTTTTTATTTAAGCACTGGAATGTGACATACTGCCACATGAGTTTCATGTTTGGGGGTTTTTTTCCCAAAACTTTGTGATGGATTTACTCATTTTTATGCCATTCACCTTTCACTTATGACCCTGTTGCACATATCAGTGATTAAAGCATTTAGTGAAGAGAAAGCTTTGATGGAATAGTTTGAAGCTGTAGCTCTCGTCCTGGCCAATATTCACTATAGGGTTTGGATTTCCTTATTTTTCTAAAGAAAGGAGCCCCAAGTTCTGCTGCATCAGCTATGAGAAATAAACCCTCTGCACAAAACATCTTCTGTCTTGGTTTAGTTAAGTCAAGCTCCTAAAAATTACTTCTTAGCTCTTCATTCTCTGAGTTTTAAAATAAATTCAACAAGTTTTGTAAGAAAGCAGCAAACACACATCAGCACTGCGTTTTAAGAAACAGCCTGATAGAAGTTATTTGGACTCAAACTTGGCAGGGATTTAACAGCTAATAAAACATCTCCAGGTCAATCTGCCATAAAATCTACATTTTAGAAAGTGTTTCCTCTCTTGCTGTCTGAAGACTTGCCGAGAGAGCTTAATATATTTTAAACCCGTCCCTGAATTTTGCCCCATCTTTTTTGGCACTCACTCATTTCACATGTATGGGAACAGACACCAGTGTTTTCATGCACTCAGAGATGTTTGTAACTCCATGTTTGAGCATCAGGTCTACATATATTGGAAAACTTTTGGTTTGTATATTACTACTAAATCCTAAACCAGTATATTTTGAGCTTAACAAGGTGTATAGATGAAGATTTCAAGAGCAGACAGAGCTGCTCTGAGCCTACCATCACATGTCAGATATCCCCAACGGAGCTCAGTTAATTTTCTTTGAAATAAAGTGGAGAGAGTTCTTAAAGCCAGAGTAAGAGACTGCAAAAAGTTTAATTATTGTTTCTTTCTTCCAGGCACAGTTGAGCTTGAACACCTTCAGCCTTAAAATCTTAGGCTAAAAGAATTTCATAAAAAAATAGATTCAAGAATGGAGATTGGCTGTCCTGACTTCTGGCTACCGGGGGAAAACAGCAAAGTCTCTCAGAGCAGGAGGGAATGTTACATTTGTCCTTGCCTTCACCATCATAACCTTCTGCTTAATTTTTCAAAAGGTTTTAATGACCAGGTTAAGTCTTCATGTTTCCAGTTCAGTTATTTCCAAACTAGTCAGGCACTTTATATTTCATTATCCTATCATCTGACCCATGCTTATGGCTCACTAGAAATTTACTGGAATATTTTACAACCTTTAGCTCACGTAGAAAAGTCAGACTAAGCTCAAGCAAATCTGGATTAAAAACCCACATCAAAGGTAACAGCCAAAATGCTCTATCAAGATGAAATATGCCTTTTGTCAGGGGGAAAATAACTTATTCATGGAAATTAGGCATTAGAAATGCATTAGAAATTATCTAGGAGAGCAGACCACTGAACTTACTGATGCAAAACACGAACCATCCACCTTTCAAACTGTACCATTCTCTCTGCTAGCCCAAGACAAAACTTCGGGAACTGCAGTGTCACACACGGGTGTGGGGGGGAATGACAGACTTTTTAACCTGAAGGTCCCAGACCCCCTTGCAACATGTTGGACCCAAGCTGGGCTCCACTGAAATTAATGTTGTGGTTCCGCTCAGCTCCATTTGAGCATCACCAGAGCAACCATTGCAGCCATAAGCCCTTTCTGCTTCCATGTGCAGGTAGATAACTGAAGTGCAACGGAACAAATGCTTCATTCCAGGTGACGTGCAGCATCCACACGGAACTGGAAGAGCCTGATAGTGTTACATGCTATTACCCTATTCCTCCTCAACAACCAGGAGCTAAGCTGCTGCCAACAAGCCCATATTCAGCTCTGTTCAGATCCCTACAACAGACACCAGCCTGGGAGCCTCTGTGCAGAGCTGTCTCATCTCCCACACTTCTTCTGCAAGGGGAATTTGCACACAGAGAGCAAGAGCCACTTCGTGCACTGCTTAGCATGGCGTGTCCTCCAGGCACACTTTGTCCTCTGAGTTATCTCCAGTGCTAATTTATTGCAGCATTCAAAGCATCGTGCCTCCGGCAGTCCCTCCCACAGGAAGCTGGCTGACTCATTTTTCCACACACCGTATTTTCCTCTCCACGAGAGCCAAGTGCTTAGGTCAAGAATAAAACATTAAAAAAAAAAAAAGCGGGAGGCTCGTGTTTAAGCACCTCCTAAAACATGTGCACAACCCACAGCCACTTGTGAAGCTGTTTCAGACAATGAACCTGGAGATGTTACACCCAGCCAGAGTTGCCCCTATTTGGCACACAACTCCCCTTGCTTCTGTTCTGAACAGCAGTTGCTAATCCTGTAATTTGATTTGGTCCCAGCTAATGGTTTTTGGCCTCAGTCAAACAGTTGTCTGAGCACTTAATAAAAGACAAGATGAAGGCCACCATTTTTCCATTCATTCCCCTAAGCTCTCCACCAAAGTACTCAGGTGTTTTTCCTTACAAACTGGTTCTCATGTACCAGCTAACCTTATAGGAAGGGATAAAAAGAACAATTACATTGCCAGGAAAACGCTGCCTATCTTCTCTATTTTCATGCTTTGCTTAATGATGCAGCAAAAGTTCACTATCTTTATTAAAAGGACTTTTCAAGGATACTTGGAAATAAAAAAGTAGCAGTACCTTCTTATGTCCATCTCTAGCAGCACTTCCAGTCTTCCAGCCGTGAGAAACACGGGAAGCAACCGAAGTCAGCCGAGGCAAACACTTCACCTCCCAAAACAGGCAATCCAGCTTCAGCCTGAGGCAAGCTAAGTTCTGTAGAGGTTTCTACCAAGGAACTAAACATCTCCACTCTAACAACACTTCACCTCAAGGACCAGGTTCCACCCCACCTCCCTAGAAAAAGCCCCACCTTCTCCCTGCTCTCCCTTAGGGGTAGCTGGGCCTGGCCTCTCAGGTGTGAGGCATCAGAGCTGATGGGCATTAACCCATTGTCACCCACAGCAACACTGCATGACTGGGACATGTTGAGAAGAAACAGCCCACATTCTTGGTTTGTTTTATTTTACAACGCAGGTAAACAGGAGTGAGGTCAAAGGACACTCCAGGCATTTCCCACTTGTCCCACAGAAGGGAAAGGAAATAAATCTGCAGCAAAGAATTCTCACTTTCTCATTTGGAAAATGAAGGTTCATATTTCTAAAATGTCTCAATTGTGAAAGTAGTGCAGAGCTTAGCATAAGCTGCCACTGCTGCCCTTTGTCTCACAGAATCCTCTCAGAATAGGTTTAATGCTACAGCCATGAGGCTTTTCCCATCAGTAATGTGTCCCAAGCGTGATGCTTATAAAAGAGTCATTCCAGTGCCTTTTCTCCATTAGTCAGTCTCCTGGCTTTAGCAATCCTTTGGATCTTTGATGTCCTTTTTTTTCTTGACGGATCCATTTTGTGCAAAAATAATGCTCTTTTGTTTCCTCTTTTGTCCCCCTGCTCTGTTGTCACATAGGACCCCCCAACTAATCTAGCTCGCCTGTGCCAGCCTGTTTCCCACTGAAGGGAACGCTCCTCAGCCTGCATGGCTGTAACAAAGGAGGTCAGTCACTGTGTCACAAAATCAAATCCTTCTGTCTGAGCAGATAGGGATTTATGGGATCCTCTGAACAAAAGGAGAGAAGGAATAACCAGGAGGAGACCTGCACACATGTAATGAAATTTGCAGTTGTGAAGGGGTGTGGTACCAACATACCAAATGCCAGATACGAAGTAATTTGCCTGAATTGCACTGGAAAAGGTGCAGAGGGAGGGAGGGAGACAGGCTGGATCCTGCATGTCCCTACTAAGGCTGCTTCACATGCCTTACCTAAATGAAGCAGCAGTCAGGGGGTCAAAGCGAGAAGAACACAAAGGATGGGCTGATAGGTGCTATGGCAGGTTGCAGAGGTGGTTCCTGAGCAGAAAAAGATACCTGTGTTAGTAAGTAAATCTCACCTGCAAAAACTGAGCAGACATACTCACTCTGGCTACCAGTATTTAGTCCACATGCCAGTCTGCTTATAGCTACCAGATATACAATAGGTATGTATTGGATAGCACTGGTACAGTCTTAAAAATCCATTTCTTTTTCCTAAAAATATCCCGTGGGATCAATGTTAATCGCCTCTCTTGGATATTTACAACCAAAATATCTTGTAAGTGTTGCAGGTTCCTTGAATTCTCATTTTTCCACACACCTTCTCCCGGCAGTGGCAGCTCTCACACCGGGACCAAGTGGCTACACACTCCGTGTAGTTAAATCCCCCACACACCTGGGCAGTAGCAGAGGGAGGGACGAGACAAGGAGAGGATGATTTGTCCCCACCAGATCGTTTGGCTGGGATGGGGGCAGTGCTGGGCAGCACAGACAGGGCCTGGCCCAGGGCAGTGGCACAGCACCCACAGCTACCAGGCCTTCAT
>JAWMRA010000036.1:3484230-3524223 GCA_035584735.1 Pseudotriccus pelzelni | reverse complement strand
GTCGAGGTTGTTTTGACCCCCCCAGATCGTTGGGGGGGGCGGGGGGCTGTGCGGCCCAGCACTCCCCAGCTCCAACGTCCTGTGCTGCACCGGGGGGAAGTGGGAAGAGGGTCTCTGAAAAGCCCTTAGCCAGGGCCCCCCCCCCTCCTCCCTTCAACCGTGGTGCTCATGGGGCTGTTTCTCACACTTTTTACCTCAGTTGTCACTGGCAGACAGCGTTTTGTCCTTTCCTGAGTGCGTTTTTCCGGAGGCAGTGGATGGCAACCTCAGCCGTGCCCTGCGTGGGGCTGTGGCGGAACCGGCTGTGTCCATCGTGGGGCCGCCCCGGACTCGCCTCAGAGGGTCCCTCAGCCCCACTGACAGTGCCTGAGCGCCTGGACACAATAAATTCCCCCCCTTGCCTCAGCAAAATGAGTATTTAACAATTGTCATTAAAATACTCACTTGCCACATACCCTTCACAGCTTTGCTGATGACATCAGCCACAAAAAAAAAAATCTCCTCACATCAAAATGGAAGCGGCACCGCCTCAACCCCGCCAAGGTGGGCAATATACACCCTCAGTACAGCTCCACCCTCGTCCCTCACCCTTTTAAACCACAAAAAAATCCCCACTAGTAATCCAGCCCCTGGCAATAGCCAGTCTGAGCTTTGCCTTTCACTCTTCCAGTCACTGTTTTAATTTCACATTCCTCTAATAGTAAGGGATTTCCCTTTCTTTAACTCAACCCATGAGCTTTTTAATCTTATTTTCTCCCCTGTTTTGTTGAGGAGGGGGAGTGAGAGCAGCTGGGTGGGTTCTGGCCAGCCCACCACATTTTCCATTGCTCTTCTCCACACGTGATGGAGGAGGTGCCTTGACACAGGGAATCCCTCTGGGCACATAATTCAGCAAATACAAGCTGAAGCCCTCAAAAGGTGATGAATGCAAGCGCCACTATTACATAAGAACTTTCCTGGATAGACTAATGCTTTGAATAATAATTTAAAGTTGACCTGAATTAAAAACTTTGGTAAAAATCAAAGATTCTCAAACAGAGCAACCCCTGAGTGTGCAAAATATTGATGGCGGCTTATGGTACCAGCCTAACAAATTTTTTTGAAATTACTATTCTAAAGCGAGATTTTTTTTTTTGTTTCCTCCTTTCCTTGTGTTTCAGTAGCCAAATATATTTTCTTTCCAGAGAAGAGCTGGGAATCCAGGAACCTGCAGCCAGGGGAGGCAGCAATTAGTGGTTTGAAGTGTTAATAGGACCACAGTGGGAACGGGGAGTCCCTTGAACTCAGCTATTAGCAAATTAATAAAAGGAGTAACACGATCTCCTGAGTGTTATAAATTTAGCACTAATTAGGACTTCTCATTCTTAGTTATTTTAGGCAAGAAAATCTTCAATGTCCTTTGTTAAATCTGAATCATCTTGTTTGTAGAAGTAAATCATATGGAAACATTGGTTTCTTTACCCATCTACAGTGTATTAAACTCTTGCCATTCTCTCTTTCTTCCTGAGATGACTTATAGCTGGATAATTTGTATACAGTTAGTTTAATTTATCAAATTTTCTCCCAAAAGTGGGTTTCCTTTGAATGAGAGTAATCTACAGACCAGTAATTTCTCACAGTCCCTCCCAAACGTTTCAAAGATCCTCACTTCACAGGAGTGTAATTGCTCCAATTTATTTATATTTATTTTATTTATTCATTTATATTCCAGATGTTAAACCTCATGGAGTTATTGTAACTGGCAAGCCATCTTTTTCTGCTAAAGATCTACACAGTTTTGTGTATTTTAGGACTCGGGAATTAATCACTAGAGAAACTTAATCAGGTTTGCAATGATAAGAAGCCCTTAATTAGAGCAGAAGCCAAAACGTCCTCCTGCTCTTCCTTTCTTCTTGCACTGCCCAAATCTCATTGAAACTTTGCCTGAAGTCCAGAAAACAAATCTCACAGTTGATTGAATATATCTAATTGTGAATTGATGTCTATGCTTTTGCAGATATGTTTCAAACCCTGCCTGGTGGCTGTGTTGGCTAATTTGCCCACACCCAGGAAATTAATTCTTTTTTAACTACAGAGCGAAGCTGTGATGTTGAGCAATACATGTTTGCCTTTCTGCAAAGAATATTACTTGTCTCTAGCAAAATCAATGCATCGCTAAATGATTGGCATAACCACAAAAGATTTAGCTTTTAATGTTTAGGAAGCACTGATGGGGGAAGAGAAAGCCCAATAGACTGGCTGAGGCACAAGAAACTCACTTCCATTCAACAAAAACCATAGCTTATTTGAGCAATACAGAGAAAGTGTAGATGGAAGGTTACATCTTAATTGATGTTAGTAAGTAAAAGAGCGTGTTAGAAGTAATCAGTAGTGAGCTCATGGTTTAAAACACACATGTATCACATGCACTATGGAAAACTGAAGTAGAAGCCATATGAAAATACACCATAAAGCCTGAAAAACATTGGACACTGTCAAGGTGGCTTTCCATAAAATAATGCAAATCGATGTTAAAATATCTGGTTTATAATCAGTTAGAAAGGGTAGTTTGGCAGCAGTGTTAATAATCTCTGGACCAAATGTAGCGTGAAAAGGGGGTTTTCATGACCAGAGCTTAGCTCAGAAGGCTTTGTCTCATGTCTATGAAAAATCGAATCTTTGCAAAGGTGAGCAAGAGATCAGCCATTTCCCTGTCTAGGAGAACTGGATGAAGACCTTTCCTCATCCTGCTATGGAGGGAAACACATTTCTGTTTATTTCTGTTGAACGCTTTGTCAGAGAGCGTTGTCTGCACTGACTCTGAGGCTAAAGGAAGTGTCAATTTTACTATTCTGTACTTCATGAGGTAGGATGTGAATGGTGTGTACTGAGGTGACACTGGAATGTTCCATCTGCCATAGGGACCTAAGTACTAACAGTAACTGAGTCCTTTCTTCCCCCCATGTGGGTTATAACTGTGGGAATAAGATGTGTGAGCGTGTAAGCTGAGCAGCATGTAGATAAATTTCAGATGACGATTTAATGCTGGTGAATACAAATTTTATAGTCCTGCATGCAGTCTGGTACTGGAGAGGACCTCTGAGGTCAATTCATTTCCCTTCTGTCATAGACAGCCCTCTCAAAGAAACTACATGATAAAGTGATCCAGCCTCATCACAAAATTAATTTTTTGCCACCATTTCTACTCCTGTAACAGTGCAGGAGGAAGAATCCGCCTGCAGCTCCTTGGAAATGTAGAAATCTTCCTATTCCTAGCCTTAATATACTCTTACTCAGTTTATTCACAAAATTCTTTCCTGCCAAAATTGTGCTTCTGCTTAAATAGCGCTTCTCCCTTCTCTGTGCTCATCCGTGGTGTATTTATAGGGAGTCCTCTCTCAGCATTCACTGCATGAGATAAAACAAGCCATCCTTTTTTTAGTCTCCTTTCGTATAACAGACTTTCCACAATCTGAATCATCCTTGCAGCTCATCCCTTCACCTGCTGCAGTCTGAGCATGGGGAGCAGAACTAGCAGGAGCAGCTATCTATTGTCTTACCTGGGATTTTTACAGTGCCATCAACAGTCCCTTGTTTCTCGCTGCTATATTGTGCATTTACACTCTCTGTATGTAGAATTGTTCAAGCATATCAATTATGTGATACAGTGAACCATCGAATTCTGGTGTGTCATCTCCTCTGGTGCCGCTTGTGCTCCTTGGGAGTGTGGTCAGCATCTTGCAGGCAAAATCCTTCAGTGCTTTTCATCTGGTGCTTTTTCATCCTTGATAGCTCCTGCGGAGTGTTTCAGCATGAAGATGTTTCAGCAGTCATTACAAAAGCAAGTGAATCATTCAAGAAAAGCACAATCCATCCATCTTCTTTAGTGTCACCAATTAATAGCTGCTCAGGATGCTTTGAAACCTATAGCTGCCTAAGGGAAGAAAAATAACCAACCCCTTCCCATAGTGCTATGCTATCATTATATTTTGAGTACCCTGCCAGTGCAAAGAAGCTTTATTCAATAAGTGAGGTGACAGCAATATGCAAAGGACTCTGATGTGAGGCTTTAAAGAAGGGTAAAAGACCATTTATGGCAACACAGGATAAGAAGGGAACTAAAAAACAATTGGTAGACAAGAATATTTCTTATTATTGGAAACCGTTTCTCATTCCAGAGCCAGTGGTCAGAGCCTGGCTGATGTTGGTGGCCACGCTTCTGTCTGCTGCTGCCCCTCCAAGCAAGCAGCATTGGGGCAACCACACTTTCCTCCACTTGATGGAGCTGGAACAGCCTTTTACTTCATGCTTCTGATTTGGAATATTTTGCTGCAGACTGTGCAAAATAAGGGACCATTTTTAAAAGGGGCAGCGTTGCTTTTGTGGGCAGCTCAGGCTGGGTCTGTGTGCTCCGTCCTCAAGTCACAAGGTGCTGGAGCAAAGCCATTGCACCCTTTGGTGGGGCTGCTCCTTGGGCACCCTATTCTGGAGTCAAATCCTGACGCACATTTGCCAGACATGAGGATACACTCCCAAACCTGTCCACAGCTGCTGACCCCCCTCCCTCCCATCTCTCCTCCCTATCTGAGACATTGTGTCTGCTGATGGCTTTTGCCACTGGACACACAGAGCTCTATCTGTACCGGATGGCACCTGTACAGGATGTCCGAGCAGGATGGCAATGCCACCTCTTGAAGGGAATCAATTCACTTCCAGCTAATGTGCCAGAGGTGGAGGTCTGTGCCTAAGTGTAATGGAGCCTGATGGAGGCTAATTAAATAGAAAACCATCCATTTGTGCTGTCTCATTAGGGATTTGTCATAAAAACCTTATGTTCTCTTACAAGCCTAAACAAGTGTGTTCCCCATGTAAAAATCAGCCATAAAGCTGTCTGGAGGGTATTTAACATGTCTAAGCTGTCATTTATAAGGGCTGTCTGCAGCCTGGATCCTGCAGGTGGGAATGGCCTTTCTAGTGTCCTCAAAGCACCCTGCATAAGTGGGGCATCCCTCCTTCAAAATGGGAAAGAGGGACAAGCCCAGCGATCCTGCACTGACAGTCGTGTGGAGAGGATGTTTCTCCATCTGGCCCTGACGGGAGCTGGGAATCAGAGGCAAAGAGCACTTGTTATTCTAGAGCTGTGCCAAAGATGTTCAGAGGTCAAGAAAGTATAAATCTAATAGTAGTGTTTCCTGGGGGCTGTGGAGACTGGCTCCCCTTGCCTTTGTAAGTGGCCTGGTTTCCTCCTCAACCCCAACTAGGCTGCTATTTTTGAGGAAAACTGATTATCCTGTAGGACATGGGAATCATCATGTTATTTTTAAAGTGGAAGGAAGTTAAGGGCTGTGTCCCCTTGGCTGCCCCGAGGGAAAAATCAGCATGGTCTAAATGGCAGCTCTCCTCAACGTCTGTCCAGCATGAGCTTTTCACTCACCCAAACTGTGCAGGATTCAGAGTTTTTGCCAAAACCAGGGCTTCTGCCGAAGTCACATGAGGGCAGGTCTCCTGTGCAGGAGGAGGTAACTGCTTTGGGTCTGTGGGACGACCCTTGGGGTAACGCCAGCTGGTGTCTCCTTGCAGGCATCGGAGGTGGAGCGGCAGCTCTCCCTGCAGGTCCACACCCTCCGGGAGGACTTTCGGGAGAAGAACTCGTCCAGCAGCCAACACATCGTGAGGCTGGAGAGCCTCCAGGCCGAGGTGAGTCACCTGCGCTCGGCCCCGCTCCTTCAAAAGGCGGCCAGGGCTGTTTTAACTTGTATAATGACCCTCCCTGAACTGAGTAAACAGGACCTGCTGTTGGAGCAAACAGAGGGATGGCAGCAGTGGGGCAAAGGACTCCCCCAGAGGGAACTTTTGCTGCAGCCCAGGGCTGGTTGGGCTGGCTCAGGCCACCTTCCAGTGCTGCCTTGGCCACAGCATGCCTGGAAAATGAATGGATGAGAAGGATCTTCCGGGAGCTAAACCACAGCTGTGCTTCTGCAGGGCTGCTGCCCAGTTCGGATTAAACTCTGGGGCATGGTGGGAAGGACTGCAAGGGTTTTTTTTTCATCCTGTTCCTCATGCTTGCAAAGACAGCAGCAATCCTCTCCTGCCTCTCAGCCCTTGGAAAAGCAAGGAGCCCCTGCCTGTTCTAACTTTGGTACTTTAGCAGGAATGATACAACCTTTCCTCCTCTTCCCCTCTCTGATGAGGTGTCACTGGGAACCATGTAGGCAGGAACTACACAGGTAGATGTCCAACTCTACCGCCCAACCAGTTCTTCTATTTAAAAGCCGTCTGGAAAAGCTTTTCCTAAAATCTCTCAATTTCTTCTTTTCTCCCACTCCCACCTGCTCCTTGCTGGTCCCTCGCCTTTTCTTCCCCTCCCCTTGGTGTGGAGCAGCAGGTCCTCGAAGTAAGTATGGAGGCTTGGAAGGGTTTGCCTGCGTGTACATCGCTGTTACCATGCATGCCTGTCACTGTGCATGCCCACCTTGCCTCCTCACCTCCCTCCTGTTTTGCTTTCCAAACCCCTTTCTTCCTGTGTCCTTCCCGTGGCCCAGGGCTCATGGCAGAGTGGTTCTTTTTTCTGTTATACAGTAATTTACGCTGTGTTCATTACTGGTTTGGCTGACAAATACAAACTCTTGCTACAACCTCTGTACTAAACCTCTTATTTTTCTTTCTCCAACCTACTCAAATCATGATGGTGGTGGGCAGAGACATCTCAGAAGCCATTAGTCACCTAAGAGCAGTTTCCAGTACCTCCAGCAGCCTTTACCCTACAGAAATACCAATTCCACACATTTGGCTAATATTCCTTTATGCAGTGAAATCTTTCCAACAACCTGGAAAGCAGCAAAGAGACAAGGTCCTAAAAAGGCCAAGAAAACAATGAGGAGTTGCTGAATTTGTCTACAGTCCATGGACTGAAAGGAGGCCATAGGGAATATTTAGGGTTATACTGGGCTGGTGGATGGCTGGCATACCAGTCCCCAGAGATCCTGTGTGCACTAATCTGGGAAAAGGCTCCTTCTTCTTGGTTAAACAAGAAGTGACCTTGGCTAGTGCTGATTCATCCTGTGCACTGTTCCCAGCTAACTGAGTCACGGAGGGTTTGTTTGGCACACTGTCCCTCCGTCTGAAATCACTGCCCTTGACAATTAAAAGAAATGAACCAATTTTAAAGGCAACTGATCACTGGGAGGCTAAAAATAAGTGTGGCACAGAAAGGAGTCTTCAGCAGGAAAAAGACAGAAAAATCCCTGATGAGGACCTGATGAACACACAGCAATTAAGAACAGCTATGAGCAGTGCTGTGGCACAGCCCTGTGGGGAACAGGATCCCACAGGCTCACCCTGGATCCTGCTGGCTCACCCTATGGTCTCCAACACTCATACAGGAGAAAATGACGCCATGCTCAGTCAGGGACAAAACAGAAAAAGTAACTAGTTTTCCCCAGTCTAGCAAATATGAAGGTAAAAGGGGTGGGCAGGGCTGGTCTCTGCTTAATCCCTTTGGACATTTCTTCCTGCTCCCTGACATGCCAATGCCCACCCAGCTCCTTTGGAGCTGCCTTTGCGGCCTGAAGAAGGAGGAGTTTCCTTCCAGAGCCTTCCTAAGCTTTAAACCACACACACAGTTTCTCTCATACAGGTACAGAATACTTATGTATGTACTTCTGCTTTTTTTTTTGCTATTTCATTTCTGTCTCCGGAATGTGATTTCCCTCCTCTCTGCATCCTGCAAAGCGTGGGGTTCTGACAGTGCCTCTCTTTCCTCCGCAGATCAAAATGCTGACAGACAGGAAGCGGGAGCTGGAGCATCGCCTTAGTGCCATGATGGAGGAGAACGACCTGCTCCAGGGAACTGTGGAGGAGCTGCAGGACAGAGTGCTCATCCTGGAGAGACAAAGCCATGACAAGGACCTGCAGGTGAGGAGGCAGCAGTGAGGCAGGGAAGGGATGGAGAAAATGCAGTAGAAGATATGTTTGGGAGTAAAATTGGCCAGGAAGATAATCAAGAACTGGGAGCCAAAACAACTCCTAAATCCATAGAATAAAATGGCAGCAAGCAAGGTGTTCCCCATGGGAACAGAGAACAGGAGCTTCAGTGATGGCAAAGAGCAGCTTAGGAGGGAGATCTGAGCGGGACAGAGTGCTGGGGAAATGAGGTAAATGTCAAAAGAAGCAGAGAATTTTGGTTGTAGTTCATTTTAGTTATTTTTTTAATAGCAGAATTGGCTTCAGAATGGGCTTCTTTAGACCCTGCTGTCCCAGAGGGCAGTCACTGCCCTCATGGCTCCCACTGCTCAGACAGTTTCCCATGGTGTTCACAGCCATGTGTCACCAAACATCACCCCCAAGAGAACCACCTGGCACCTCTGGGGTTTATGGCATCTTGGGAGAGAATAAGATTTTTCCATTTTGCATCCATGGGTTGACAACCCCTGGATCCCCAGGTCCGCAAAACAGCACTGAATAATTTTTCCTTTTTTTAACATGTATTTCTACATATATTTTTTTAAAAAACTTTCTATATTACTTTCTTTTTGGATTCACTTCCTGCTGTGTTGTTTTCAGCAAATTGTTTTACCTGAGTCCTGACTTCTTTACAATGTTTCTCATTTTAGTGCTGATTAACCTGCTATTTTTATCTTTCAGGATATTCTGGAGTCTAAACAATGTCTAATGACATTTGGAGATTATTAAGCTCCAATAAATAGCAATACCAGCCAAGAGTACTTTTCTCCTGGCTGGAAACCCTGCTTTGTGTCACTCATTTCTCCCTCTCAGCTCCTTCAGAAACCAAGAGATTCATCCAGTCCATATCACCTCCACTAATCTTCTTTTCAATACCTTAATTTTCCTCACAAGCTGCACCAAAGCCAGATGGAGCTCCAGGAGGTGCGTCTGTCCTACCGGCAGCTGCAGGGGAAGGTAGAGGAGCTCAGTGAGGAGAGAAGCCTCCAAAACCTCAACACAACCAGCACGTCCCTCCTATCTGAGATAGAGCAGAGCATGGAGGCAGAGGAGCTGGAACAAGAACGAGAACAGGTATTTGCCCTCCAGCCCCTGGGAAAGCCCGCAGGCCTCTGTGACCAGCCCCTGAGGGAAAGGGAGCTTAATGCATTTGATCTGGGTTTGGAGCTGAACCAAGGGCCAGAAAATTGGGAACAACACCCTTTTGACCATATGAAGCCAAACCTCTGCATCCATTTCAGAACCAAGAGAACAAGCTTGACAGATATTTGTGAGGTTCAGCAACCATATGCTTCACTTTACCACGGACGGAGGATTTCCATGGCCTTGATGTCCCAGCCTCTTGTCTCTTGTTTCAGCTGAGGCTGCAGCTCTGGGAGGCCTATTGCCAAGTGCGGTATCTCTGCTCCCACCTCAGAGGAAACGACAGCGCGGACTCAGCCGTCTCCACAGACTCCTCCATGGACGAGTCTTCAGAAACCTCATCAGCCAAAGACGTCCCAGCCGGGAGCCTTCGGGCAGCTCTCAGTGAGCTCAAAAGACTGATACAAAATGTGCTGGATGGGGCAGACTCCACGGTAAGTTGGTGGCACAGAGACACCTTGGCTTGTGCATGTTCCGGGCCCAGGTGACAGAGCTTGCTGCAGGTTCTGCTGGATCTTGAAGTCCCCAGTCTCCAAAGAAAACCTCTGTGGCCCACAGAGATGGGTTGTCACAGTGCACAGGCTGCTCCATGTGTCTCAAATGGTCAGACAAGAGCCAAGCACGTGGGGTTTCAGCCCTGCAGTGGTCAGACCACCTAAAGTTTCAAGCTCATGCAATAAGTTTCAAGCTTCATGCAACCGTCGTTGGCCTGGGAGTCATTCTGGAAAATTAATAAACATAGGCTTACATTGAGATTTTCAGTAAGTTAGAGTTTCAGCATGGAAGTACTGCAGATTGCCTTGTACATCACAGTTCAGTTATTTCCCTTAAGGTTTTCCTAACCTTGCCTTATTAGCAGTAGCATCACAAAAGCATCATAACCCCTGTGTGGGTAGGTTCTGTCCCTGAGAATTGTCACTGGGTACAAATGTCATGGCAAGAGCTGCCAGACAGGTGAAAGGCTTTGCTGGCATAAGATGATGTCTGTGGGATATTGTCCCCAGGCTGCTGAGCAGGAGGGAAGGACCACTCAGCATCCACAGAAGTGCAGAATTACAAGGAAACACCTTACTTTTCACAATGGCTCAAATCAGGCCTGTTCCCATCCCCCACGAGCTGGTTGCATTGCCAGGATGACATTTAAGATGTTAATTTGAGATGCCATGGTGAGGAACACAATGCAGACCCTGCAGCTGCAGCCCTGCATGAAAGTACTCACCCTCCTCATTTAAGGACCCATAACAGCTGCAAGAAGGCTGAATATAGAGATGAAGTTGTATTTGTTAAATAAAATGTGGAAAGTCCTGCAAAAGGTCCACAAACACAGAGACTGTAGCCGTATGTTACCAAACAGTTCTCTGTACATTTGGTTTGTGTTAAGCTCTGCATGCTCTTTGTATCACGTGTAGAAGCACTACCACTGGCTGAGCATGTTTCCGCTGTGGAGGTATATGGGAAAAAACGTGAAACTCTACCGAGGTCACATTCACATTTTCTTCTTCCTCGTTTAGTACTTCCATCCCAAACCGGTATCGCATTAATTCAATTGCCTTTTTTAAAGTGAAATCTGAGCAAGAGATTTCTCTCCCGCTCTCAGAGCTCTCGACGAAGCGACGATGACACGTTAGAGGAACAGATCAGGAGAACAAGCGAGGATTCACGAGCCCTGAGGGAATTAATGGAGGGAGAACGGGGGAAACTGAGGCAGAGTTTGGAGGAGCTGCAGCGACTGCACAGCCAGGTTAGCAATTCCCACACTTTACATGTGGTCTTGTAACACCAGTGTTCATCCTCCAAGACATGCCTTCTATCGAAGAGATCAACATGATAAATAACCCAGAAGAATTTAGGCCCAAACCACTTATGGCTGGATGAGGGAGACATTGTTAAACCCATTGCAGAGGATTTATGCATTTAGAATGAGAGTTTTTGACAGGTTGTCTGGGGTCCATCCCAGGCATTGTCTCAAACAGCCAAACTTCCTTTAAACCTTTCTCCCAATCCGCTTTTCAGCCAATCTGTGTTGCTTAAGTTCATCTCAGCAGAAGACCCCAAAGTACAAGTCTGCTTAATATGGGGTACTGGAAACCCAAAGGTTTCCAGTCTGACCCAATTTGCTTGCACTAAGCCCTTGTGAAAGGCATATACACCCACTGGATGGATATAACAGTGCTGCTCTGCTGCACACGGAGCAGGGTTTGACCCCTTCCACAGCAGCATCACAAAACCCTCAGAAGTGCACACCCAGAGAATCCTAATCATGGCCAGCCTGGCACCCCAGGGCCAAAAGGGCAAAGGCAAAGGCAATCTCAACAGCAACGAATGATCCAGCCCTGAAACCAACCCCACACCCAAGGCACAGAATCCCACTGCATCCGCACTGAACGTAGCACCACCCATGTCTGAGGTCCTGTGCCAAGAGCAGCAAAAGGAGACAGGCACCCAAGGAGACGCTCTGCAGTCCCTGTCTCTGTGGGACAAGACTCCCAGTGCTGGAGGGGATCCAGAGGCTGCAGCAGAAGCATCCTCCTGTGAAGGTGCTTGTGCAGCACCAGCTGCAATGGAGCAGGGAATGGGATTAACGCTGGTCTTGGCAGTGGTGCTGTATTGCCCTTTTGATGCAGCCCTTTGGAGAACAAATAGGAAAACATCCCTGTTCAGAAAGTCAGCACAGCCTGGGGTCTGACAGCCTTGTGGAGGGCTGTGGGGACTCCCACCATGGGAGAAAAGAGTGAGAGCTTCATTAAATACCCCAGCAGTGACGGCTGCATGTGTGTGGGGGTGCGAAATGGTCCTGCTGACAGAGCAGCTGGTCAGAGGCAGAGTGGAGAAGGGGAGCAGCCCTGGAGCCCATCCTTCTCTGAGGACTGCTCCTCTCAGCAATGTGACCACCACAAGAGATGATACTGGGGATCCAAACTTCTGCCCCCATGAGATACGAGCCCAGACACTTCTCTGGCCATGCTGCCATGGTCGTGTACATCACCCCCAGGTCCCCCTTGCCCTTAAACACACCTGAGATGGAAGAGACAAGGGCCTGATCACTGCAACCTGGCTGTGCTGACTGAGACCTTTGGAGGCTCTTTCACACATTTTGAGCACCCACCTTTACACCACCCTGCGTGTCTGGATGCAACACCTCACACACGAGGCCTTGACAGGGCACCAGGAGGGAGCAGCACTTTGTTTTTTGCTGTGACTGATCTTCTTAAACTCCCAGCCAAGAAGGACCAGAAGACCTGGCCTGGATCGCAAGTCTGGAATCCTGTCTCTGCTTTTAGGTGTCCCTGACTACCAAAGCTCTGAATATTTAGTGAACAAAGGGAAAACTGCAGTTGTTTTCTTCTCACGCCTCTGTGTGATATGAAGAAAGATGGGGCATAGCTACAAATGCAGCAGGCATTGCTCTTGGAGAAGCCCTCCAGCCTCTCACAGCAAGTACACATCTCCCACAGCTTTTGCCTGTAACCCATCCTTGCACTTGCTCCAGCTTAATAATTATTCTCACCTCCCACTGAAGAGGCAACATCATCTTCTGTTCAGGTGCTAAAGAAAATCGATGCACATGGAAATCCGGTCCAACCGGGGGGGAGCAGTGCTCTGCTGCCTCCTCATCCCTCTGTGCTGTCACTGGTATTGATACAATCAAAAGGAAACTCCTTCTAAATGGCTTCTGGGACCTCGTAGCACCACACACATTCATTGCCCCTGCTTGAGAGCAAGGTGAGCTGGTGGAGATGAGAATTGCTCCTGCCTCTATCTACACTGCGAAGTGGTTTCACATCTTCTCCCTGTCCGTCTTCTCCTTCAGTGCATCCCATTCTTACCTGAAGCACAGATAAAACTAGTTAAAATCCCAAACTATTCCCCAAACACTGTGTTTTGGGCCTCTTGATCCTCTGTCCCCTGGGATTTCTGCAGAAGTGCTCAGCACCTTTCACACGACCCCACTACTGCTCTCTGTCCCATCACAACCCTGAGTGCAGCCCACGGGGGACTGTGGGAGGGCAGGGCTCAGGAACAGCTCCCCAATTCCCTGGCAGCCCTGGGACACGATGGGGAGTCTCTGCACACAGACAGGGTGTGTTCACACCCTCCTCCCCCCAGCCCAGCCACGCCATGCTAACGGCAGATCCTCCCACTCCCTGGATGTGATGAGCCCTTTTTGACTGTCTGCCCTCTATTTAAAGATTTCTTTGAAGATTCAAGCACTACTGCGCTGCATTTAGAGACAGGAGGTGGGTCAAACGCTGGAAGGGTTTTCAGGTGCTGGAGTAGTGTAACAGAGCATGTGTGTGCCCTAGACAAAGAAATTAAACGTGTATGAAATATTGCAAAGCTCTGCTAATGCGATCCTTGCATGATTTCACACCCTATTAACTCACTCTGCACAGGACCAAAACGATAGATCATTTCTCAGACTATTTAAGACTCCACACATATTTTAAAGTCTAATTAAAATTGTAAGATGTGCCAGTAACACCTTCCATGGCGTGAAAGGGAATTTTCACATCCTTTGTCTACAGCTTCATTCTACAGGAGATGTAATGGCCCCTTCAAAAAATCTTATTTGCTGCTAAATTATGTTGGCAATAATTTAACCCTGGAAAGATCAAAATTACAGCAGGCAGGCTCAGAGGATGCATTCACAAGACAAACTGCTTGGAGAGGGGCAATATTTTAGTGCTGATGCCACAGTGACAGCAAAGTCACAGATGGGTCCTGCTCTGCTTTCAGTGCTGTTTCTGCCTGTTACTGAGGCTGCCCTAGTGACCATCTTGCTCAGACCAGCACTGCCAGCATCCCAGGGAAAGCCAGCACATTCCATAGGGTATTGCACCAGCACTAACAGCCCCCTCCCAGCAGACACAGCTTCTCCTACAAGCAGGGGAGCTCAGCCTCCAGGTTGGCCCATGTGGGTTTTTTCCACACACACACACACACACACACTCGTGGTGAATCTGCCTGAGCAGCCCTGAGTTTCACACCCTCCCTCTGCCCACAGGTCACGCTGCTGAGTGTGGAAATGACGACGCTGAAGGAGGAACGGGACCGGCTGCGAGGAGCTGCCGAAGACAAGGAGACAAGTGAACGGCTCCTGCAGGCCATCAGGGACCGGGACGAGGCCATTGCCAAGTAAGTGGCACGAACAGCCAAGGCCAGGCTGGGTCAGCAGTTATGGAGTGCCTTGGCAGGAGGTGCCTCTGGGGTGGATTTCTCCTATCCTCTGCAAAACTGAGTAGCTGTTACAGTGTGATAGAGCAAGGCTAGGCTTCACTGGAGTTGGGAAATGCTGCCAGGAGCTTGGGAACAGAGCAGGAGCTGCCCCGTGGCAGGATTGGGGGCATTAAGAAGGATGCTGTGAACCAGGTTTTTGCCATCCCTAGTGCTGGTATGAGTCACTGCAAGGAGGAGAGGACTTCAGGGAACCAAATGGTCTGCCCTATTTGTCATATTTGAATTCTTTTGCTCTTCCAGACACACCCTGCTTTCCTGCCCATCCCCATTACAGCCCTGCTTGGGCTTCTTCCCTAAACCATTTCATTTCTCTGGTCACTCGCACTCCTTTCCTGTTCCAGGGTCTCTTTTGCATCTCCAGGCCTGTAATTCTCTGTTTCTCCTTTTGGGATTCTCCCACTGGTTTGGCTCTTTATTTTCCCCATCCTCCTTGCACACCTGTGCAGTTCTGCTCCCCTGTACCCTATGCCCCCCTTTCCCAACTCTGTCCTTGGGCCTGCCAAAATGCCCTGAGCACTCTTTGCCCTGAGGAGAGGGGCAGAAACATTCCAACCTCTGTGTTCCAGCTAGAAAGGACATAGGTGGTAATCTCTTCAATAAGCAGATGGACCAGGACACCACAATTCCATCTTCTTCTGGAAACATCTAATACTCAAGCCCCAGGCAAGAGGAGAAGCACAAGAGCATTGCAGCTCTGAAGGTGCAGGAGCTAAATCAGCCTGTACCATCCCTTCACCCTTTTTGAAGTGACTGACCATCCGTGCTGCTCTTGCCCAGGTGGCTGGCTACCGAATTCCCATCCCTGTCCTCTGTAACACCTCCATCTGTTGGCAAGGATCAGGAGCATCCCAGCTGTCTGCCAGGCGCCGAGAGAGGTGGTTCTGACATTTCCAGTGTGTGTGGGTTGCTGGTTGTGCCGTGGCTATGGCAACACGCTGCCATCAATCCCCTGGTAATATCCAGCCAGCAAGGGGGAGCTCCGCAGCAAAAGGCTGTCTGAGGTGCCCAAACCACAGCCGGCAGTGGCAGGGCACAGTTTCTCCAGTCCACTAATGACCCCGCTGGGACAAAGCACCAGTAATTACGGCTGACTGTCCTGCAGCATGGGAGCCCCGGGGACGAGAGGAGCGTGCTGAGGGGAGTGGCGGGAGATTAATGAGCAGAAAGTGGCAGCAAGTGAAAGCAGACAAGAGCAACTTGTTGCTGGAAATAAAAACATCTCTCCCAGACCGAGTGGGCTGTTCCCAGGCACTGAACCTCCTGGGAGGCTCGTGATATGCTTCCCACCTCACACCTCAAGGGTTAAGTTGCTTTTGTTGAACCCATCCCCCAAAAAATCCCTGACTCTGAACAGAAATAAAATCACTGCCCAAGGCAGACATCTGGTGTGGAAAATTTTTGCTTGAAGCTGAAGTTTGGCAACATGGGAAGCAATAGGAAAACAGGATCCTATAATAGGAAGTGTTAAGCAACCAGTACCTGGAATATAAACACAAATTCTCAAATTGCTCTTCTGCAAGGGAGCACAAGGGAGCTATTAGGAGGGGAGGAATTAGCTACAGTTAATAAGATGCAATTATTTCTCTCAAAAATGTTTGCAAGGAAAGATGGTTCCCAGCAAGTCATGTTACAGCTTCCCATCACACAGCAGTTAATTGAAAACTTAAGCTCTGTGCTCACCTGTTGTGCTCCCAGCATGGTGAGCAGCATTTCCCAGCTTGGGCAGCTTACTCCATCCTGAAGGATAATTCCTTTACACTAGCCAGTAGCAGCTGGAACATCTCAGCCACTCAGGGCCCTTTGGGCAACCTTGTCCGCGGTGTCACAGGCCCAGTGGCCATCAAATGCCTGGAAAGAAATGCAGCAGTGGTGTTCCCAAGGGCTGGCACAACCCCACTGAAACTGGGATCTCTCCTTAAAGCATAACATTTAATTCAAACAATTTTAACAGTTTGTCATTCTTTAAAAGCGTATGCTGTGATAAGCTCTCTTCTTTGATTTCTTCCTTCCTTCAGTCCAAGTCCCAAGTAAAAGCAGAGTTGTGCTCTTTAAAGATTTTGTCTGTTTGTTTGATATTGCAATTTATTGATCAAGTGATCAGACACAGATAATTTGATTTTTAGTACATACTGTTTTTTTCTATGCATTAGCAAACAGAAGAAAAGGAAAAAATATTTATATAAATATTCTACCTCCTTTCAGATCTTTACCTTTAATGGCAGATCATGCACATTACCCAGGCACAATATTATCTTACACAGCAGTGCATCTGATTTTCTTTTTGTATTCTTCATAGTGTGCTTACCAGAAATCTGCTGGGTTTATAGTAATGATGTCACCAGTTCTGTCCCACTCTTCTAATTGATTGTCCAGAATCAAATGGAGATGAACAGTTTAGGATGTGAGGACTTGCCAGTGAAAGAAACTGTTGACTTCTCCTCAAGGATATGTTTAACTCTTGCTTTAAAAAAAGAAAAAAGAGAAGTCACATACCCCAATTTCTCTCATCCCCATAGGAAGAACGCAGTGGAGGTGGAGCTGAGCAAGTGCAAGATCGACATGATGTCCCTCAACAGCCAACTGCTGGATGCCATCCAGCAGAAGGTGAACCTCTCGCAGCAGCTGGAGGCCTGGCAGGTGAGCGGCCCCGGCCCCACAGGGCAGGGTCTGGGTGGCACGTGGTCCCAGAGGCACCTTTGGGTGACTGTCCCCCCTCCCTGTGGGTTTGCTGCATTCTCAGCCCGTAGACTGGGGGGTTTGGTTTCGGCTCTGCAGGAGCCAGTGGTGCAGTGGGACTCAGGGGGGTGAGCTGCCCTCCCTGCTCCAAGCCGTGCAGCTGAGAGCTGCTCCTGATACAGGAACACTCATTTCAACTGCAGAAACAGACTGTGTCTCATGGCTGCAAGCAGAATGGCTAACGTGCATGTTGCAGAGTAACCTGCTGTGCCCCTGGAAGGGAGGGCTCCGTGCAGGAGGTGTCCCCAGGCAGGTACAGCCTTGGGGACATGTGGGCACAGCATGTCCGTGCATTTCCATAAAGGACCAGAAAGGTGGGAGAGTGGGAGACAGAGGGGTTGTGATGGTTGCTGCTGCACTGTGTTCATCAACTCAGAAGATCCATCAAGAAGGAGAAGCTAAAATCCCAGCTCTCCACCAAGGTAAAAAAACCAAACCCGTGGCAGTCCCACAGCTGCCCTGGAGATGCTCTGCTTGGGGTCAGTGGGGAAAACCCTTGTCAAGCCCTTGAGAGCAGGCAAAAGCTGTCTCTTCCCGGAACCAGCACCGAGGGAGGGCTACTTTAACACCAAATAAAGCAGAATCAAAAGGTCTGTGCCATTTAGAGTGATTTGTGGCAGACCCTGCAAGGCCCCAAATCTACTAAAAACCAGCCTGACCAGTAGAAACCTTTCCCGTACAACCTCGCTCCTGTCTCAACTCCACTGTGTTTTCGTTTCTCTCTTTTCTTTTTTTTTTTTGTCTTCTTTTCTTTTCTTTCTCCTGCTTACAGTTTGCTTCCTCAGGGCTTTTTACTATCTGGCTCCTTTGGTTTCTGATCTAGTGGCCTTTCTCAGTTCCTGTACCAACAGCTTTAGTCGTACACCCCTCCTGCCTTTGAGGTGAGCTCCCCACACCCTCGCCAACACCCGCCATCCCCTTGCCTGCTCCATCTACTGCCACCATCACCCACATCCTTCTCTGCCCTCACCATCATCTGGCAAGAGGAGCCAGTGGGGGGTCTCCATTACCCACAATATTCTGCACACACACCCCCCACCCCAGCACCAGGCCAAGGCACAAGGGGTAGAATCCCCTTATCCCCACGGTGAGGCTTTACCGGGTCACCATGGGGAAAGCCAGGCTGAGATGCATTTATTATTAACCCTCTGTATCCACATATCTAGGATCTGGAAAACTTCCTGAAACAGAGACTGCCATAGGAGGTGTCTGGATCAAAGTTCTGCTTCAGTTTGGATGGGTGGTATTTGAGACCTATTTAGTACACTCGGTATTTAGTGCTAGAGTAAACCCAGCTTAGGGTTTAACAACGGGTCCTATTGCAGCAATGCAACAACGCCAGAGCTGCTCCCACCAGCTCTGAGATGAGGCTCAGGCCCACTAGCACAGCAGTGAGTTGTCTCCAGCTTACTGACCTAAAGCATTATTACACAGCAGCAAAATAGTTTCTAACCACCTTATGTCCCCAGAACAGGAGCTCAGCCACAGAGGCACAAAACAAGTCAGATGATTTATGTCGCCTATTTTGCAAAGGTGAATGTTCCTGATAAAATAGAATAAGAGTCTCTGCTTTAGCTGGGCATAAGTAAAAGCTTTAATCTGATAGCATTTTGTTCTTGCACCCTTCTAGTCTGCATTTTACCAAGGACTCTCAACAGGATTACTGTGTTCTGTAAGCACATAATCATACAGGCTATAAAACAGGACACAAGCAAAAAACCTCCACAGCCAAGTGCTGTGCTCTCTGATTCACACATCTGACAGACAGGGGCCCAAACACAGTGCACTCTCAATAGTGCATACTGTATTTATATATATATATATATTATTTTGTGTGTATATATATAAAATAATACATATAAATCATACTCACCCCTTGTTGTGTGGTTGATCAAGGACACAGATCTGCCATGCAGGAGCCTGGGTACCTGCTTCACTTACTAGAAGAGGTGCCTTCAAAATCCCAGTGCCATACATTTTCACGTGGCAGCTTCAGCTCTGGAAACCTGTTCCATCTTAATACTGATGTTTACCTTAACCTCTTCAACTCTCCCTCTGCCTTTCCTCTCTCCAGCCCTGCTCTTAAAAGACCTAAAGCTTCCCCAGTCTGTGTAGCTCTGCACCCTCCTGCTCCCCCAGGGAAAGTCCCCGTAATAAATTCAGGTCCAGGTCATGGCTATTGATCCTTTTCCCTTCAGAAAATGCTGCAACAAGAGATTAAACATCGTTCAAGTTTCCACTCCCACTTGGCTGATTTGATTCCACATACAGAGCACCTGGGTCACCTGCTGGGCAATGGCAGCACCTTCCCTTCTGTCCTGGTGCTTCCCTGATGGGCTACCCTGCATGAGGTGCCAAATGAACAGCACTGCCACCACTACAGCCCATCCAGAGAATCCTTGTTCTCACCAGATACTGCCCTCAGTCCTAATCAGGGAGCAAGCTGCTGGAGAACATTTGATTCCTCCTGTAGACCTAGTTTGTGAACACACATTTTCACTAAGTTGCAGTTTAAACATGCAATTATAGCAGAAGTAATGGATTTGAAGGTTTAAAGTCTGTAGAATTGATAGCCAGGTTTTCAAGGAACACGGCAGCACACCATTACTGGCAACAGCACTGTTATTTCGTGTAGAGCATTTGCACTGTGCTGCAAACATGGACGAAACCAGAGAACTTCTGGTACGTCTCCAAAGCCCCAGTTCATGCCGAGCTGTCAGTCAGATTGCTTCCAATGCTCTGCTCTGGGGGAAGGAGCAGGTTTGAGGGATAAGCTCAGTTCTCTTTGGTAAGTCTGGTGCAAAGCCCACGTGGGGTCTGGTGGCCCACACTTTCGCCAGCCCCTCAGCACCTTCCTTGAAGAAGCCCCAAGAACGTAGCAGTGTAGGTGGCTCTGCCACACCTGCCTGCTCCCCATGGTGCACACACAGGTCTGCTCAGCACAGACGTCCTTCCTTCTTCTGGCATCTACTTTCAGCTGCATTTGTTCTTTTTATTTATATCTCCCCCCAAAGGGGACATCTACGAGCTGCAGACAGCAGAGGATCATAGTTCAGGGGTGTCACAGAGTCCCAAGCAGGCACAGTGCTCCTGGGCAAGTGCACCTAAGCAGTTCATCCCTCAGAACTGTGTGATTTATCTTCCTCACTCTCTGAAAAGCCTCAGGGCAGCAAGCACAGCTGAGCCTGCTGTTGGGTGGGGGCTTAGCCTTGTCCCCACTCTTGTCATCCCTGCTCCATCTCATCACTGCACGTTTCATCCCATTTCAGCCGCATCCCAGCGCGAGCTCCAGTGGAGCATCAGCTGCCACTAACACCCCTCTCCTCTCCCTCTGCTGCAGGATGACATGCACAGGGTCATTGACCAGCAGCTGATGGACAAACACCCGAAGGAATGGAGCCAGCTTGCTTATTCCTTCTCCAGTGGCTCCGGCGCCAAGCGGAGTGCCAGACCCTCCCCCGCGTTCAGGCCGGAGCAGCAGGGGGACGAGCCCGTCGGGGCAGAAGGAAACCGTCTCTTTTCCTTTTTCAAGAAAAATTGATTTGAAAAAGAGAAAACTCTCCAACAGTTCCTGCTTCAAGATGGGGAGTGGGGCAGCTGCCCAGCTTGCTGATGGACCCAAGTCTGATCCACTGAGTAAAAAAGAAGGGGGCAAAGGAGTTAACCCTTGAGACTCTGCACTATTTACACCGCACCTGGTCTGAACCAAATGTTTACATGAATTGGAGATTTGCAAATTGACAATGTGATACTCACAGAAAGAAACTTTTCTTATTCTGTAAGTGAAGTGATAAACTTCAGGGTATATTTTAGGCGCTTCGGCACAGTCCAGTTTCTGCTGTGAAGAATACTCTGATTGTCTTAAAAGCATTCGCATGCTGGAGAAGGAAATAAGGAGCCCCAAGACAGAGCAATGCAGGGGATTGAGAACTGCTGTCACAGTGAGCACAGGGGGAAGAAGAGGCTGAATGTAAGAGAAGAGAGGGGAGTCATTTATATCACCCTCCAGTCCTGGCAGCTGGGACATCCTTCATCCATTCCACCAAGACTGGAGTCACTCTGACCCCAGCATTGCCATGTTTTGACAAATGTAGCTTTCTCCGTGGTGGAAGTTGAGCCCTCACTGCAGATCCTGCCTGGGCACCTGCAGCTCTGCTCGCTGGCAATCCAGGCTCCTCACAGCTCAGGGCAGGGGGCAGATTGCTGGTGTCACTGTCTGCTCCAGCTCCCTCCTGTTACAGAGGTAAGAGTTGCAGTCTGTAGCTACACAGAATGTTAAGGATTTCTCCCCAAGAGACTGACCATCTACAACAGATTACAGACTGGATTAAAGTTGTGGATGTTCGGTCCTGGGGCAGCTGCTGTCCTTCTGATGGGCAAAGGTAGTTAAGGAGCTTCAGCAAGTCACACACCTCTCCCCAAAGCCATGCACACCTCCCAAACAGAGAAGAAACCTCTCATTTTAACTGGATAGGCCCCCAAAAGCCCAACTAATAATTTACTGAAAGCCTACCCATAATGTCAGTCAATCTTGGACACTGGGTTGGCACTCAATCCTCAGAAAGCACACTGGCATCTGCTTTCACTAAGGCCAAAGGCCGTCAGGGTGTCTACAAAACTCTGGAAAGCCTGCAGGTTACTCTGCCCTATGCAGTAACATTGGCTGGGGCCTGACAGAAAGGAGGAGTACTTGTCCCTGCCTGCGAGTTACTTCTCAGCCCTTCGGCAAACAGGGAGCCAAACCTCCTATTGATCAAAGTTGATCAGAGCCTGCTTTGCACGACTTGATCAACAAGAAGCAATGTGACTTTTGTGGTGTATGCACACAGCAGTGCTGGAAATCCTGCAATACTCAAGTAGGGACCTTCGCTCTGCACTGGATGGGCACCTTACAGCTGTTCTCTTTAACACAGTCTACCATCACAAGCCAGAGAGGATTGCCAGGCTCAGTTCAGAGATGTCCTGCTGCTGTCATGCAGTTTTCACATATTCTTGCAGCTTATGATACCCACAGGCCCTAAGTTGTCTCCCTGCTGCTTTAAAGAGGCCACCACCTACACTGTCCCACAGGAAACAGAGCTGGGTACACCTTCAGCTCTGCCCTGCTCAGCAACTTTGGTGCTAAAACACCATCCTACAGGGAGCTGCTCTCTCTGCTCACTATTTACAGGAACAAGCTTTCTGCTAGAATTAGGTATCAAACACCTTCTTCTAAGCAGCAGGTAAGAGGCTGGTGGCTTGGGGTTTATTATTATTCAAGTTACCTATGGGATAGAACATCCATAATACCTCAGTACAAATATCCTTTCTGCCTACTAAGATTTGAGCATTCCCGTATTTCCTTATTAGCACGAAACTACCGCACTGGTATTATATCATCTTGCACTAAGACAGCTCCATGTTACAAGAAGCAGAGTACTCTGAGGTTGAAAACTATGGTAAAGAGCTGAGTGGTAAGACCCATTTACTTGAAAGCAATGAAACCTGGATCGCAGAGCCTGCTCCAGGAGACACTTGGGCAAAGCCCCGCCAATACAGCTTGATGCTTATGGGGAAAGGAATCTGAAGTCTCACAGGCAGGGAAGGAAACTGAACCTTGGCCTCTCCTTTCTAGGCAATGCTCAACTGTTGAGTATCTGCTTGTATCCACTTGTGCAAGTGAGGGAAAGGGATGTAGCACAGTGCCGAGTGCTCTCAGGGTGGTGGTGAGTCCTCATCTTCCCGTCTTACCTGTACTGTGACTCTCCATAGGACAAAGACATGAGGCACATGCTCAGCATCTCCTGCTGCCAGGACTGTTACACCCATACGCATTAACGTCACCTGCAAAAGGAGGGTTCATGGATGCCAGCAATACCTGTGAACAGTTACAGCCTGAAAAGGATGTTCTGCTTATCGTGGGAGAGCCACGGGAACATCACGGTCCTCACGGACCTTTTTTCTGCTGTCAGCTGTCACTTCCCAGGCCCCACCAGCCCTCTTCAAGCCACATGCCCAGCAGCTGTGTGGGACTCTACCCCCGTGAGGACAGATGGATGGATGCAATCCTAAGGCAAGGGCCTTAAGTTATCCCATGAAGATGCAGTAATGAGAGGAAGAAAGGTGCCTTCTGCTACACGTTTGCTGAGGAAAGCGACTCATTCAGTTGCAGAGGTAGGCACAGCACATCTCTTCATTTTAGGAGAATCCTTAATTCCATTGCAGTTTTACGTATTAATAAGAGTGATGGAAGAGATTGCAAGAGGAAAGTCAGCATGTTCCAAGGTGCCAGTTGGGTATGGTTTCCTCAAACTACCCCTTAACCCTAAAGACTTAGTTGCACTACTAAACCCAGAAATACAGGAGAACTGGGTGTAATGAACTGGACAACACACCAAAGGGGACCTCCTTGTGCTGAGCTGCTACTCCACAGGAACAGAAACTGCCTTAACATAGCAGCTAGGTTTTGTCGTTCTGTCTTCAAAAATCTCACCCATGCAGTCCTTCACACTCATTCGTCACGTTGTGTTTTAACGAGGTCCCGACTACTTCACTTCGCACTGTCAGTAAAACACTCACCTCCACCCTGTCACAGCCAGGAGCCTGGAGTCAGCCTTGCAGTGCTGGTTAGAAGACACTTCACTTGTGGTACTCGATGCTCCCAGGACACAGATGGCATGAAGGAAACATCGACTCCAGTGGATGAGATGGAGGAAGCACGTTAATCCGGCAGGTACTCAGGATCCCGAAGGAGATTTAAGGAGTGGGATCAGCAGCTCTAAACACAACCCTCAGCCTTGCTTTTGAGATAATGGTAAATAAAGCAGTAGTGCTGCACAGTCACTGTTCAAATATTGCACAGAGAAGAGATGCCTGCTGAGATTAAGGTTACAAAGGACTTTCCCACAGTTCAGTAACAGGTGACTGTTTGGGCAAACGTCTGTAATGCCAGCCTGAGGGAAAAGGGATCAGTCTCCCCTTCGCAAATTCTGTTAAGGGAAGCAGCTGCAAACAAGGAAGGTGTGTAACTGAAAGGCAAGTCACTAGCACTTTATCTTATTACAAACGTAGATCAGCAACTTGCCATCAAGGTGAACAGTAGATCAGCTAATGACAACAGAATAATTTTGCACAGAGAAGCAGGAAGGGAGGCTGCGGGCAGGGCCGATGCACTTGTCCTACTTAGGATGGTAAATTCCAGATTTGCCTCTCCATCAGGCAAACTCTCTACTCCCCACTCGGCTATAAAAAGCAAGATTGTTTGAACCAAAAAGCCAAGAAAGGAAGTGTCTGGGTGCTGCAGCAATGATTCCCTTGGATTGAGAGGGGAAAAGCACACAGCAGGGACAAGCGGAAAGAATGTATCTATAGATATGTACATATACCACAGTGCTGTAATTTTTGTATGTAGCAGTAATGTAAATAAATGTATGGTTTTTATAAGATACATATTATAAAAATCTATAAAGGCATATTTTTAGTAAAAACAATGCTCTACTTCTTTTGTAAATAGTTCTCTTCAGAATAAAACAGATCATTTATAAGATACTGTCTCAGCTCTCATTGCTTATTGTGCTTAGCTGCAAAACAAGCTCAGTTTTTGAACTGTCATTTAACACCCAACAGCATCTTTAGTGCTGCATCATCCCAAGAAATTCAGCCATGTAAAGCACTTGTGTGTGTTCAGAAGAGAACAGGCCAGGAGAAAAAAAAATAAAACATTTGAAGCATCTGATTTACCAGAGGAGCTGGTAAATCTTCCCACCTTCCAGCCACTTGTTTACTGGCAGTTATATGGAGGCAGATTCAAAGTGTAAGGAGTTTAGATACAGCACACAGTGACACACCTCCAGCCTGCACCAGCCACAGTTCAGACCATCCACACGTGCTCAGGATTCCCCTCTCCCTAGTCCTACCAGAAGGGTGCAGATGGAGAAAAGGCACCTCCCCACAGCAGGTTTCCATCACACCTCCCCAGGAGTGCGGCCTCACCCCGGGTAGCTGCTCGTGCACAGAGGGCAGCAGGGCAAGGGGATGCTGAGGGCAGCAAGCACAGCCACGGCTGCAGAGTTCCTGCACAGATTAATTAAACACACATTAATTTCCTGGGAAAGTGAGGAGAGACTCCAGATGCTTTTTAATCACCTCAGGGGCTGACCCCTGCTGCCTTCGAGGAGCTTTCAAAGCCCACTCAAGACTTGTTGTCGAACAGAAAGACAAAAGATTACGGCACAATCACGAGCATCACGCAGAAATGAGTTACCACTTCCAGCTTACTCTTCATTCACATTTAAAACTCAAATAGCAACTAGACATTTGAAAGCATCAACTGTGGTTTTGTCAATATCCCCTCCCAGGAAAAAAACAACACAGCAGCAGAGCTCACCCCTGGCTTGCCACCCTCCACCTCCAGGTGCTGGACAGCAGAGGAAACAGAGCCTCAAAAAAATGATTTGGCAGCTTGTAACCTTTTATTTTTAGTTTTTTAAAATTATTTAAAAAGCATAATTAGAAACTTTCATTACAGAAATAATCCTAGCAAACCAGTTAGACATTCCATTGCTTGACATTTAGGAAACTTCACATCAGCACCACTAGAGACACAGTCCCCACCCCTTCCAAGTGAATAGTCGTGGTAAGAGCAGAGGTAACTGCTCCTCTACAGCCAGCTCTGGGGTTAAAAAAAAATAAAGAAGTTCCCACTTTAAGCCAGGAAGATGGAAACCTGGATTGGCAGAGTTCAAACCATGGCCACCAAGCCCTGGACTCAAAGAGGACCAACTTTTCCATATAAGAGAACACTCCAGGCTTGGGTGCACCATTTCCTCATTTTATTGCATCATTTCCAGTAAATTCAGACATTTTCTTTACTTCTGCCTCTATGAAGTTACTCCCTCCTAGATCTGCACACACACTACCACAAGAGTCCCAAAGTTAACACAGCTGGGCCCTTTAATCTACAAGGGGTAACTGTCACAGGACAGCTCCAATCCCACAGGAAGGCTCCAGGGATGGCCCGGCTCCTCCTGGCACACACACATTCAACATCAGAGAGCAGACAAGGATGGACTGGTGGGAATTCAGCCGCCACTTTCCACAGCCACTCAAGTCTTAAAATTATCAGAGCTCACTCCAGCAGTATCATCCCAGCTCACTCTTATTCTTGGGTTACCAATGCAAGATATGTGAAGAAAAGAGACGGGTGAAGGCAGCTGGATACATGTTCCCAGCACCTGAACTGATTAAAAAACCCACGTGTTGCACATTCATTGTTTGCATTTTGTAAAAAGTCTTTAAAGTGATTGACTGTGACGTGATTGTATGATCGGGGCTTTTACCACAACCCGAAAAATCTTTTAAAAAATGCAGGCAAAATAAGTGACTAAAATTTAGCCTCTCCTGGGGGAAGGGGGAGGAAGGGAGAGAAGTGGGCTGACTCCAAGCTCATGGACATCAGTGAATCACATCCTACCAAACTAAGGCCAGCAATTCCGTAGGGCCACTTAATGAGACACTGAGTATGCCCACCTTCAAGGCCTTAAAGGAAGTCATACCCTCCATGCCTTTTAGTCATTTTAAGGAAACATTATTTTTTTAATATTATTTAGGCAATTATTCAGGTGCTGAGCATGTCCTTTCAGCCCAGACATTTCATATTTTAGTTACACACACATACACTCTCCACCTTTAACTACATCTATTCAGGCTGAGGAACTGAGCCCTTGTTTTCCCAGAAAGGCCGACAAGGGCCAGGAAAACATTGAGCACAGTAAGCCCAGTTTGTTTCCAAGGGTGATCCTCCACCACCACATAACCCAAGCAAGCAAGCTTTCCATTTCTTTGCATTAAACAGCAGTCCTCCTTCCTACTAGAAGAATCCTGGGAATGATCCTGCAGCAGCTTTCATATTCAGATATCAACCCAGAACAGCTGGATTTATTTTCATGCCTTTTTCTCTCTCAAAAAACAAAAGCTTTGCCACCAAAATTCACATTCAAGTTCAGATTGCCTATTTGTGGACAGGGCAACGAGAAGTTTGGGGGTTTTGGCAGAATCACATGATTTTGTTCTTCTCAAAAGAAATGGACCCTCACTTAGGACACTGGCAGAACCAGAAGCAGAGGTCAAAGGAGTTAAACTTTGCTTTAAAAAAAAAAAAAAAAAAAAAAGGTTTTATCCAAATAAATCCCACTTCTGCAGGTCAGTTTGTTTTCCAGTATCTTGATACAAACTACAGGAGAGCACAGGTACAGCTGGGCTGCAGCACAAGGAGGTGAAACCCCAGGATCCAGCCACAAATCTGGACCATGGCAAATTGAAATTCAAGGCCCCAGCAGCAGCACCAGCTGCCAGCCCAGGGGCTGGTGAAGTGAAACCCCAGCTCCAGCAGTGACACCTGCAATCCTGGTACCTAGAAAAACACCGCCTGAGCCCCAGCAAAAGCCTGGGACTCCAGGAGAAGCCAGAGGCCCCAGGGGCACCAGTTGCCAGCCTGGAGCCCAACAGAAATGCAGCCAGAGGCCCCGGGAAGCAGTCGCTGCCAGCCTAGGGCCACCTCGAGTTAAGAACTTGGTACTATTTCTTTAAAAAGATGAATTCTGCAGTCCATGATTGGTTGACATTAAGAAGGCAGAAGCCAAAGCGACAACAGGGAGGCGAGGCTGGTTAAAGCAATATACATTATATACAAACTCTTGGGTTAATTAGTCCACTTGGTAGGCAACGTCCTTCTTGTCTACAAGGCGCACTGGAATGAGCAGGGGAGGAGAGGGGGGCAAGATTCCATCCGATACCTTCTTGGCACTGAAGTGGTAAGGTGCCAGCGCCTCTTGATAGAAAACATGGAGAAAAAAATAATCTTTAAATAACGGCACAAAACTGAGAAAGTCCTCCCAAAGCCTGCCCCAGTGGAATTGCCCGAGTCTAGCTGGAGGGGCTGATCTGTCTGAGAGCAGAGTCTCTGCAGCAGTGAAGGGGCATTAGCAGCACCTCTTCTTCCTTTTACTGTTCTTCGTTAGCTTCACCACATCGTTCTGTTGCTGCTGTTGCTGCTTTGCTAAGTTTTCTTTCTTTGCTCGCAGGACAAGCTCTGTAATGCAATTAAACATCTGCAAGAGAAACAAGCACGGTCAGAGCACCCCAGAACTCAGGCTGGCTCCTGGGGGAGTGCTGCTCTTTTGAAGCAACTCCACTGTTCTAGGTATTTCAGTAATGCTTCAGAGATCTTCCCCAACCCACTACTGGCCAAGAGGAAATCCAGTACCTTCCCAACCCACTCCCAAGCTAAATCAATAGCACCTCTATCCCCTTTTCCAAACCAGTAAATAAAAACAGGTCAGTTTGGCAGCTGAGGCCACGAGTGAAGACTGGGCAGTCCTACCTCCTACAAGCATGCTCCCTAATGACAAGTGTTCCATGCCTAATATGTGAGCACTGCAAAGCTACTGAAAACAGCAGCGTGGGCTCCTTCATTTCACGTCCCCAACTCTTCCAAGCGCAGCTGGGTGTCTCTTTTTGACATTTTACCTACTCCCCTGCAACTCGTACAAAGCACTTTATCTTTCCTCCTCAATGGGAAGAATGTAATTTTAAATTTTCCCCCACACTTCTATCCCCAACCAAAAGGTCATATCCACCCTCCTCTGAATATTATATTACCTCTTCCACATTAATATTTTCTTTGGCGCTGGTCTCGAACAATTGGATCTCCATCTGCCCAGCAAATTTATAGGCATCTTCTGTTTCTACCACTTTTCGCTCTGGGTCATCGTTCTTATTCCCCACTGAAAAAGGAATGGAAAGGAAAGAAAAGGTAAGTCAGTTTGGCACTTCAGCAGGTGAGCCCACTAAGTAAGATGATGTAGCTCTGATTATTTACCTAGTATCCGGCAGACATCGTCACAATTTTGATTAATTTCATGCAACCACCGCTTTACATTCACAAAAGATTCTGCACTTGTTACGTCGTAGACAACAATGACCCCATGTGTTCCTCTGTAATACCTGTGGAGCAGGAAAGGACAATAAATGTTAACTCAAGCTGGGTATCACCTTCTCAGCTCTTTCACTGAGCCTCCATAGGATTCCTAACAAATCCACAAGTTACAGCAATCAAGTGCCTCCATTTTCTTTCCACAGAGACTCATATTCTTTTATAACAGCTTGATCACATGCTATTCCTCTAAACCTACACACCTTCCTGCTCATTCAGTCCGTACAAGCAGATTTCAAAGTCCAAAGACTGGTAATAACTTCCTTGTTGAGGCTGTCAAGACCTTCAAACGTTAATATTGTCTTCCAGCTCCGGGACCAAAGGCAGCAAAGCCCCGGCACGTCCTCAGAACTGGCTGGGATGTGAACCCTGGCGTTGTACAAGCCACATCAAGTTTTTGCAGCAATTTTGTTATCTGCGAAAGATCACTTACAGACTAAAATTTCAGCAGATCTCCAAATATACTCAACCCTCAGTCACAGCTCTCTTGAGCTCACAAAAATTTCTGTCTTGTTGAGCGACTGTGTTCTGATCACACCTTCCTACTCAACAGATCGACTCCATATGTGCATTCACTGCGCTCTGCTACCTTTAGCCATTAAAAATAAGCTTCATTTCAGTTTATTCCCATTAATCTTGGGCAACCAGCACCTTTAAAACGATGAGCAATTCTGATATGCAAGAAAAATATCTGAATTCAAGTTCCAACATCATCACCTGCATGAACCTACCAAAGGCAGGCAGTGGGTGCACCAGGAAAACGATGTATAAAAAAAAGCAGCTCCACCTTATCAGTTTTCAGCCACATTCACACAGCTACCAGGTATGTTCCCTACTGCAAATTAGGCAATTTTGCCCCACAACCCAAAAAAAAAGGTAATTAAAACAGTTGATAGTAAAGTCTTCACTAGCATCCATTTTTTATGTAATATGTAGCTTCATTCTTTTCCTTTCCTCCTCTTCTATTTCTTATTTACATTAAAAATTGTAATAAACCAAATTCAAGAACCCAGCAAACAATATTGAGGATTTTTCCTTAAATTTTGACAGTATTCCTAGTCCTTGCTCTCTTACCACAGGTAGCACTCTCCCTTCCACTGCACTTCAGGGATCTCCACCGTGACCATTCTGCTCCCTTTTGATAATTTATTCCAACTCAACGAACACACCTTTGAACCTCAAAGCCTTTGAATCCAACCCCAACACACCTTTCAGAAGATCTCAAAGCTTCAGCTCACTTTGCTACTGATGCACTTGTGAACAAGTCACTATCTCTTCCCACCTCCAGCCTCATCATCCTGCTACAACAGAAGCCACCTGCCTTTATAGATCATCAGACAGACTTCCAGAGGCACATACCACTCACAGTCACACATCACCTTCCTCTCCTGATCTCAGCATCCCTGGGTATCAGCACTCCTCCATGACATGATACCTGCTCTACAGAAGTAGAACAGTCTGCTCCTACTGCTCATCTGGGCACTTGCAGAAGACAGTCAAATACTTCTCCCACACCATGTTTTATCAGTAATTTATGCTGTACATTCACTTTACTTGGCAAGAACTGACTCAGGTAAGAATTACTTATTCCCGGCCCGTAAGAGATCCTGCACTTTCAAACGTTCCATTCCATTCACAGCCAGTTCCTTTCACAGCTTCAAAACTTGCTACAGCACTGCATTTGTGCTTTGTTACAAGCCCTACTTTAATTCAGAACTTAGATCCTTTAGAGGAAAAAGTATTCCATGGCCTGAATCCACATGTTGCAAAAACAACCCATCCTCTCCTGGCACACTGCACACTGGTTTTGATGAATGCTGTTCTGTGAGATAGCATCAGAAAGGGACCAACACACTGGATTTCTCTACAGCTGAACAATAAACTAATTATCTCCAAACTCTCCCATATCACCTAATAGTCTTTTAATTCAGCAGCCCTAAGGCTGACCCACCACTTCCTCCCTAACTCAGAGCATTACATTTGCAAAGACAACACTGAGCCTTCGGAGCAGTGTGGTGGTTCAGCTGCACCTACGCAGAGCTGCTTCGTTCTGCTGTGCACACCACCCAGCCTGGTGATCCTGTCATCCAAACCAGAGGACCCCACGGAGCATCCTGCTGCTCCTACCTTGCCCACGCACCTAGATTTTTCTTCTAAGCAAAGCGCACGATGTCAGGGAGCAGAAAACATGCAGCCAGCACGTACAGATCCCACTCCTGACACATCGTCAGCACACTCTGTTTTCGCTCTTGGGACGAGGACCGTGGGCTGGACCCGGCAGCAGAGACCACCACGGCAACCAAAACTCTGCAGGAGCTGGGAGCTCCAGACACAAAGCACTAACATTGCCAAACAGTTTATCAGAAATATCTTCCTTTGTGCAAGACAGCAACCCCTGACTCCTGCTGAGTGCCTACCAGCACACACTGCTTCTATTTTTGGAAGGCAAAATTGTCTGGCACATCGTTCTAGAAAGGTTACCAACCCCTCATTTCCACTAAAATGTCATTTTTCTCCATTGGCTGTCATTACCAACAGCAATAAGTCTGAGAGAGAAGATCATGACTACCTGTTATTCTCTAACTCTTAAGCCCCATTATATACATTTTCTCTCAAAGAGCTGGTCATGCGATTTTCTATCAGTTGTTGCACTTCTGCGTCCTAGATAACACTGTAAACTTAACAAGTACAGCAAAGATCCTCCAACCCCAAATACAGGACAGCAGAAAACAAGATCTAATTTGTCCTACCTCATACTTCAACTTCCAGAGTGATGCAGTGCAGAATTGCTTTTATAACAAGTTGTGGGCTTTGGCGAGTAGAGAACAGATGGGGCTTTTGGCATTCAGGGAGGAGTAGGTGTAAATTTTGTGCTTTTGGCAACCAAGAGGTAGTTGAGGCTTTGACACAAGGGAAAGAATGTCTTATTTCCTTCCCATCCACATTTTAGGGAAGATGGATACCACAGAAATGAGAGCGGAAGAGAAACGAAGTTCTCAATCTCAGCCCCCCACTGAAGGACTGACTGATGCTGGCTGTCCACTGTACGGTGGGTATGCTCTGCCATGTACCCTGCAAACCTCCAAAACCACACCTCCTACCACTCCTGGTGATAAACACCTTAGTGAAATACAGAAAAAAACATTACAGACCAGTCATTCGTGTTTAGAGTGTCCTTGAAAGCATATCCTGTTGAGGTGAAAAACAAACTTGACCTATACATGCCCTGGGATGATTTGGTTGGAAGAGTTCCCTAGATCTGAAGGCTTTACACTCGGCTTCAGTGTGGAAAAGGCTTAAGAATGCCAACATTTAAGTTGAAAAAACCCACCTACATTGCTTATTCTACCATCAGAATTAAATGTAAAGCTTAAAGACATAAGCTTACTGCCTTTGACACATTACCTAGTAATGCTGCAGACTTGGCACAGGGGATCTTCAGAAGTGGTTACCAAACTCACCGTGTCCTTCAACCATCATGCTCCCCCCTCCAGTCTGAACACGGCCTTACTAAGCCGGAGGGAACATTCTGCCATTTACTGGGGACTCCCTACTGCAAGATACCAATGAGAAGGTTCTCATATTCCCTCTAGTAAATGCTTCCCAATATTAACATCAATCAGTTTCGTGAAGCACAGCAGTAGCTAAGTCAGATTTAAAAGAGACACAGTTATTGACAACGTCGTTCAGTAGGGCCCATATGTTCACTTTGCCAGGAAAACATGTAACTGCCAAATGTGAAGCACAGGTCACTGGTTTAACCCAGCTTCTTTGTTAACATTTCACTACTTTGTAGCACACATTTCCTTGCTTTTCATTCAGGTAGAATTCTAACCATTTCCAAAGACTTCTAACAATCTGGTTTCATACTCATCTTTCTTTCAGGTTCCTGGAAGCTCATCTGTTGTCATAGGTCAAACAGACCAGTCTCTTAACAGTCATATCTGGTTTACATGACACAGCAGTTTTACAATCTCAAAAAGCTTATCCCTCTCTTGAACATGCCATTCCAAGGGACACCGTGGCAGAAGGTCCCTCTGCTATCATTGTTCATCCTGAACTGGCATCTGACATGTAAAGCTTAAATCCCTAAACCCACAAGCCTGAATCAGGACAAAGTACTTCTGTCAACAAGAGCAAATCAAGTACAGGGACTGGCTGTTCATGCATCTTAAGTGTTCCTGCTAATACAGCTGTGTCCTGGCATGCTAAATCTCTGGTGAATTTAAATTTAATTAGGATGACATTCCATGCCAACCAAATTCACACAGCTTGGCCTCTCCTCCCACTAGGCACCAGCTATCCCAGTGTTTCCACATTTAACAGACAATAAAACCAGCTGCCTTTATACCTCCCAGTATGAAATTCTGATTTAGTTTAGTTTTCTTGAGCTTCTGCAGAATACTCCAGATCAACATGATTTCTGTTCCTTAACAGTTTTATTGTTTTACAGCTTCTGTAGCTGTAGTCAAGTAAAATCAAACTAATACAACCTTTTAATGCTTCCCAATTTTCCACTACTAACTTCCTACCACCTCTACCATTTTGCAATTCCAAGTCCAAACAGCAGTACTTCCAACCTATTACTGTAATTACCAGACGGGCTCTAATTTCAGGCTTGCTTGCCAGCCTTGGCTCAACATCAATCTGAACTCTGCCTTTCACTGTAAAGGGACTTCCTGGCCTACTGTAGTATGAAGGAACACCTTTTATATTCTTACCCTCAGTGTAAACCTCAATCTAGTCAAAGACTAGACAGACTACTACATTCTATTGACAGGGCACTCACACTCCACCCATGATTTGACAGCCAAGCCTCTTTGTAAGTACTAGAAAGGTACCTCGATTTGGGACGGGTAAATCAGTCACAGTATTACTTTGCCAATAAATAGAAAAAAAAAAAAAAACCAGAACCATTTCTAAAATCCAAATCTTATCTCCTGGTTTTAGAGGTGATATGATTAGGAATGCTGGACTAGCTTGCCAACCTAGCAGCAAGAAGAGCCCTTGTGTCCATGTAACCAGCATTCCCAAAGTGTTTTCCTCAACACTTAAAATGCACTTAGACACATGAACTTCTTTACTTAAAACTGCACAAAATTCAAATCTTTCTTCCCAGACTCTGTAACTACTTCAGCAGAGATAAGGCAGGAAAACTGGGACTTTCACTGGCCCCAGAATAAAACATACCTCACTTGGGTAAAAAGCTTTGCAAAAGGAAGTAGTAGCAGTGTTCCAACGGGTCATGGCACAAACACCCTCAAACCATTTCAGCTTATCTATTTTAAATGTTAATTAAAAAAAAAATTACCTAAAACACTACACCAAGTCCGATCTGCAGCTATCCCTGCTGACAAGAGGAATCCTCCTTTCCCGGTGTTCCCTGTTCAGGGCTGGATACCACGGCTTTCTAAACTAGCTGGCATCAGCCCCACGACTCGGCGCTCATTAACGCAGCTCCGAGTCGCGTCAGGGAATCTGCAAACAGGAAGGCCATTTGCTGACTCAGCAGTAATTGGGGCACTCTGACTCGCCTGTCACAGCTGATGGGGCCGCAGCACCGCTCTGCTGCCTTCCCCTCACCACTTCCTTCCCAGAGAGCTGCCTGCAGCGCTGAAACAAGAAGTGATGTCACACACAGGAACCCTACAAGAGGCAACTGAGTTTTTTCAAGCCAAACACTTAAGGAACAATGGGAGTAATCCAGTAATATCCTTACAGGAGCGCAGAGGAAAGGGGCGGCGCACACATCAGCTTCAATTTTGCCATTTCTAGCTGTTCAGACGTAACACACATGCAACCAATCTCATTATTTTCATGTCTGAGTAAATTCACCAATTCATCAGGGATCCTCCTCTAAAACAGGAGCCAAAGGAGAAGTGAGTCATGAAAGACCGAGTGAAACACCCGGGTCTTTTAAGAATTACTATTTTCAGTTAATACCCAAGGAAATAAAAGTTCCATTTCCAAGTGTACTTCTCCCTCTCCCCGCAGTGCAACAGTGAGCGGTCCCACCTTTACTGCAATCAGTTTACAAACGCATTTTATTCTTAGTTCCCAGCGCCGCAGCTCCGGGTGTGGTTTCTTCGGGAACCGGAAAAGCTCTGCACACACTGTTCAAAAGGACAATGAGCCTGAATCTGAACTCCAACCAAGGAAAAGGTTAATATCATGTGGGCGTCTGCTTCAGCAGAGCTCTACACAAAGATAGCTGCTAAAATGCTTTTGTCCTAAAGGAAAACTAAGTATCAGAAATCCTATTCTTCGATCTCCAAGCTGTTCATTACTTATACTGACAGAGGGTTTGCACTCTGTGCTTCTGCAGTGCATTTAATCAGAGGGCATCTTGGACAGGCTACAGAGACAAGTTTTCTGCTATATGCAATGAAATACCTCTGATTCTACCACCTGGAAACTACCAGCAGAGGAATAAGACAAAGCCACCGTGGAAATGCACAGAAGAGTGAGGAAATCTGAAATCCTAGTCCCAAACCTAGGCCACAAGCTATCACCACCACGATCAGTTCTGAAACAGCTGGGAGAGGTCCCACTGTGCAGGCCACAAAGCCATGGTTACCTCATCAACTGCAGCATCCAAACACCTCAACCCTAACGCTGAACTACAAGACCTGCACCCGGAGCTGCACGTCACAAAGCCCAGCGATACTCACGTCGATGTGATAGTCCGGAAGCGCTCCTGGCCAGCCGTGTCCCAGATCTGGAGTTTCACCTTCTCTCCATTGATCTCAACTGTCCGGATTTTAAAATCCACTCCAATGGTGGTGATGTAGCTGCCTGGAGGGAAAGTGTGGGTAAGTGAGAACCCCAGTCTTGTTTATCTTGGATGTCCCAAAGCACACTTCTGAGCACTGCTTGGCAGCAGCTCTCAGACCAGAGAGGAGAACAAGGTTCCCCATATCTGCTTACTGTTTAAAATGCCTTATGCCATGCTGGTCTGTGTATTTTTATCTGCAGAAAACAGCTTTTTTTTCCTAGCCATAAAGTCACTTCTTCCAATGCCACCCTTAAAATTTAAAGGCCAGGGCTACAAAATTCTTCTACCACATCAGTGATCAAGAGTAAGCACCCAAATATCTCAAGAAACAGTAACTAGGAGAGTATTTCACCTGTGAAAATTTTGAGACAAAGGTCTCCTTTAAATGCTTGTGCAAACACTTATTTTGAATTCAGTCTGTTCTAAGAGTTTCCTCCCAATAAACTGGTTATATCACAAATATAAGTGGTTTACCACAATATTCAATCAATCTAAACTCCAAATGGCTAATGGGGAGTCTGCAGAGAGTACAGCATAAGCTCAAACACCAAAGCTATTTCTGGAACCATGTCAGTATTTAAATACTGTGGGACTTTCAGCTGCAAGTGAAGACCAGACAGGAAGGCCTGTACAGGCTTACACCAAAGAGATGCAAAGTTAGAAAAATGATGTATTCCTAGTACAGCTATCAGTGGGCAAATGCAGAACAACTCCTTGCCAACCAGCAGCACTGGAGCAAACCTGGAGCATTTCGCTTATTGAAGTAAACGAACCACTCACCTGAGAAGGTATTATCTGCAAAACGCAACAGCAAACTGCTCTTGCCCACACCTATGACAAACAAACACAGCAAGATCTTTGAATACATCATCTTGGGTGTCAGGTAACCCAAAATAACAGTGCTTTGAACCCCTCCATTCCATTTTTAACTGCAACTCGGGTATTTTCTCAGCAGATCATTTGGTACCATCCACCTTGACTGTTCATCTCAGCACTCTCCTCGGAGATTTGACCAAGCAGTCACCCCAAGACTCAAGATGCTTCTGGTAGCAGTGCAGGAGGGGTTGTCTCCTCTTTCCTCCAGCCCTCAGCAAAACCCCAAAAAGTACCTTCTGCACTGTGGTCAGTTCAAGAGGTCAGAGAAGAGTAATAACTAAAAGCAAGTTTACAACCAGCAGGCTTAAATCTGCTAAGGAAAGAGCCAAAACTGGGCATGTCCTGCTAATTAACAAGGGCTCAGAACACTGCTCTGAACTACTCTACTGAATTCCACTGCCCACCTCTCATTCTCTGTGCCCTGGTGGAATTTGGACTGCTCTGACAATAATCAGACCAGGACTTGGTACTATAAAGCTTATCACAGCCACAGTTTAATGGAAGTCTAAACCCAACAGAGGAACTGGGAGCCACTGTTCTGCATTGCCATCCAAAACTGGCCTGTTCCACATCTAACACACCTTTCTGAAGCTGCCAAAATGTTCCACGAAACATTCCTCTAAGTGCTTGGAGTAGCACTTCATCCAGGTTTTCCATAAAACACTGTTTGCACCTTGATCACACCCTCTTGCAGGGAAGCATTTTTCACAGTGCTTCAGACAAGAACTGCAAGAAACTCGTTCCTGCACAGCCAGCCAGGGGAATCTGGGTATCCCAATGCCTCCACGTTGTTATCTCTGCATAACATCTCTGCTGTTAATGACCTTTCCTCCCCAGAATAAATCTGCTGCAGCATGAGTAGGAAATTCAACTTCACCAGGGTAATTATCTATTATATCTTTACAGGTAGAAGCTCTTCAAGTTAATTATTTTGATGATGTGCAACTTGCAAGTTCTTCTTAATAGAAGACCTATGCAAAGACTGTGCAGAACTCCAGTGGTTCTCAGCTTTTCTGAGCTCAACAAAGGGAGCAGAGCAGTTCCTGAACTTTAACAGAGGACCTGTTATTTAACAGAAGCTAAACCTCTGCAAAATACCAGCCAGCCAAGAAAAAGAATAAAATAAAAGAAAATTATAAAAAAACCAAAATGAAAGAAAAATTAAAATAAAATGTTCCAGCAAGTGCTATGCTTCTTGGCCTTGACCTCCAGCTTAATAAAAAGCAAGTAGAGATGCCAGAACCCGCAGACCTGTCTGACCATACCACCTTCTCCAAAGTCAGCTGGGCCTGGGCAACGCTGCAGAGCTGCACATGACACTGCTCTGTCACACTGCCCTGCACTGCACAGCCTGCTCTGCACAGCCTGCACTGCTCCCAGCACGCTGGCAGCTCCCAGCGAGAAGAAACCTCCCGAACTCAGGAAGTTCTCCACGCTCCCGATGACAACGATCTCACTAAACAAACACTGCCTCTGACCCACACTCTTCACACATAGAGAAACCACACTCTTGGTGACCCCCCACTTCCCACACAGAGCTATTTGAAGATCTGAAGACAAGGCTCGCAGAGCCTCAGCCTGTTAAAGACAGCAAAATGAAACAAACAAACAAACAAAAAGGCCCACTGCCTGCACAATCAAAATTAAAAGCAAATTTCAGCGCCAGACGGGGTTTCTAAGAGCCGTATTTTACTGAATGGCAGAGTGAATTAAAGAAGCAGATGCAAAGCACAGATCATCTGTATTATTTTTAAATATCTGGCACAGCTGAAATCACCGGCAGCTTTTCAGGATGACCTGTCCTAAAAACACACAAACCTACTACCCTCTTGACAGATTTGCATACAGGGAAAAGCAGACGAGCCAGAATCATCCTATCCAGTGTCAGTCCACTTCCTACTGCAGGGAATAAATGTCAATAAACAAGGCAAGCAAACTGTTTTGTGAAAGCAGGGACAAAGCCTTCCTGTTGGGGTTAGCAAAAACAAAACCAAAGAAAAATCAATACTCAAACTACACAGTGAGATTTAATTACAACAGAGAACCACAGGCAGCCTGACAATTCTTACAGCACTTCTTCCCTTTCACTGGATACACTGTAGGGACTTTGCTCAAGAAGACTCAGCTAGGAAATTTAATTGTTTAAAATGAGGAGAAGTCCTCCTCAGAGTTCTCACCATCCTGTTTATCTTGCCTGAACAGTTTTGAAGCTCATCAGCAAGCAGCAGAGGCACTGCTTTACTCAGAACGCAGCATTTGGTTGTAATAATCCACAGGCTCCCAAAACTGCCTGGGGTTCCAGCTGTTCTGAAGCTGTTGCTCTTTCTCCCTCCTTAGATCCCTCCATGCAGACACAGTTTAGTGTAGAATAAACACTTTTAAATACAGCTAAAGCTTCTGCAGGTGACAAATGGTAAGACAGTGCAACTTTACACTTTCACCCAAGAGCTGTGCCTCGCTGCATGCCGGGACCTGCCGCCCCAGGACCACACCTCTGCTAAGGAGGAGGGTGGATGCAATCTTCCCCAGTTTATGGAAATTAAACTGTGAGTTGCTGGAGTGTTACCAACACCGAACCGGACTTGAAGGCAGGAATCTTCCCAGTCCCAGTTCTTATGTACCCAGACTAAAGCACCAGACAATGGCTGAGTTCTCAGCTCTCCAGAGGTTTCTGAAGCTGCTGCAGAAGAATTTACAGGTCTGTTCTGAAGAAACTCAAACTACCCCTTTATTTTCTGTTTATAGACGTTTGCATCCTATACTATAAAGAGAAACGCACGAAGTTACCAGCTCTTCAAGGATTTATTCAAAAAAAAGTGATGAACTCTGGAACTGAGACTTCAGGCTGGAGCACAGAAGGAGTCTTAAGGAATAATTAAGATAATAATGACTATTAAAACGTAGTAGTTGCCACACTGGAAACAACGGTCCCTAGGGCAGCCGGCCCTTCCCATCGATCTTTAAACCGCCTGTCAGCAAAAGAAGGGAATTCCCTCCTCATCCCAGCAACAGATTAGTGGGCGCCGTCAAAACACGCGCTCGCCAGGGTTGATGCCGGCAGCACTGCCAGTGCTGTCCTGACTTCTACGTGCCCAATCTGCCTTTTCCCAAACGCAGCCAAGTTATTTACCATAATATCCTGCGGCAGCCAGTTCCGCGGGTTCACCAGATAAAACCCCGCGAACGCCCGAGCGAACGCGCCCCCCCATTCACACACAACGCGACGGGTCCCTGCACAGCCCAGGACCCAGGGGTGCCCCGGGAGCAGCAGCAGAGCAGAAGGAGGAGGCCGCCCCTCCCCGCCTCCCCCGCG
>JAWMRA010000036.1:3440044-3484003 GCA_035584735.1 Pseudotriccus pelzelni | reverse complement strand
GGCCGGAGCCACTTCCCGGACAAACAGCCGGAACTGACAGCGAGGCCGCCGCGCATGCGCGAGGCCGCCGTCGGGGGGGGGGAAACCCGCCAGTGCGCCCTCCGCGCCTGCGCTAACCCCGCCCGCGCCCCGCCTCGCGCCGCGGCTGCGCGGGGAAACGGCCGCGCCCTCTCGCGCGCGCCGCGCCTGCGCGCTGGGGAGGGGGCCAGGCGGGTGGCCGGTCTCGCGCGTCTGGGCGGCAGCGGCGGGAGCGTGAGGCGATCCGTGAGGGATCCGTGAGGCGATCCGTGAGGCGATCCGTGAGGGATCCGCTGTCCCGAGACCCGTGAGAGGACCCGAGAGGGACCCGTGAGGGGACCCGTGAGGGACCCGCCGTCCCGGGGCCCGCCAGAGACCCGTCAGGGGACTCGTGAGGGACCTGCCGCTCGGGGACCCCTGAGGGGACCCGTGGTGGACCCGCCGCCTCCCGCCCTCCACCGCCCGTGTCCTGCTCCCCTTCCACGGGCAGCTTGTCTTGCCCCTGTGCCGAGCCGCCGAGTGATCTCTCGGTGCGTCCCCCGCAGCTCCCCTGTGCGCTCGTGTGAGGGAGGACATGGCAGAAGGGGAGGCTGCCCCCGGGAAAGCACCCAAGGCGTGAGGGAGCCCCAGCACTGTCAGCTCCTGGCAAGGCACAGGAGCAGACCACAAAGGGCAGGAGTGTGCTTGGCTGCTTTAAGAAGAACCTTGTGCACCAAAGCAGCGATTTGTGCTGCGGGAAGAGTTCCCATTCAAAGCCCCCCGCCTGCAGGTGAGGAGTCCCACAGCAGAGTGATACAAAATAGCCAAGTGCGTGCACAGGCTTGGCAAGTCAGGCCAGTCTGGAATTAAATTCCTGGGTTTCTTAACCCACAGAAGTGCCCCTGTGTGGCTCAGGACGGGCCTCACATGTATCAGCTGTGCCTGCACCATCCGCAGCCCAAATCCACCGTTCAAACAGCACTCTCGGAGTTGTTTAACACACAGACAGTCTGAATCATTTTACTAATAGTTGCACAGACACTGACTACACAAACTCTGCAGGACCATGGTCACTTTTTAGGCAGTAACCACTTCTAGGTGGAGACGTGGCAAAGAGAAGTGGTGGTTTTCTCTTTGATTATTTTTCTACAAAATTAATCATACCCGTACTTAAAGTTTAAAGATCAAACAATGCAGTTTTGATGTAGAATATGTAAATTACTTAGGACTTCCCAGTTGCTAAGGCTTTTCAATACATTTGTAAAAACGCAGCAATAAAAGCATATGTTAGGTTTATTTGTCCAGTTTGTATGCAATTCATCTGGAAGCAAATCAACCTAGGATGGCTCAAATAGCATGTCTGGCTTAAAGATTTTTTTTTTTTTTTTAAGCACATAAAATCGCATCTTCTAAACACTTCTGATCACCGCTATGTCTGTGGTTTTAATTATAAACCTTCCTTAATCTCAACCTTCAAAAAACGTATTCTAGCTTTCAAAGCTCATTCCTGTTAAGGCCCCCACATCCTAGAATCCACTGAGGATGCCACGTAGCTGCAGGGAGATCCCTTGAATCCAGCTTGCAAACCACCAGCTCAAACCCAAAATGACAGGGACTCCTATTACCTTTACTTTTAAGCTCATGAAACCTCATCACATGAAAAGCGTGAGGCAGAGTGATGATACCTAACAAAATGGACAGTAAGAACTGTGGCTTCTCAAAAAAAAAATCAAAATATTTGAATATTTTATGCTTTTACATTTGTCTCTCTCCCATTGTAATTTTCACCACCCTGCAAGTTTAAACCCCTCTCATAAATTATTTTTTGATCTTCTTGAAATACACACACTTCAGCTGTCACTCAGAGACAGTTTGCTTGACAGTTCAAAGATGTTATTACAGTCAGTCGTAGGGAAAAATCATCTTTTACTGACAACTGCTATTTTTAAGACACTTGAAATGAGAAAAAAATTAATTCTTTCGTCTCCGAGTTGGCACAATCAATTTATCAGGTCTCATGTTGTGGCAAAAAATTATGGGTATTTTATCTCTAATGTATTACAGTGCAGTGTATAAATAGTTTAGCAAAAAGTAGCTATCAAAATCCAAATTCAGTGTTTCACTATGACTGAAAAATCAGCATATTCTCCATAAGTGCCAGTGAGCTCCTACCTTTCACTCCTCCCTCTCAGAATCAACTAAGCTCAGTGCAGAAATTCAGGTGCTGTTCGGGAAGATGAATGAGTTTTTCCACTTACTGCCACTGAAGCTGGAACTACAAATCATCAAAATACCCTAAGCAACAAAAGATCTTATTGGCTGACATTAACAAGTTGATACAAAAGGCTTGGTTTAACTGTAATTTTCTTTCCCATGTTTTTATGTGGGGCATCAACTGGAATCAGATATAAAATAGGGAAGCCAAGGTGCCCACAGTCAAGAGCTCAAACAGCCATTCTTCACCAAAACTTGCCATTCTTTCATTCCTTCCTGTCTGCAGAGATGGAGTGAGTGATTCCAGTACAACAACTGAGCTTTTTGCCATCTATTTAGTAGCTTTTGAATGGCATAACATTTTGTACATGTTTCAGTGCAGAGATTTCTAAGATGGTTTAAGATTTGCAAGTATTTTGAAAAGCAAAAATCAGAATTAAAACCCACCTTCAGAATGCAGCTAAACGTGGTAAGTAGAACACAATTTCATTCAGACCAGTTGGGAAGCACTGCAGTTGTGTAGACATAGTGAAATGAATAAACGCAAGATTAGAAATAATTAGCTAAAGAGTAATTTTGTAGCTTGGCTTTGTAGCTGAACACAAAATAACATGTCACCAACACAGCGGTGTTGCAACAAAAGAACACCCAGACCTTGCTTAGAAAACATGAAAATCTATGAGAAAATACTTAGAACATCTAAACTTATTTCATCCAGGGGCGAGAATGCTGAAGTAACGATGCAGTTGCTGCAAAAATGAACTGATGAACTGTTTTCAATGTCTGTGGGAACAGGACAAGCAGCAATGGACTCAAGGAGCAGCAAGGAAGATTCTTTTTTTTTCAGACATGAGGTAAGTTCTGACAGTCTGAAACATTTATATAATTAAACAGCTGGCATAGAAAGGTTATGGGATCTCCATCCTACAATTCTCTAAAAAACAATTTTGTGGACTTCAGCTAGGAATGCTTTAGTTGGATCTGAGTCTATCTTAGGTATAGGGTAAAATAGCTGATTCTCCCAAGTCCCTTCCAACACCATTCCATTGACTCCTACAGCAACTCCCTGCTGTCAGGAGCCTACACCACAGGCTCAGAACCTGACAGAACATCAAGAACCTTTTGACAGGTTCTTGTACTTCTGACCAGAACAAAGCACAGCATTCCCAAGTACTCAAGACTGTATCTTGCTATTTGAGGCATATGGTAAAAATTGGATGTTTTTCTGTTTGCTGCTACTGCCACAGCAATCAACAAATTGGTTCTTGCAGAATGTGTGTGCCATGAGGTTCCATTTTATGCTTTCAAATTTCATGAAGTATAATACTGTATTCTCATCCCATCACCATGGTTTGAGCCATCCAAAGTTACAGTCAAGAAAAATTCCTCACACACCATCCACACCACCCACCCACTTGAAAAAACAAATCTTAATGCTCCGGCTCCTCAGGTGCAACCAGCTTCTGTGAGTTTCGTAAAATAGATAAGGCTCACTTAACTGTTACTCTGCATGGAATGTAAAGCTCATTTTGCCTTCTAAAAATTTGTTTTCTGCAACAAGATTCTCATTATTTCCATCAAGTAGCATAAAAGGTATAAGTAAATTAAAATAAATTTTTAAAAGAGATATATAAGTGGCCAGGTAAAATAAAATACTTTCTTGGAGCAGCACAACTCAATGACCAAAAAACTCAGTGATGGAAGTGCCAAGTATCTTATTAAGTCTTGGAAGACCTAAACACAGAAGACTTTTCACAAGGTGGTTAACTAAAAAGCCGTCTGTCATCAAAAATACTTTGGAAATCAATAGGAGTAATCACAAATTACATTAAATGTCAGTTCTGGCTTGGCTTTAAACCCTGGCTTGCCTCAGTTTTGCAAAAGGTTTTTACAGACCACAGCGCTGCCCACTCTACAAACTGTATGCCCTAAACCAAGCAGGTTCGAAAAGTAAATCACAGTATGAGTTTGTTAACAAATGAATTTTTAAAAAGAACAGTTTACAGCAGCAGGATCAAAGTCAGAGCCTTTATTAAATGTTCCTTCTCTAAACAGACTGAATTTAATTCCCCTTTCCCATCTGTGATTTCTAAGGCTATTTTAAATATTTCATTTTACAGGGATTTTCAGTCTTCAGAACCGTCACAAGCAGCAAGTTAGCAGTACACAAAAACAATACAATTGAACTTTCACTGAGTTCTATTCCTGCTTCCCAGGGTGCGTGGAAAGACCACCAACACTTCCAGTACTGGAGGTTTTGCACAAACCTTGGAAAGGAAACAGCTGTCACCAGAGTTTAAGCCTGATGTGCTCTAGCCACACCTCACAACTGGCCACAACTGACCAGTACTGGTTAGTATTTCTGTCTCTTGCTCATTATCTGTTTCAAAAAGGGGACCAAATTTTTAATTTTCAGCTAATGTGGGTCTAATTAAGGCTATTCTGGTATATTTGATACTAAAATACTCTCTGGGAGTCCTTTTCTTGAAATCCCATCAGAATTAACATTTTCAAAAATGAAAACATTTAAAATAGGTGTTTTGAGTTGAAATGCTGATGCAGCGGTTGGTTCAGTGTTTCCGTGTCCTCTGGAGCCGTATCACGTCAGGATGGTGTCATCAATCTGTTCCTCGGAGTCAGCCTGCCCTGCCAGCTTCCGCAGGGACCTCCGGCAGCTCTCATTGAGGAGCTCCAGGCTGGCAGCATCCAAAATCTTGGAAACCGACTGTGGAAGGAAAGCAACACCAATTACCAACTCCTTCCAACACAGCACTCAAAGTAAGAATAAGCATGAGTGCCTTACAAGCTGTATTTAGCTAAAATCTTTCAAATGTACTGAAATTCTTCATCTGGTTTTAAAATTCCAGACATGGGAACTATCCAAAACCAGGTCACACATAGAAAACAGGTCTGGAAATGGATGCATGAAGTAGTCCATCCTAAAATACTCCCTAGCACCACTGCTGCTGCACTGGGATCGTACAAGTGGCCAAAGCAATAAATTATCAGTGCCAACTGAGGGAACTCCAGCACAGGGGAGGCTTAAGGCATTTGGCAAACATGGGGGGGGGGGGTGTTAAAAGCCTTGATTCTATTAATGCTGCATTGTAGGGTTGTACAGTATCAGTACTGCTGATTTCTTCAGGGCTTAGCATGAGGCCTAAATGCAAATGGGCATGTCCCACTCCACCTACTGCATCAGAGACTTCCAGCACATCCTGAGGCTGCAGGCGCCACACAGGCAAAAGCAGAGTGAGGTGACACAGCCTTGCTACCAACAATGATATTTGCTTGTGCTTCATACCTCAAGCACGTCTTCACCCGTTCTCATCTTCAGAAGGTTGACAATAGCCTGGTCACTGTAGGCTCTTACACTGGTGTTTTTGTCCTTTGTGTTGTCCAGAAGCGCTTTGAGAATTGGTTTAATTGTCTGGGGATCCAGTGGGGGAAGATGGCTTTTATTTGCCCACCAAATCATCTTTTCTGCAACTAATTTTATGTCACTGGATGAGTTCTGAAGACACTGAAGGATACAAAGGTGCAATTAAATTCAGATATACCGATATACCAAGAACAGGAATTTAAAGCAGTTGTTCATATTTTTTTCAAATTTAAGTATTTTAAACTATACTAAGAAAAGCAAACAGTTTTCAACTCACGGGTACATAAGAGACACACTTGATACCAACAAGTTTGACTAAACTGCGTAAGAGAAGAACAAACCTTGAAAGCAGAACACCTTTTCAAAGAAAATTTCTAAATATGGGGCTGATGACAATGTCACATGCTCCTCTCAACTGTCTGAGGAAATGACAATGACCACTAACTGCAGAAAAGCTGATAGTGTCCGCACCTCTAAAACACACTCACTCAGCAGCAACGGCCAAGTCAGTCTCTGGCTGGAGCGTAAGGTGCATTTCAAAGTGGATTGCACTTTAAAATTTAAAAAATGAGAGCTTTGTATTTTTATGTAATCTTAACACACCTAAAACATGAAAACTAATATCTGAATGTCAAGTGCATTATTAATATGGCAATACAGGTATTGTGACAATAGTGGTATTTTATATTTTAACACAATACTACAATATTAATATATAAAAGTAGGAGTTCAAACAAAAAAAACCTGCTTTGAAGGACGCTGGCCTGCATCATGCCAACTTGCATGTTTGGTAGTTTTTCAAGTAAATTGCAAAGAAATGTAAATTCTGAAAATGTAACATGCTGCAGCATGACCCCTCACTCTTATCTACCCCCGTCTACCAAGAGGGATAGTGGAGGGGTGGAGGGTGCAAGAAGGGCACACAACTAAACAAACCAAAGAAATCCAGCCACACACCTAAAGAAACAATCAATAAAGGAATTTGGAGGTACAATATTTAAATAGGTAGGAATGGAAAAAAAGGTGTTAACTTCAGGTAAGGTGAGGGTTGGTATTTGATGCATTTCTAACAAAGGCCCTTTGACCTTTAGCAACCTTAAAACCCAACAGTTCCCCGCTACTCTTCTCTGCTTCCTTGCCAGCTGCTTGTTACTGGAAAGGAAAAATGCACTTATAAGATTCAGACCCAAGGTTTAGCACAGAAAGCTCAAAAGCAAATTTCCATGTTAGAGCGGGGAAGGCAGTATTGTATTCACAGTTGCAAAGCAGGCTGATACAGTGATTCTGTCTGTGCTCTGCCATAAAAATAAATATCGAAATTTTCAGAGATTTGATAAGAGAGCCACTCACGAGTTAGCTCAGACAGAGATTCAGATCAGATGAGAACACCACCAGGTAGCTACCATAAAAATTCTTACCTTAATAAAGAGGCTGGAAAGTTTGGGAGGCAGGTTGCCTCCCCCTTCCATGTGGTATTTCATGAGAAAGCCCATCCCTCTGATGCCACTGACTGCAATGGGGATCTTCAACATAAAGAAAAGAATCGGTGTTACTGCAGCAGAGTTAAACAGCCTTTATAACCAGGCTCATGGTCTGTCAGCTGTTGTGGAAGGCTAAACCCATCTTTCAAAAGAACAGCAGCATCAAAGCAGGAAAACACTGGGTTAATGTTATTGGGTAATATGATGAAAAAGTCCCAATGCAACCATGAGCCAGATGGAATAAGGTCGCAGGCCCCACCAAGCCCCCAAGACCCTATTCCAAATTACTCATTCAACCCCTGATTTAAAATCCTCCTAAAACAAGTAATTTGCTCTTCTTGTAAACCTGGCCTGTGAATGGCACCTTTCACAGGGAAACAGAAGTGGAACTTACTCCCAGTGAAAGCTACTCTACAGTTGAAGGTTATTTATATTTAATCTTCATCTCCACAGAGATGAGGACTTGAAGAACCAGAACAGTTGTATCATTTCACCATAAAAACTGCACCTAGTCAAGGGAGAATCTCCAGATGGCACTTGGGGGTTTTGTGCTCTTTGGTAACACATAGAACCTGCTTACACACCTTTCAAAACTACTCCCAACAGGAGCTGGTGACAGCACTCGCCCATCCTCAGGCAGGACTCACCCTGTCGGCCGTGGCATTGCTGAGGATCATCTCCTGAACGCTGTTGTAGTATTTTGGGGAACACAGCCTGCCAGGAGCAACGTTCACAGCCACGGAGAGAGCCAGGCTCCGGCCGTGCCTCACCATCCAGTCAATGCCAGACACGTCTGCTGCAGAGGAAAGCACAGAACCATGCAAGGCTCCCACCATCCATTCCTCTTCATCTGAGGAGGCCTCTGGCAGTTTGTCAATCCACTGCCATAAAATGAAATAACAAGGAGCCTCTAAAGGGACGCCTTGCTTCCTCCACTCCTCCCAGAAAGAGCTAAAATGCAACACCTGTACCAGGCAGGAACAGCACCTGGGCAGATAGGGAAGCTCACACAAACAAGGGGCTCTCTTGTTCAACCCAAGTACTTCTGATGGTTTCAAAATTATACAAGCTTTGACTCTCTAATAAAATTGTAAAAGTCATCTGTAATTTGATACCAGTTGACAGATTCCCTTCTTAATCCCACAGGAGAGAGTAATCCGTAGCACTCCCAAACACTATGGGTTCCTGTAAAATTCGTGGGTTTTTTCTAACTTGGAGGCAAATCAGTCAATTCTTCAAAAGCATGTGAGGGCCACATGTGGTCTGCAATTAGCATGAGCCAAAAGGTGGGATGGCCCTCCTGTCTACCCTTGTCTGAACATCCTGTCACCTCCAACCCTCTCTGTGTCAGCACCAGCAATTACTCAGACATGTTGGTACTTTTATCAAGTCATCTGATAAGAAATCCAGAGGGAAAAAAGTCTGGTTATGCCCAAATGACAACTAGTATCCCGTGCTCACTGTGTAACCAGGCCGCGTGAATTAACAGCCACGAGTAAAGAAGCGCACAAGAAAACACAGAGCAGAGATTCAGTCACAAAGCCTGAACTGGTGGCTGAGAAGGAACCCTACCCTGCCTGCTTTCGGAATCAGTTCCAGTCCCTGTGAACAGCTTCACCTACCCAGTAAGTGCTGGTGGAGAACAGTGCTGAGCTCCTCGTCCGACAGGAACGCGCACAGCTCTGCGAGGCAGCCGGCCGAGGCCATGCGGGTGGCGTCCTGAGGAGGAACGGGGGAGAGCAGGAACACGGGTTGAGCTCAACACACCAGGGACAGGCAGCAAGCAGAGCAAGTGCCAGAAGATGACAGGAAACAAACAGAGAAGGAGGAAATAAATAGTAGTATTTCACTCCTACTCCCCGTGGATTTCTGTCAGTTCACAAGGTTTCTTGTACATAATGGACCTTAGAGCCAAGTCTGCTGTCAAAAAAGCCAGCAGAGACTGAAGAATTACAGATCTTATCTAAGTTCTGATTTGTTAAATGGAAAAGTCATAAAGATGAAAGGGAATGTTTTAAAAGATGTGTTCACAAGAGTTTACTTTACATTCACTTACTATAAGTGTCACTTCTAGCCATCTCTGGATGAGCTCATCTCTGTGCTAAACTCTTACCACTTTAAATTTAACACTCCCAGGCTGTTGTTATTTTGGCTTCCTCATGTGACAATCCCATTACTGCTCTTCTCACCGAAACTTACAACCCAATTGGAATGTTTCAATTTTTCTACTTCTAGAATGTCAACAGTTGCATGTCTGTTGCACGGATTGACATAAGAAAGAAAGTGCTTAATTTTAATCTCACAGATGTTACTGTTGCTGTCTGCCATATAAAAAAGACCCTATATGAAACTTGGAGAGCTTCTTGCTTGTTGGAGAAAAATCTGCCATTATCTGAAAAATTTCTCACACTAAACAATAAACCCCAGCTGAGAGGCTACAAACACACCATCACAGGGAGGGTATTGCAGGTTTTCTCCAAGATAAAAAGCAAATCCTGACTGCAGAGCTGGCTCAAACCTGTTGGTGAGGAGCTACAGGTCAAACCCACGTACGCAGTTGCCAAGGAAACATTACACTGGCAGATTTTCACAGGTACCAGGGACTGGCCAGGGATCTCCAATTCTTGCCCCTGACTATATCATTAGGAATTACCCCAGAAGTTATTTTAGAAAATAACTCTGTTAGAAAGTTCATATATTAAAGGTAAGAGAAAGACTGTCTACAGCAGGGGTCCCCTGCAGCAGGCTGAAGCAGTACCTCATCATGTCCCAGCATCCCAAGAAGCACCGTGCTGATATTCTTCCTAATTGCAGCATCTACCTTTGCACCAGCTCCTCGTGTCACAAACCGCAGTGCTTGCAGCATCGTGTCCCTGGAAGAGAAATTTTGTTCTGGATACCTGTAGCAAATTCTTGCACAGCAGTTACACTGATATGCCTTACAGTTTGGGAGACACAGACAGAGCAGTCCTCTCTGTGCACTGCTGAAAACTTCATCCTAGAGACTGCTTCCATGTTCCTGTACTTGTGTCTGTCTGTTACAACACAGATATTTTCTGACTGTTCAAACATTAAAAAAATTCTCAAGTCAGGAAGTTCATGTCTTAGGGCTGTGTGCCCTTAGGATACAAGAACAGCTGCATTACTTCAGGTCAGACTGGCAGTTGATAGTGCCTCTTATCTGAAAGCAGGCTACTGGGGGTGTGCAGGAGAGAGGAGAACTGGATACACACCAAGGACTGCTTCTCCCAAACACTCTCACAGCTCAGCTTCTGACCCAGGCAAGCCCCATCATCCAGATTTTTTACAACCCTTGGATAACAGTTAACTGCTTTCACTAACATGTTAGTCTCAGAATTGGGGGTTTTGTTGATCCATCCCAGCCCTTTCCTTCACCCTTAGTCAGCAGGACAATCTGAGCCATCACCTGCAGCTTACCTGATGGCAGAGTCATCGCTGGAACGAATTCCATTCAGGAGCTCCGTAAAGAGAGGATCCACTTTGACATGGATGACAATGAGTTTCCCGAGAGCATCGGCAGCTTTAAGGCGAACAGCACGGTTTGAGTCTTGTAGAGCTTTGGTGAAGGTTGTTTGCAACTGGGGCAAAAATGGTTTCAGGGCAATCTCAACCTATGCCAGAGATGGAAGAAGGGAAGGTGGTGGGGTCAAGTCTGAAACAGGTAGAGATCGAAGCCTGGAAACAGCATGACCTCTACTACAGAGGTTTGTTATCAGAGAGCCCCTGTTACATCTAATGTGCTACTGAAAGAGGAAAACCATGAAACAGTAACTTATCACAAAACGGTTAACCTTTTCAAATTTTAATCTTATTTTCTGCATACTGAAATACAAGGGTAACGCTGAGAAATTTTACACTGTCATGAACAGCCCGAGCATACAGAGCACTGAATAAAAGCTCACCTTAATTCAAAGATACGTAAGATCTGTGCATTTAACAATTCATAAAAATGGTGGACACAGGAGAGATTAATTACATGGTGGGTTTTAATGACTGGAAAGTGGGATCAGCATTTAGCAACATTTATACAAAGACCAGTGATTCAGCACTGGGGGCTTTTTTGGTAGGCCAGAACCTGCTGGAAGAATGCAATCCAGTTACAGTGCTATTCCTAAATATCAAATCCACAGCAGCAGCCATCCCAGCTGTATTTACATGAACAGCAACAGATATTTCTGAAGGTTACCATGGAAAATGTTCACAAACCACCAATACTTTGAATCTTACCTTAGCTAAAAGCAGGCTTAAGGTTTCAAGCAGAGCCACCTTGACATTCCAGCTGAACCGATCTCCCAAAATTCGAATAAGTGGCCCGGTGATGCTCACCACAGATGGTTTTAGAGCTTCAGCAGAAGTCAGCTTAATAACCAGGCCCAAGGCCTTTGCTGCCTCCTCCTTCTGCTCTGGATTACCAGTTAAAACACCTTCCCGCAGCACCACGAGTATGGAAGTCACTCCCTGTCACGAAAGTCAGATAAGAAAGCTTAGAAGCTAAGATGCAAAAAATATGTATCTTATTTTTGCTCCCATTATACACCAGATGCATAAACTTGGAGAGTTTCTCTCAATTTCCTGTTGACCTTCAGCTGCCTGATTCCACATTGACAGAGCTACTTTTATTTGGTTTGATTTCATGCCTCTCTGCCTTACTAAGCCAGTTGCTATGAGGAAAGTGGTGGCGGCTCAGGGAATTTTTAAACCAGAGAAATTTGGCACAGAAGTCCAGTGTTACTCCCCCACAAAAAGCAGCCAGTGACCATGACTTACATGCATAACAGAATTGTCAGAGACCTCATTACAAGAAGACTCTTCTGGAGGGTAACTCAGGAGAGCTGTAACCTACAAAAACTCTCCCCATCATACAGGTTTGGAATGCCCAAATAGTTGCTGCTTCTAAGAGCTGTAAAGTCATATCAATCAGCTCTCCCCAAAGGTGGGGTCTTGAGACTGTGACGAATCCACATCCATTCTGATCCTTTACCTTCTTCGGAATACAGAATCCCGGCACATGGTCCCCCTTGGCCTCATTCCCTACAATCCGGATATCCCGGTGCAGGTCCTCAATGAGAGCAAGCTGGTTCCCAGCATCTAATTTCTGCAGGAGAGAGGGGAAAGACAGAGATGAGGCAACATGGCATCCAGATATTCTTTGTGAATTCTTCTCAGGCCAGGCATTACCCCTGTCACCTTTCTGAGATGCCTCTCACCTTGGTGATGGAATTAAGCGCATCCCAGCTTTCATTCAGAACCACAGGGTTGGTGTCATTAAACAGACGAATCAAGCCTGAAACCAAGCTCCTGAGATGACCGGTGTAGTCTGCTTTTGTCTTGGAGCAGTAGATATTCAGCATGACAGCTGCTGCCTGTCTCATGCCCAGCTCAGGGCTCCGGGTAGCTTCTAGCAAATCTTCAGTTATAATTCTTTGTCCAACATCATCTTCCACAGACAGGATTACAGACTGGCAGTTTGCCATCTCCTGAAGAGTCCAAATTAACTTTACATTAGCTCTCAAACAGAAGAAAGGCAGAGTTAGCCCCAGCAGTTTCTCTTAGAGAAATACTACAATGCACGTCACTTGCTAATTGTTTCTTATTAGCTGCTCACATCACCGCTAAAAGCTTGACTCAGTCCTGGAGCAGACACAGGTTTATGACCAATTCTTAACATTTAACAAGTAACCAAACTCTGCTGAACTGATTGCTGCACCAGCTACAGGAGGGCTAATTTACAAAAATTAAGAGTAGTTCAGTCTCCCCCATCTTACTCATCCAAGACAGACTGTGAGTCTTGTCAGATTACATTCTTCTGATTTAGGTAGTTCAATGCTGTGCGTCATAACACTAATTACAAGAACGTCTGTGGGTACATCAGTGATCCCCAGGCAGACTTGGGGCTAGAAGCTGATCTAATGGGCATCCACAGCAGACAGACAACAGGACTCTGTCACTCATTCCTAATTCACTGACTGATTATGTACATGTCTGTCCGCAGTCACAACTCCAGGATGTTCTCTGGAGTCCAAACACCAGATGTTTTGGAAAGCAGTCCGGGAGGAGTGCTGCATGCAAAACAGGAGAATTCCTTCCTGCAGCCCTTTAATCTCTCAGTCTTCTACACCAAGAATAAATATGAAGTTAACTAGACACTCTGGCAGTTCTCCAGGAATAAGTAAACTGAGAATTGTGTCTCGTAGCAGGCCAAAGAGACTTTTAAATGGATACAAATAGATTTGGAAAGCATACGTTTTTTGACTCACAATATGCCACCAGGCAAAAAGACTCATCCTGGAGAAGCTAATGGACTGATTTCAACATGCAATCTGTGAATCTAGAGAACACAGATTCTGGGCTGGGAAGTAAACCTGATGCACTATGTTCAGGCAACCTGTCACAACAAAGAGCTGAGCTGTGCTACTTGCCAATTGCTCTTCACTGGTGCCCAGCTTCTCTTTGAGTGCAGACATCATGGCAGGCAGGATGACGCTCAAGTGCCGTGTCAGAGCGTCCCCTGCCACTGAGGAGAGGAAAGCCAGCACACGGGTGTTCACTGGAGGGGTAGTCAGCTACAAAAACCAAAAAAAAATAACACCCAAAAATGAGACAAAGTTTTTGCAGAAGGAATCTCACTTCATCTACAGCATGAAAAATTTGTGCATCACAACCCAAATGACAATGTTTTGAGCTTAAAATCAGAAGAAAATTTCAAATTATAATCTTCCTTTTGCCATACTGGTCCAAAGAAAACTGGCAGCAAGCAGAGGAAACAGCACAGATATGAAGTTAAAAATTTGTTTCCCGTTGTACCTTTGGCACCAAGTAAGGCAGCACCACACGGCTCTTGACAGCCATAACTTGTTTAAGACCATCCACAGCAAAGTCAGCTGTCTCTTCGTTATCCTACAGGGAAAGAGAAAGTGACAAACCTGAGAAATCATCTGTGACACACCAAGCTAAACCCTGTTTCAAGGGACAATTTACCCTCTGATCATATAACCAAACCCAAGTCCTTCTACTTAAAAACGTTCTCTTACTACATAGCAAAACCAAACCCATACTCTTCTGTCACATCAGAAAGATCTTCCCTTTCAGGCATGGTGGCCAAGCAACTTAAGCAGGGAACAATGGCAATTCCATAGCACAGCCAGGTGTAGCAATATTTAGGCCTAAGCTTCAGCCACAAGATCTTCCCTACCAATGGCTAGGATGACTCCACAGAGGAGACAAAATATTGCTGCTGTTCCCTGCAAGGTCTGCCTCCAAAATCCTCCTTCTCCTTTAAGTAAATTATTCAAAACTTGTCCCACATCATCATTAATCAGGTTGTTGACTAATGCTGAGCAATGCTCACCAGCTGCTTCAGCAAGAAGGGCAGGATGTCTTCAAGAGCCTGATGGCCAATTGTTGAGTGCAGCTGTTCAAATGTTTTGGCTGCAGCCTCACGGACTTCCTCCAGAGGGTCACACAGTGCTTTTCTCACTGTAGGAACCAGGGACTCAGAGAAAAGCAGAACCTGAAGAGGCAAAATTACAGAATATCTAAAGCACAACAGTCACATTTATCTCAGTGAAGTGGCTGAGAATGCATAATTTGCACAACTGAAACTAAATTGCAGTTTAATTGAAATATGTTGGAAGACAAGCAGAGTTAATCAGTACAAACAAGCTGCAGTGCTCTAAGGCTACCTAGTGGAAGATTTTCATGTAAGTCAGAACTGTGCAATGTTTGAATTTGCCGACAGATACAAATCCATACATTTGCCTGAACAGCAACTCAGTGTAGTTATAAACCCTGAATTCAGTCCACAGAACAAATCCAGCACTATCTGTATTATTCTGTCTCAAGTGCAATACCTGCACTATAACACAAAAACCTTGAAAACTGGGAATTTCCCCCTTGGACATCTAACTCACCGCATCCCTGCTGGTCGATTTCATGATCTCGCTCAACCCGATGCAGACTCCTTGTCTCTCATCACTCTTGTCTGACTTCAGCCCATCTTCCAGGATAGGAATGATTTCAGGAAGGATCTTCTCTCCTAACTTTCGGACAAGGTCTCCTAATGTCCGTGCTGCAACCTGTCCCCAAGAATGTATTAATTAGTTATTTTCCTTTTCATAAAACTTAAGAAGGTGAAACTTGAGCAAATGTTAACTTCTGATCATAACTTACTGTTCGCAGTACAGACACAGCAGTAGGAATGGAAACACCAGTATTATAAATAACCACAGAAAAATTAGTTTTACTCTCATCATAGTTGCCTTCAGCAGAGAGCTCAGACATGCTCATGCTCAGAACACTTCAACTGATGACAGCTTTGAAGTGACTGATAGAGAAGAATTATCCTGTGTTCCCTGGGAATCAGTTTCTACAGTCACCTGCAGAAAGAAGAAGGTGCAACTCCATTTCTCACCGTTCGCTTATCTGCACAAGTACTGGCCAGGAATTTCAGCAGAAGCCCAAAGAGTGTTGGCAAAATTTCACGCAGCGTGCGAGGAGTGTTTGAGACAACAATCTTCCAGACGTGTAAGGAGGCCTGGCGCACCACCAGCTGGGTGTCAGAGCGGCCCATGTACAGCCCTGCCAGCACCCTGTTCCTCCTCTCCACTCCCAGAGCGTTAATAATAGCCTGAAAAGAAATAGCGCAAATTGTATTTTCCACTCATGAAACTTACAAAAATGCATGATTACTCCATCTGTCTTTCCAGCAGGCTTTCCGTGCTGATTTAAAAAAAGAGAATTAAAAAAGAAATGAAAGCACAACACACAAGAACTGCTTCACCTTGTTTGACTGGGCTGTTCCAAAGTTGTCATCCTCTGAGGCAGTTTCTGTGGTCATTTTTCCAGTGACTCCTGAGATATGGAATAGAAGATCTCCAAGGAGCTGAACTGAGCTAAACCTGCCAACAGGAGCAAGTCAACTGTTACAAACAGGGCACTCAGGCGGTACCTGTCCAAATCTGACAGGATGTCAGCTACAGACAGGAGCCAAACGTGAGACAGAGCTGGGTCAGCACTGAAACACTGCACAGGCTGATGTGTAACACCAGTCTGCCAACATGGCTGAAAGCAGCATGCTAAAGAGAAAGAGAAGGAATGAATTCCAAACTGAAAGGGCTAGGAGAATTTCCAAATCAAAGCAATGAATCTGAAATAGCCTGGCTTCTAAAAAGGAGCAAGACATTGCCAGCATCTTTCGCAACCCAAACGACATTCACCTGGGGTAAGAGCGCTTAGCAGCACTCAGCTGACACAAGTCATTTAGTGCAACTAATTTTGGAGCAACTGCTATCAGCTGTGAGTGCTCCACTGCACATTTCCATACACAGGAGAACAATAACTTACTCAGCATTTGGAAAAATGAAAAACAATACACGAGGGCTAAATATTGCCACATCAACTGCCTTGGAAGTGCATTTCAGAGTCACCACCAGAATTAATAATCCAGCAGGAGCGCTCTGCGGGTATCAGGAAACCTGATCCAGGCTGGCAGGGCTTTGCAGACTCAGTGTTACAAGGCATCACACTCAAATCAACAAGCAAAAAGACACTTGATTTTGCTTCCTGGGAGGTTCTCTGCATTTCCTTGAGGAGCAACACAGAGTCTAAATCGCACTAGTTTTTCAGCCCTGGAATAGAAATGTCTGTGGATAAGCTGGTTATCCCTTACCTTATCCTCCAGAGGTCATCAAACAGGCCGTCCTCGAGCTGTGGCAGGAGCAGCGCGATGGCCGTCTCTGCGTACATGCTGATGATGCGCTGCCCCGCCCGCAGCGCCGTGTCCCGCACAAACTCGTTCTCGTCTGCCAGCGCCTGCACACAGAAAGAGAGGGGGCTCTGAAAACTGGGGGGTTCAGCACAATACACAGAAGATACAGGAGGAAAACAAACCTATGTTTTTCTCTCTCAGCCGTGAAAAGCAAATGAACTGCGGAGCTGTGAATGCACAGAGGTGATTTCAAGAAATGGCTGGTGATTACAAATGAAAGACAGCAAGCAAACAACTTGGAAGAAAAAATAATTTGTAATTTAAATTCCCCCTTTTTTTCCTGACATGTCCCACAATTACTGGAAATGATACTTAAGCACACTCTAGAGACTTTTTTTTAATCCTTTAATAAATAAAATTCTTCATATCTGCTACATACCTTAAGGATACAAGGAATGATGGGGCCAACATAGGGAGTGAACTTGTCTCCAAAGGTAATTGGCAGGTAATTGAACATCATGATATAACCATCTCGTACATGTGGAGCAATATCCACTTTGCTGGCAGTAGCTACAATCTCTGGCATAAGTTTCTCCAGCTTTTCTACCCCCAAACCAGCCATAACTTCAGCCAGGCCTGAGGAAAAAAAGCAGGGAACAGAGCTGATACACACAAGAAACAAGCAGCTAATCTGCTTTAATAGGAGAAAGTCCGAGCTCAGTATTCAGACATGGCTGTCCCCACCTTGAGCAGCACCAGAGCGATCCACCGAGCTCTGCTCATATGTCAGTGTCTCCATCAGCCACGGCAACAGATCCTCAAAGCACGACTCTCCCATGCCCTTCACCATGGCTCCCAGTGCCTTTGCAGACACTGTGCGCACCTGCAGACAAGAGAAACAGAGATCTGCAACATACCCGCTCAAAGTTACTGCACCAGATGTGTCACACTGGTTAGGACAGTGTCCAACCTAAGGCACTGAAAGAAAAGCTTTGCACAAAAGACGTACTTCAGGAACAGGATCCAGCAGAGATGCCTTCAGTCCGGGAGTCACGCTGGGCAGGTATGGAGCCAGATCCTGAAACAAAGATCCCGGAGTGTAAGAATCAGATTCAAAATGAGAAAAACCGTAAGTCACCTTCATGTAAAGGACATTCACCCCTTATTATTAGCAAACATCCCTAGTATCCTGAGAGTTTAATCAGTTGCTTTCACAATCCTGCAAATTAGGACAGTTCTGCAAGTCCAAGAAAAAACACCAGCTCCGTGCAGATCAAAACCTTTTCAATGCTCACTCACAACCCAGCACTTTGTATCTAAGGAAAATCCAACACTCTTAACATTTACACAAGGTTTAAATGTAGAGATTATCAGCACAAAAATTAAACACAGGTCTTTAGCCTACAGTCAGGTCCTACAAATACTTTTCAAACAAACCCTGGATCCATTTGTAAGCAGCTGATCTGTGCTTCACTTGTTTGTTTGTTAAGGCATTTCTTATACAGGAAAAATTACAAGACCTTTTTGCAGGGATAAATATGGTAATAACTAGGTGACCAAAGCACAGAGCAGACAGTCTTAAGCACCTGAGAACTGTCACTGTCTTTAGAATCACGATCTGTTCATTTACATACATTTAATTAAAGAATCTGCATGGATGCTAATATTTTCTACCTTAACAGCAAAATCTCCAAGTCAAATAAATTCTCTCTAGTGCTTGTCTGTTGTCCCCTATCCAGTAATGTATTAGAGTAATACAGTTAGAGAGCATTTTTAGCACCACACCTTCTGGTCAGTCAGGGAGTACATGTTCCCAATGATCTGGGCAGCCATTTTCCTGGTGTCTGTGGAACGATCCTGGAACGCTCTCTGAACAATCGGCATGATCAGTGCTAAGGATGGAGCATCAATGAAATGGACAAATTTGGTATCCAGTAGAGTCTGCAGACACTTCTGGGTCTTCCTGGAGGGGTCAGTGAGAGCATCCAACAGAACTGGAGCGATTGCTGAATATTTTTTAAAAGGAAAGAAAAATCTTTACTTGCATATAACCAAACATGCATTGTCAGGCTGAGCTGGTGTTCTCTCATGGAGGTTTTAGATCCTTCTAAAGGAACCAGCAGCACAGGGACAGTTCTTACCCAGGATCTCTGGGTTCCTGATGACAGACCCAATCTGCCTGAGAGCCTGCTGCCCTGCATTCTGCACCTTCACATGGGAATCCGTCAGCACTTCAGTGAGTTTGGGCACAATGTTGGGTAAGCAGGAAGAGAGCTGTTTGGGAGCACAGTATGCCATAGCCCCCAGCAGTTCCACTGAGCCTATGCAAAAAATACACCCCAAAAAAATGAAAAAAGACAAAACAATACACAGCATCAAGAATCGATACGAGAAGATAATCACATTTATCTCAAATTCAAATCTACCAGTTGGAGAACACAAAGAAAGGCTGAAATGCATTAAGCCACTCTATGCTACCTAAAGACACTAAAAAATAACCTTTTTTTCCTTTTGTACTAGGTAAAAGAAGTGTGGGAGGAAAATTCCAGGTTCTGGTGTACTTCTATAGAGACAGCGGTACAAGCTGTCCCTGGACTATGCTGGGGGGAAAAAGGTTGCCCAAATGTGTCAGGGAATGCATTTGTATCTCAAAAGCTCTAAAAGTTCCGCAGACAATAAACCATCACAGCCATCTGTAGGGATGACGGAAAGCATGAGGGGAATGACAGTGAAAGGAACTGTGAGTTACTCTCATCTTGTCAGTCAGATATTGCTCCATACCAGCTTTAGTCCTCCAAGATTCCTCTTCTAGGGCTGCAAGAAGTGACGGCAAAACCAGCTTCACTCCATGAGTACTCAGATTGCTCATCACGGCTTTGGCACAGTCATCTGCAGCCTCCAAGGAGAAGAGAACACTTACAAACTGTGACACAACACGTGTTTTTTCCCTTCCTCTGAGACTCACTGGGAACAAAGCCTTCATGTAAATAGTGTCTCAGTACAATGATGCAGCTGGCTAAGTAGCTCCCAATTAATGCCCAACGAAATCAGATGCTTTCAGTTATTAAGAAGATCAAATTGCTATTAGTGGTACCTCAAGGGATAGGTCATCTTCTCAATTTGCCTGGTTACAAACAGGATTCGCATCCATTCCATTTGTCTTTCTCTTAACACTCTATGACTGCAGAAAGTGAAGGCACTTACCTCTCGCACATACTGGTTCCCATCTCCAAAACAAAGCAGCAAGTGAGGCAGCACATGAACCACATAGGGCTCAAAAAGCTTCCCAAGCATGCTGCAAAGCATCTCGAAGGCAAACAGAGCCCCTAAAAACCCAAAAAACACAGTCAGAGGAAAATACAACTTCATATAAAGGGGGTGGAAAAAGAAGGTAGTTTGCCCAATATCTGTAGAATTCCTCCAGAAGCACTCAAATCTCACAGTTTAAATCTTGCTTTCCTGCCCTTGTGGCTTGTGCTGTAGTGGGGATTTGTGGCCTCAGAAAAGGAGCCCCCCAGCAAAGCCTGCCTCTGAAAACAGGAGGGAAGGGCACATGTGTATAGTCTTCCACCAGGATGTGAATGGAGCAATTTCGTGGCCCCAAAACAGCCACTTGCCATTTCTTTCTCTTCAAACTTCAGTAAAATAAATGTAGCTAAGCCAAGCACAAGGGTGCAGGCACTCCATCTCACCAGAGTGGTAGCGGGTACAGGGAAATACCGGGTATCTGGAAGGGAAAGCTTTTGTCCCTTACCCTCCCGCCGACGGAAGTTCTTCTTGTCCTGGATGGCATCGGTCAGCGTGGTCATCATCTCCTGCTGCTTGAGAGAGAGGATGCCCAGGCCTTTGACCAGCCCTGCCAGCCCATAGGCTGCACCTTTGCGCTCAGCGTACTTATCCGACTCCAAAAGCAGCTGCATCAGCTTCTGGATCATTCCTCCTGCATCCTCCTTAATGGCAGGCACCAGAGGTGGTAAACAGCTCGCCACTGATTCTTGAACCTGTAAAACAATCCACCGGCCATCAGACTACTAAATACTCCCCCTAGACTGCACCCTCAATGATACCTTTCTGTCACCAGAACCATTTGTCATCTCTCTGACATCCCTAAAAGTATCCCACTGTTAAACTGCCTCTGTGGGGAACTTGAGCACTCGTCCCAGAAAGCACCTACCTGCTGAGATGGGGTGGACAAGGCTGCTATCAGTTTGCCAACAATTGGTTTCACTTTAGGGTCACTCTTGTCCAGATGTTTTGCCAGTGACCCCATCAGAATGACCACGCTTTGCCTGACAGCATCATAGCTGGCATCATTAGGAGCATTTTTCAGGAATTCTTCAAACACTGGCAAGAGAGAGTTAACATTGTCCTGAAAAACAAAACCACAGAACTTGCCACTAGAGTCCACTCAGAATGAGATGTGCTATGCTCAGTGGACTTGTTTGTTCTTCTCTGAGCCAACAACTGAACAATCACACTGTATTTACAGTTCATTTCATGTGTCACATCACATAAAACCTTGTGCCACCCTGATAGGCAACAAATATTTCCTGCTAGAGAGAAGTTAGCTCTTCAAAATTAGATTCCCCAAGCCTGCCAGCATGATGTTCTGCCAGAAGCAATGCAAGCTCCCAGGCCTGAGCATCAGTGCCTGCTCCTCTGCTTGCCCCATTAGCAAAGGGAGAGCAGAAACATCAAACAAACTTCACACTGTTTTTCTAAGAAACAGAAGGAAAGAACGAATAATATGAAAATACTCAAATTGTCTTGGGCTAACCAGGAATACAGACACCTGTCCAAAGGTGACTGGCACATACGAAGGAATCAGAAGCTGAGCAATTCCCACCCTGCACACCTCCCCCGTGTGACACTGCTTGGGAAGGGCTGGCAGGTAGAAGGATGGTCCTCAGGTCCCTCAATGACTTCAGCTGTTTCCAGTTTAATTAAGCCAACAACCGGCAAGCTTTTGTGTTTTGCTTTGTGTGAAGCTTGAAAAGGAATTTTCATCGTCCCAGGATTAAAAGATCCTTGCTCTGATTTCACTTCTATTACTCTAGTTTTATACCATTTTAAATCAAATTGATTCAGGGGTATTTCTTTTTTATAGCACTGACAGGGAAGAACCACATTTAGTCAACACTGACAGAACAACTACGAACACACAAAAATTCCTAACTGAAAGTGTTCAACCTCTTAAGAAATCTGAAAAAAAAATTTAAAAAAATTAAATCTGCGGTCTCCAGACACTATCTACAATTTCATCACATCTTCGTTCCACTGCTAGAGAAAGAAACGTTCAGACTTACTTTGCCGTGAGTGTTGAGCGTTGAAAGAGCTGCATCTAACATGCACTTCCTGACCTCAGGACTGCGATCATTCAGAGCATCGGGCACAAAAAACTGAAAGAGGGGCTTCACCTGAGAACTGTCCAGATGCTCTGAGAGCTTGTTGAGAGCCAGAGCTATGCCACACCTGTGAAGATGGTGAGCCTGTAAGCTTACTGACTTAGCACAGAATTTGCTTGAGCTCACAGTCACATTTGCTATCAGCAGTACATTAAAAAGTTGAGAGAGAGAGAGCCATAATGAAAACAAAGAGCCTCAGAGTGTCCAACCCCTGTGTATTTCATTACATAACCCCATGCTGCAGCCTCCCGAAAGGTCAACAATCCCTCAGCCATATAATGACTTTTATCTCGATTACGCATTACAGACACTTGAGCCAACTCAGACAACAGGATCACCTCATGTACTGCTGAAATACAGCAGCTTTACAAGGTACATCAGGCTAAAGGACAGATTAGCTCAAGACAAGTAGCAAACAAGATGATCTCCAATTAAACCTGTATTGTACACAAGTAAACAAAAAGATAATTATCCAAACTGGAATTCATCCAGTTCATTAAGGCTTGCACTGCTGCTCTTGAAACAATCAATGGCCCATACAGAGGTGAGAACACAGTAAGATAAGACAAAAATCAGACAGTCCCTGTTCTTTATCAGGACACAGAGAAGACAGCTTCCAGTACTTTGCTGGAACTAAAAGCATTTCAGTTCTGCCTGCCCAGTCTGCTTGCGTGGCACAAATATTCTCTACCAGAAGGACACGTGAAACCAGCAAGTCAATACAATTGCATATAATTTGTTCTTCTAAATAAAAATCAAAAAATCTCATTTGGACACACAGGAAACTATGAGATCAGTCTGAAGATGACTGTACCTTGCTTCCCACTGGTCAGGGGGTGACTCAGATATCACTCGTCCCAAAGCATCCAAAACTGGAGGTGGCCTCTGGAAGGAGAAAAAATTTCATCAGAATTCCTTTTCCAAGGACAGGCACACAGAGGATCTGTCAGCCATAGCTGCAGTGCCATTTGATAATACTGCACAGAGGTATGATAGTTCTAGCAGAAGAGCATGGTAAAAAAACAAGAAGAAAGTTTAGGCCTCAAATGACTTAAACTGACCCTGCCCTCTCACAGCCTTCCTGTGTCACCTAAGGCACACCTTCCATCTCCACAGTGGTGCCATTACTGGTTCAAGACACTGAAGTCTGTGAGAAGCTCAAACACAGCAGCAGTGGCTCAATACACATCCTCAAGAGAGACGAAAGGAAAAGCAACTAACAAAAAAAATACAAAGCACAAGCTCACGCCTGTCAATCCCTTAGGACTGGAGTACTTACATAGAGCTTCTCCTGGTAAATCTCTGTGAGTTTGCTCATGACCTCTGCTGCTTGCTTTCGGTACTGAGCTACAGCTCTGGAAAGAGCTTCAGCCCCTGCTTGTCTCACTGCCTCTTCATGGTAGATGACATCTTTGATCAGCAGAGAACAGAGGTCGGGCTGCAGCTCCAGCCCCATGGACTCCCACAGCCTGCAGGGCACACAGAGAGGTGACGGGTCACCCTTCAGCAAGAGAAGCCACTGCTACACGTAATATCGAGGTGACCCAGAGCTCCAGCTGTGGGGGCAAAGCCCTGCAGGGCAGCTCACCCAGAGGAGCGGAGGAGAGGTCCCCTTAAAACTCAGCCAGGAACAACTCTCACCTCTCTGCCAGCTTCTGAATCTCATCTTCGACATCAAACTTCACTACCCAGAGGCGCCGCAACAGGTTCAGTCCATTCTTCTCATCACTGTCTGGGGTTGGCAGAACCATTTGTAGCTCCATCAGTCCCTGAATTAGTTTACAGGAGAATCAGTGCAAGGATCTGATTTTCACAAACAAATGCTTTAAAACACTTAAAACCTTTGCCAAGTCAAGCTCTCAGTGGTTGGAAGGGTCGAAATTCATGTTTGCTTGTGCCTTACAGTGCCTTTGTCTGTCAAGGACTTCTTATTGCTAATAGGTGAGCTGGTGGAACTCAGGAATAGTGCTCCACAGGCAGGATGTACAGAGGATCTGGTGACTACAGTCTTTTCTGCTTCTAAGAACAGACAAGACAGCTCAGGTGAGCTAAGCTGGAATTTGTTTCATGGCAAAGAAAACCAAGCACCCAAGCACTTTTTACTTCTATGTTCTTGGAAGTGACTATGCTGATGCTTTCCAATATCAGGGCCTAATACACACATAGGAATTTTTTGACAGTTTCTCTCTCTATGATTAAGCTCTATGCAATTGTAAATAGAAGGTGTTAAGTTGTCCTAATCACACCTGTTTTAAGAAAACAAAGATGTGAATAAACCCAGAGTACCCCTAAATCAAGCACAAAGAGCACTGAGCATTATTGTTCAGACTGCACACTACTCAAAGACTGGCATCACAGCTGAAGCCTCTCTTCACCAGTGTTACAGAAGATTCACCTCCCAAAAACTGAAGAAATCCTCTGTGATCATGAATGATTCCACCTACCCTGAGAGCTGCATCCCGAACATTCATGCAGGGAGACTGCAGGCCCTGCAGGAGCACGTCGATCTCCTCCTGCTCGGCATAGGCACAGCCGTCCTCCCCGCTGCTGCTCGCGCACAGCGCGGTCAGTGCCTCAGAAGCCAACACCTAAAACGCCACGAGGAAACATTAGGGATTCCACTACAGCTTGTGCTTCTGTCAAAGCAAGAGCAGAGCAGGGGCTGAGTGTTATCACAGGAGGAGAAATGCCCAAAGAATAGTGACAAAACTGAGTTCAGTCCTACTCTTTGTTTTTTATTATTGACCTTCCTGCCATCTCATCCCTTAGAACAAACCCTTAGAGGAGCCACTACTGAACTTCTTCGGCAGAGCAAGGCCTCAGAGAAGGAAAAAATGTCACCTGTGGAAGACTAAAGGATATGTGCAATAAAACCCACAGGAAAAAAAGATGTAAACATTTTATTCCAAGATACTATAAACACAGGAGAAAATTGGGAAAGGATCAACAACCAGCCCCAGAGACTTAAACCAGCTGAGTGCATTTCCATTATTTAGGTGCTGATGAAACTTAAGTAGAATCCTGACGGTTATGTAGCTGAGAACTCACCTGTAACCGCGGAGAGCCTGTTCCTATCACCCGGGTCAGCAGAACCAGCATGTCCCTCCGGGGCAGCAACTCTGGGCCATTCTGAAAGGTGGAGGGAAGATGAAAAGTTTTATGTCTTGTGACTCCAAAGTACCTTGCCTGCGTATGACATTTCTTATAAAATCACAACCAAAACCTAGGGCTGGACAGCAACCTGTCAACCTGTGACATAAAACAATCTTACATGGTTAACTTTAACTTGCAGAATTAATCTGCTTTGTCCCAAGGCTCATCTGAACAACTGCTGGATCCCCACAGCTCTCACCTCATCCACCAGCAATGCCTGGCCATTTCCTGATGATCTCAGCTGAGCGTGGACCGTAAGGATCTGCAGAATCTTGACCAGGAACTCCTCCTTGTCCTCGCTGTCATGAGGTGTCTCAGTCATAACCGCCTTCAGGAGAGGAAAGACTAAGGAAAATGCTGGAGCTGATAATGGGGTAGCACCTGTGAAGAGGAAAAACAACCCTGTGAGCACAGCTGATCCCCCCATGGCTTTGTTTGTAACACTGACTGGTATAAAATGTACACCTGGGTAGCCCATAATGGACGTGGCCAAGCTTCAGCCTCATGTACAAACACGCTGAGTGACCGTAAATATTGCTCTGCCCCTGCTCCATCAGTGACTTCTGGCATTTCAGTGCTGGGTTAAGGGTAGGACTTGATGATCTTAAGGGTCTTTTCCAACCTAAATGATTCTGTGACTCTGTCTGGCTTTAATTAAAGTCACATTAGGATTCCAAATTACTTCCAGTGCCTCAACAGTGCAAAAATACACACTGTAAATGAAATTTAAACATTTCAGTGGATTAAAGTAGACAGGCAAAACTGAGGTTTTGTCTATCCTGGAAATACTTGCAGGCAGCAGGGGATGGGACACAAAATCAGATCAATTACAGAACACAGCTGAAATAAAATCTATTTTAGTCACTTTTAAAGTTCATTTGTCCCAAAGCAAGGGCCTGTTTAGCAGCTATATTTCCTTTAGACTAGCTGGTTTGGCAGGAAGTGTTTGTCATTCCAGTCTTCAGCTGGATCCTTGAGAATGAGATCCTTCTAATTCTGTTGCAAATCTCAACTCCCCTCCCCTCCGCCTTTGGATTTCCACTGTTTTAGATTTTGCTCCTTCCTTCTTACAGAACCTTGGCTATAGGATATAGAAAATGCTCCTTCCAGTCCCTCAGTTAGTCCAGTTAAAATTCAAGTATCAGATGTCTAGGGAAAACGTTTCCTTTCTACATCAAATCTGTGCTGACAGAGAACGCCCAAGTTTAAATTTCCAAGATGCAGACGAAGTGCACTGCAGATACAATACTGCAGTATTAGTCAGCTTATGTAGGGCACAGATACTGCAAAAGTAGTTCAAGGGAGAAATATTAAATTCCAAACACACAGTGAGCTCCTATTTAACATGAACAGCTTTGGTAAAACCCCCTCCATTTCTGATATAGGATTTTTTTCTCTCTGTTTTCTCAGTATCTCTTTGCTTTTACACTTTTTTTTCATTTTTAATTATTGGCCAGATATTTCTAGGCTTCAACCACTATCCCTCTCTATGTAGCAGGAGAAAGAAAGCTTTATCTGAGATGATAAATATTCTATTTATACAGTAGCTGGTATTGACCAACATGAAAAAGATTACAGAATATATCTTGGCTTTTCAGCAATGAATGATAAATTTTATCATCCACATTATAAGGAGGTAGAATCTGTCTTAGGTCTCATGGTAACCAGAGAAATTAACCTCCACTAAATCACATCACACAACTACATTCCAAAGAACTTGGAAAATGAGGGAAAATCATTTGGGAATATAACATAACCTGTCCAACAGAGTACTATGGAAACTACTGCCTTTCTCTTTCGCAGAAGTGGGGAAAAAAATCAGATATTAATCTAATTAAGCACTGTAGGAAATCTTGAAGGACTGAAAATATTTCCACTTTTCTCTGGAAATAAGCCAGAAAATGGATTCAAATGTTAATGAACTTGCACTTCCTCTGGCAATAAATTGCATAGTGGAGACACTGAATTATCATCCAGATGTTCAGCACTGTTCAACATGGTCAACTGCTTCTGCTCAGCTGTGACAACGACACGTGCCACAGTCACACCTCTGCACATCTGACTGGCAGCTGAACAGCAAGGGGAGACCTGAACTACGGGGGTGAGGGACCAAACAGAACCCCACATTTCCCTTAAAAATACACACCATCTACCACAGCAGCTTTTATTGAGCTAGATGATGAACAGCCTCATAGCCTGGGTGAACCACCTCTATCCCTGGAGTACAGCAGATGCTGTGAGACAAGTTAAGCCAGCCCAGCCCCCAAAGGACACACACCAACCCTCCTCTTCTCTGCCGTTATCGTCAGTGGAGTGGCACAAGCACTTGTGCACCCCCCTCTGAAGCAGACTCTGGAAGTGATCTGGATTAAAACTATCTCCATTAATAAAAGAAAAAAAGGTTTATTTTAACTCAGATCATATTCTTGCACTGTAGAAGTACTGGTGCTTGCCCTCAGGTTAGAAAGTGGAAAGAAGTGCTCCTTCTACAACCATGCCATAATAAAATATTCATGAACTGCAGCACTACACAGCAAACAAGTAGAGGCCACGGGCACTTCACTGCTGAGATCACAGATAACAAATAATTATTTTGTCTTTCCACTTAGTCTCGCTGAGTCCCTTATGCTACGTGCTGTTGAAAAGTAGGAGCTGTCCTTGGCAAAGATGAGCCTTAATTTCACTGCTATTATTTCTGTATGAACCATTTTAAGAAGAAATACTGCTATTTTCTTTCTACACTTACTACACTTGTAACATCACTTCTACTACTACCAGCACACAAAAAAAAAAAAATCTTAAGGTTTTTCACATCTATGGAGAGTTATCCAATTAAAATAAAAAAAGTGAAGTCTCACTTACAAAATATTATACAAACTTTGAAAACTAAACCAGTTTATAGTTATTGGAGGGGGGCAGAATGTCAGCAGGATGTACCATATCTGCCACCCCTCTTACCTGGCTCTCCCTTGCCAGTTCGGCTGGGGATGGTATGGGCATGCAGCAAGCTGACAACTCTGTTCAGAGCAGTGGGCAGCTCTTCCTGACACCAGGACTCATCTAACTCACATTCTGGTTTCATCAGCCTCAAGGTCACGTGGCTCACTAAAGTACCTGGAAACAAAGAATGAAGAATCCATGAGAGGACTAAACCCAAAGATTTCTCGAGAGGAAGATCCCCGGGAACACAGACTCAAGAACTGTAACAAAGCTCAGAGCAACAGCCAGGCTGCAAAGAGGCACAGAGAGGAAGGCCAGCCCCAGGGCTGACAGGGGACACCTTTCTTCACAGCATGGGTGAGTTACACTTACATCCTCTAAACTCTGCACAGGGGAGATGGTCCCACAGCGACCAACCGCTCCTCAGAGCTGGTCACAATGATTAGACAACTCCTTGTCTATGGTCCCAGTCCTATCCAGCCATGTATCTGGGAAATCACTGTCATCTCCCTAAGCACTGTTCCAGGTGGGTTTCCCTCTTGGCTTTTCTTGGTTGTGATCCACAGCTTGTAAGAGCAAGAATTTTCACTGCCCTGCCACAATAATAATGCACCTTGCCCTTAAATAGCTACTGCAAATACTAACCCAAGGTTTGCAGTCGAGCTGGCATGACACAGGAAGCTAAGGAAAGAAAAAGTTTCTTAATCCTTGGAGCAGCCAAAGGAGATCGAAAAAGTGGCAAGAAGGAACTGATGAGACCAGGGATGTACTGAGTGAGACCAGGAGGCTTTTTCTTTATAACAGTGTCCAGGAGTCCTAGAGCTGTTTCCAGCTCATTATCAAGCTGTAAGAGAAACAATTCCAAAGGTTACCACAAAAAAAACTCCATTGAGAAAAAACGGGTTGTTAAATCTAATTTCTAATAAAAGAAACAAATAGGTAATTGCCAGATATTCTCTATGCTACACCATTTTCCTTTCATCAAAATTACTTGGCTCAAGGTAGCTGCAGAGGTGGCAAAAAATGCAATCAAAACTCACCTCCTTCAACCGTTTTCTGATCTGAGCCTCCCTTTCCAGCTGTGCATGCATTAGCTCCTTCTGCTTGCTTGTCAGCTGCACTTCATCCTTTATTCCTTTCTTCTTCTTTATCTCCTGCAGTAGAGAGCCATGGACATCATTAGGCTACAGTTATTAAAACCAGCCCCTCAATTAGGTAGAGAAGAAAGTTGAACACATTGAGATTATTTGCAGTTTACTTTTAAAACAGGATCAAAATATGCTTCCAAATATATCCCTCTTGAGTAAAGACACAAAATGGAAATCAGCAGGTTAACAACACTTTAATGTCCCAGTAGCAGCATAAGTTTGTTTCTCCCATTAAGTTGGTCACAAATTATTTAATATCGTTCAAAAGAGCTGTCCCACCCAGAGAAAAGGGAAGTCAACCTTTAACAAAAGAATGTTCCAACCTGGTATGTTCCCCTCCTTTCACCAAGTTCTTGCCCCCACCCACATCCACTGCCCTGGCCAGGCTGGACAGAACTGCTGATGACAAGATGGAAGCACCTATGGAACAACCCTTACTGGGACACATTGACACAAGACACACTGAACCAGAGACGAGGAGAAAAAAACAGGTACTAGCAAGTAGTACGTGCTCTCACAAACAGGTAGAATAGCACATCAAAATACAAATACAACAGAAAAGAAATGGATACATACAGATGCAAGAGAAGACAACATTTAATTATTCAAAGAAGGTCAGAGAATATTTCCCAGGCATATGCCAGAAGCCATGCAACAAACATAGAGGAGTTGCAGTGAAGGTTCTGATCAGCCTGGCTTTCCTCTTCTCATCAACTCACCTCCTTCAGCTCCAGCTCAATGATTTGTTCCTTGAAGGAATAAGCTTTGTTCTCCCTCTTCATGTTAGCCTTTTTCATGCTATCCTGTTGAGCACTGAGAAGGAAAAGCAGAGAAAAGAATTAGCACTGATCTGTACTGAGATCCAGACACAAAAATCTGGGAACTCCTGTCCAGAAAAAGCATCTGACACATCCAGTCACCCCTTGGCAAGATACCAGCAGTGATCAATCCCCAAGTGCACAGAGACAAGAAATTTAAGTCTTACCTCTGTATGATAGACTTGTCGTACAGTTCTCCTTCGGGTGTCTTCATGATGGCAAATTCCTCTCGAGTAACCTGGCACAGGGCTGGATTCTCCATTGATGCTGTGATAGTGCTGATGAGCTGTGGGAGAACTCTACCAGGTGAAAGCAGAGAGAGAGATCCCACTGCATTCATAGATGACTACCAGGGAAATGAAGGAAAAAACATAATCAGAATTCCTTAAAATTGTCTCCAAGAAGGATATCCTGCTGAGGCAGCTCCCATTATGTTCTAATGCCTAATTCCTTGTCTAGTGGGTACTTGAACCTTATCTAAAATTCTACTCAGCCTCTGGTACCTTCTTTCTCCCTTAAATCCCACCTCCTTTTCACCACAGATGTTCTCTTTGAACCTGCCTTTTCCCCACCTTTTAGACAGATCTCCTTCCTAACAGACCAGTTGGTACTGAACTCCTACAGAAAATTCTCCCGTTCCAAGGTATGTCCCAAAACTAACACAAGGAAAGCAGGAATTAATCACCTGGTTCTCTGGAGTGTAGGCAGTGATTCTGGGCAAGATGTCATTCAGGTGTTTGCTGATGAAGTCTTTGGGATCTATCTTCATCTTGATGAGGAGGGCTGGCCAAAGTCCGGGCTGCACTGCCACTGGCAAGAAGAATAAATGAGCATAATAAACATGAAGCAGGTTGCTGATACAATGAAATAAAGATGTACAGTAAAACCCCATACACTGACCATCAGTGTCTTATCCCTGCTCTTACCTACAGAAGGATGATGGCTCACCAGCAGCATCTCCAGGGCCAGCTTCTCTGGCTCCAAGGAATCCACATCAAGCCCTGCCACACTTGAGATGACACAGAGTGCCTCGAGAAGCACTCGGGGGGGAATGTATGTCCTTCCCAGCTCCGACAGCTCTCCCGACTCCGTCACCAGGACCTCGTGAGGCAGAACCTGGATGGACAACACCAAGCCTTCCTGAGCCCTGAGCGCTTCCCCACAGGAACACCAGACTGAATGCAAACAATCACCTCCCCGTCAGTAACAAACCCCTGAAGTTTCCAAAGGAAATGAGGGATAAAGGATAACAGCAAAACCAGAGCACAGAGATGACAGTGACAGAAAGATCAGGCATGGAGGACTACACTCAGTTTGACAAGCGGGGGTAAAATAAAACTAAAATGATCACTTCTGGCCAAGACTTTGGAAAAGGTTGAGCCAGCTGGCTGGGAACAGTATGCCCGACTTCTGCAGTCTAATTTTATCTAGTATCTTTTCAAAAATACTTTGTTCAGGCTGTAACTGTTACATGGGAAGATTATTTACCAAGTCCCATCCTTGCTACCTAACCAATGCAACTTAATCTATTACACAATTTGACATGGTGCTGCCCCAGCAGCAAGCCCAATAATACAGCACTCAGTGTTCCCTCTTCTATTTTTCATTTTAGTTGCCATTAAAGTATTTTTATTATATTTGTTTTAAATAGGCAGCCTGAGCTATAAGCCAGGACAAAGGAACCAGAATTCAAAGAAAGGAATTAAGCACTTGGTCTTCCAGCAGGGATTAAATTCGCATTAAAATAATAGAAGGCAATGGAAAACTACAGCTTCCTCCCCAAATAATTTAGAATAATATGGGGGGTTTTGTATATATATATAAGACTAGGCACACCATAGACATTGATACTGTAATATGCAGTAATCCAGTAACAAATGGCATTCTAGGAGAACATCTGGAGCTGAATAATCTTCAGATCAGGTTGTATGTCAATACTAACAGCAAATCTAGGGCAGGGAGGTGATTGGCAGTACACAAACAACTGCCTGGGCAGAGACCAGCCTTCTTGGCTACTCACCTTGTGAGAACTGAGAACCACTTTGAGCTCCTCCAAGAGCCCGTAGGCCAGCTTGTACCCTCCCAGAGAGGACAGGAGCTTTTTAACTGTTTGGTGGGCCTGTCTCCGAACATGCCAGGTCCGACTCAGAAGGACGGCAACAAGGGCACGGTGATACTGCCTGAAAACACACAAACACACGGGGGTAGCCAGGGAGGCAGCTGTGCAAACCAGCTGGATACAAAAGCACCAGGAGTTCCACACTCTGTGCCCAGTCCCAAGCCCACCCTCCCCACTGCCCACACCGGCACTCCAGGATCAGACTCGGATCTGTGACAGAAGTGCACTCTACGTACTGAACTTTACTTTCAGGCAGCCGCTGGGCGTGATCCAAGAGCAGGCGCTCTGTCAGCTGCAGCACCGTGCACATGGCTGTGGGAAAAGACAAATATTTAAAACAGTGTGGAACTTCAGAAGCAAGCAGATTTATTTTTTTTTAACCTGAAAACAAACAGCAAGCAGGACACAGTAAAATAGCTCCCCAAGCTGAGCCTCTACATAATCTTCTCAGTGAAGCTAGAGACAAATCCAACTCAGGTCCTCCAAGACTGGGAACAGAACCATGATTCCATAGAAGCGTTGTTAGCTGGATCCCAGGACAACTTTCCTGACCACTGTGTGTGACCTATTTTGGTTTAAGTCAACAGAGCAAAGCAAATGATAAACACCACACTCACTGCACCAGTACTTTAATTCCTGAGCCCTCCCCAAACAGCTTCAGTGAAACGAAATGAGTACTGAGTGTCAGCTGTCACTGGGCCCTTTGGTTTGTGAATGGATGTTCAACCACATCATAAAAACAGGAGCAGAAGCCCTGAAACATGGGGTGGGTTATAACCCCCTGAGCACAGATCTGACATCCAAGGTATCGTGATTTGTGTGCATTAACGATGTCACAGCTGGATGGCTTTGCCTAAATCAGCAACAACAAACCCTGACAATATTTACTCTCAGCATTAGTTCTTGGATCTAACATCCTAAGGGACCATCCTAAAATTTTCCAAATCACACTGTTTCGGGATATTTGCAGACTTAGGAGGGAAAATGAATGGATATACACACTGCCTTCAGAAAACAGGGACTGCAGGAAGCAAAGGAGAAATTACATTTCCCATTTTAAAAACTTTACCTATTGTACCTATGTACAGAAGATAAATGAATTCATTTCAGAGAAATGATTAATGAACTCTTCTTCAAAACTTCCAGTTTACAATGTAGGTAATCAGTAATGTTTTCTGCTGGGCACATTCCATTAATTTTTTTTCAATTAATCTTTGAACACAAGAGATGAAAACAGAGCACAGAGACACTAATTTATAGCCCAATTCAATTCTATCTGTTATTACTCTTCCCCCACACTTCTTAAGGTTTTCACCTACATTTCTTATTCTCCTGGCTTATTTTACTTTCTCCCATCTTATTCTAAATTTTAGACTTTTCCACATCCTTCAAATTGGCTGCACCTCTTTACTTACAAATGAGGACACCACTCAGACACATTTTGTATTGGAATGCTAAATGTGTGATAACAGGTTCATCAAGAAATAAACTGATTCACTGTCAAGCTTAGACTACAACTAGTCTAGGTGTACTTCTGAAGAGCACATTGCTCATTTTAATCTGAAACTGCATCCTCCAAGGATCATAGAACAGGGCTAACAAAAACATTAGTTCCTGTAAGTACTAAGAAACAGAGTTAAACAGCAACTGGATATACAATAACTGCCAATTTACCTTCCTCTGATGCAGACTGCAAGAACTTCTCAGATGTAAAAATTTGTTTTTTCTCATCCAGAATCAGCTGCCAGAAACCACTCAGCTTAGACTCTGACAGGAAAAGAACAGATGTCTATCAAGGATGTTTCAAAATAAGTCAGAATCACCAGTGTACGTAAAATACAGTAGAATTCTGTCTCCTGAAATCCCTCGAGTTCCTTCTAAGCCTTACTTGCCTTCAGTTCTAAAGCCTCACATCTCTCTCATCCAGAACTATAAACATGCCCAAAACCCACCTGCTGGCAAAAATACATTTCTCTGACTTACACATGTGAAATGTAAAGTCTGATTCACCTGAATCTTTCATAGGGCAAACCATACTAAAAGTAAAGGAAAGGATGGAAGTGGTGGATTGCTCTTGGTAGAACACACCCGGTTTTTATATCCTGACAGATGTATGAACTCAGACACTTCTTCATGCTTTCCACACTACCCAAATAACAATCAAGTAATTATTTCAGTACATCAGTCAATTTCTACCACGCAAGGCCTGAGTGAACATCTTCTGTCAGAACAAAGAGGACTATTGCCCTAACTGAATGGAAGCTGGAATTTGCAAAGCCATGGAACAGCAAGAATTCTTCACCGAATGAGACAGAAATTAATCTTTCCCTGGTTTACAAAACGACAGTGATTTTCTATGCAGAAACTATACACAGATTAGGGAACAGTATCCCCTGCACATTGTCAGGAAGAAGCGTTAACCCTCAGAATCTGTTTATATTGGATTCTGCCAGATGTTTCATGACCTTACCAGTTTGTCCCTCAATTACAGACATCCTGCAGATCAACAAAGCTGCAGCAACTCCTTCAGTTACCATGGGAACCTGAGTACTTTGAGATGCTGCTTTTTCTACTGTCTGGATGAGCATCGGCAGCAAGTCCATTCCCTGCAATAATGTGTCACCTGAGGAGACAAAAGAGACAGGTTACAAAACAACATGGTTGTAAAGTGGTTCTTCTGCTGTCATGAGACAAGGAAAGGAATCACACACACGCTGGGGGGGATTCTGAATCTCCCAGAGTATCTGCCAGTCACTACCATTAAACTGTGAAAAACTAGATGGTAACCACTTCAGTCCTTTCCTCACACACAGAACAGTCCCACCTCAATACTCAGTTTTTGCTGATGGGATGCAAAAGAAAATGCTAATTCAGATACATTAAAGGAATTAGTTCAAATCACAGGAAGTCTGACTTCAAAGATTAATGTTTCCCTAAGAGAGGGAAAGTAAATTCCTGGCAAGCCATGACCATCTGTTCCCCTTCAAACATTCAGAAGTTAAGGAATCCCAGAGGTCTAACAACTGTGGATGCAATGCTGCAGTCAAAGGGGATAGGACCAACAGATGCAAATCTCAAGAGGATCACCAAAAGAGAATAATTTCTTAAGTTCTTAATTTCAAACACAATAATTTTATTTGTTTTTTTAAAGCTTCCAAGAGTCAAAGACACAGACCAAGATTTCAGTGAGCTGGGTGCTATATAAAACAAAAGCATGGTCCCTGAGCTAGAAACCTTACAATTTAAGTGTAAGATAAAAATAAAGCTGCCCAGTTTTACCTTTGAAGGAGGCCAGCATGCACTGCAGGTAGGCATGTCTCACAGCTGAAGTCGAGGTTTTAAGGCTGAAGGCTTTCTTGAGCCATTCTATCAGCTTTTTAGGAACCTCTGTGGTGAACCGAACACACCAAAGAGCCAGGACAGAGACTGCATGAACCAACGTGCCTTCGTGGACTGGGAAGAAACACAGAGCTCACGTCAATTCAGCAACTGCATAAAGCACAGGAACATAAACCAGAAAGCAGGTAACAATGTCAGAATGCAAGAAAAGAACATGTGTGTTCCTGACAGGCACTGCACTGTCTCCATGGGGCTGCTCATCACAACAGGGCAACACACTCCATAGCACAGCAGCCAAGAATCCAGATTTATCCTGAATTACAGGCCACGTGGAAATCCTGCTCAAGATAAAAGCAGCTTAGCAAACACAGAACAAAGGCAAGAGGTCTCACCTTCTTGTTGCAGGAAAGGGATGAAAAGCTCAGCCATGGTTCCACTCAAAGCTTGGCTGGAGGGTCCAGAAACCACATGGTGACTAAGGCTGCCAATCCCTGAAAGGACACAATTCTCTCAGCAATTCCTAAGCTAACAGCACAAAATCTAAAGCCAATCAAGGATGATCCTTCACATTTTAATCCTTGCACAGACAACTTTTTTCTTGTCACTACATCTGGATGTCACATCCACCAGGATTGCGGGATCTCTGTCTTCATTTTTACTCAGGAAACAAGTCTTCTTTGAATAAAATAGTTGGCCTACCAGCCAATTATTTTCTTTGAACAGAAATTCAGGAACTGGCCTGTGGTATCCAGCACCTTCTATGGAGTCAACTAGAGCCAGTTCAGAGACAGGCAGGGAATCCTGAAGGCTGAAGCACACATCCCTCACATTCAGCCTTCTGCTGAATTTCTTTCACCAGAGAAGCAGTTTTCTTCTAGGCTCCTCACCTGAAAGGACGCTCATCTTCTGAGCAACAACTGTCAGCTTCCCCTCTGAACCTGCCAACAAGAAACACATGGGTGACAGGTGACTTACAGACAACTGCTATGTGCTACATCGAGAATCTTCTCCAAAAGACAACAGCTTGCCCCATCATCCCTGAGCCAGGTTGAGCCACCCCTGCCACACAAGCAGCTAAAGACAACAGAAAATACAGTACACAGATTCCTTGAGGCTGTCAAACCTGTATTCATCCCCACTGCTTATCCTACAATTTACTCACCCCCTAAGATGGCAAAAAGGTGCTTGCCCAACGACTCCACAGCCGAAGGATCACTACACTGCCGAGCCAGGTTCCTCAGTGCCACAACCGCTTCATCCATCAGCTGCACACTGTTGGACTTCAGGTGACCTAGAAGATGACGCACAAGCTAAGAGTTCTTTAAGACAAACTGCATAAAAGCAGCAAGGCAAGGACATATCTTTACACCTGGCTTAACTCAGCTTCTGGAACCATCACATGAACTATTCCAGTTCCAAGTTACAGCATTATCCTCCCTCCCATGTAAAACCACCTCTTCGTCAGTAATGAAACTGTTATAGGTGTAGCCAGAAAGTTGAGGAAAGCTTTATTCTGAATTCATCATTCCCTCCAGAAGTGAGAGCACTTACTGGCCAGTCCTTTCACAATGTCTAGAGCGTACTGGCTGAGATCCAGGTTCACAGACACAAGCAAGCAAGAGATCGCTGAAGACAGAAGAGATAATGGCACATTACATTCTGTTAAGTAACTGGTTTTAGCATTTTAATACACCCTTCCCCCCAATACACATCAAGAGAGCCAGGGAAGTAAGGAGTAGAAATAAAAAAAAAAACCTACTGAAATTGATGCCCAGTGAACAGATTAATTCAGGATTATTCTTAGCACTCAGCTGTGAAATCCAGTCCTTGGAGCAAACAGCAGCTATCACATACCCTGACACTTGGCATCACACCACAACTGTTGCTTCTCCACCTCTAACCCTCAGATGCCAGACAATCCCGCTGCCTGCACTCGCAGGCCCAGCAGCACAGTCCAGAGAGACACTGTCCCAAGAGCTCCAGACCTCTAAGAAACAGCTCTTCAGGCTCGTTGACAGAGCAACACACAGAGGCAACACACTCACTTTCAATTACATTCTCAGGACTCCGTAGCAGGGATTTCTGCAGAGTTGGCAAAACCGAGTCCTTGAACTCGGCGTGGGACGTGTAGCGCAGGAGCGGGGAACAGCTGTCCTGCAAGGGAACAGAGTGTCAGCACCGCTGCCCCTGCTGCCACCGCACAACGCACAGCACCTCCGCAACAGGGTCTCACCAGCACGTGCTTCTGGGGCTTTGTCTTGCTCATGAGGATGGTCTTCAAGTAGAAATCCAGGAGAGCACTCTGAGCAAGCAGAAACACCAGGTTACAGCCACATCACAACCTGTACACAGCTCCCAGCGCATTGTCGGGAAACCAGGCTGGACACTCCAACTCCTTCTCCTCTGGAAGGCTGCCCTACTCCCTACACAGCAGCTTTGCCTCCACTCTCACATAAGTCAGTCAAGCAGAAGTCAATGCTCTCTGCTCTATCCTGAGCTCAACACTCAAACCACACTGAGAGCAACCTGCTGCCTTTCATTCCCACAGCAGGGAGAAGGCAGGAAGCTGCAGTGTTGCAAATCCACAGAAATGCCCAGGCAACACCAAACAGCCACAGATCTGGCACCTCCTCTAAACCTCCAAACCTCCTCTAAAGGCAGAAGTGCAGAACTACTCAATATATATAGTGAAACAGGGGCAGATGCAAAGTACCAGCCTCACTGGGACATCTGTTCAGCCCCTTCTCCATGATGACAAGTGATGCTTCTTATTCCCCCCAAAAAACAGCAGTACAACGGATGTACCTTGTATCGTTTAATCATATCCATCTCCTTCTGGGCAGTGCAAAATTGCACCACAAGTCCCAGCATCGCAGCATAACTCTGGTTTGGTTCAAGTCCAAGAATGACAGACAGGTACTGATCCACCAGATCCTGGTTCTGAAGAGAAAAAGAGCAAGGCATGTTAACACCAGAGAACCCAGAACAGCTCCTGAACATGGCACATAAGGTATACATCACCTCTTTCCACAGCCTGTTCAGTTTCTTCACGGCCCCATCCACCGCCTGCTTATGAGAACCTCCCAGGACTTCCAAAAGGAGCAAACACTGAACCTCCACCTGCCAAGGGCAACAGCCAAGAAAACCTTCACGCACTTGCTTCTCAGAGAGCTCGTATCAAACAAGACATGCCAAATGCCAGTGATTAGCAGAATCTGCTTAAGAAAATAGCCTCAGGTCATGTAAGTTCTTCCCACAAGCTGCCACTGCTTTCATCCCACATGCACCTCTTTGCAGAACCACGAATAACAGTTTTGGAAACCCCACCTTTGAAAGCAGCAATTTATATCTGATTACATCCCTTCTTAAAATGTGTTTCAACTGTATCCCAAGGTGCTGTGAGTGTGGTCACAGGTTCGTGTTGTTAAATGAAGCGAAAAGAAAGTAAAAAGCTACTGGATACTGTGTGACAGAATCTCACACTTGAAGGGAGGCACATGGACGTCGTGCCATGCTGCAGATACACCTTGGAAGCACCAGCAGCCACCTCTGTACGCACAGGTGCAAGACTGGCCCTCTCTCATGCTTTGTATATCTCCTGCTTTCTCCAGCAGAGAGGAGAGACCAAAACACACCAGATTCCCACATAAACCTGGATTTTAACATCCTGTTATCAGTTACATTCAGAATTATTTGCCATGTTTCAGCAACTTAAAGACATTAGAAATATTTAAGCCCTTATCTCCACAGGGATACTTCTGCAAACCAAAGAGAACCTACCAGTTTTTTCCATGTTTCTCCCTGTCTCTTGTCAGGCGTTGGAAAGACTGTGCGTACAAGCAGGCATGTCCAGGAGAGTGCCAGCAGAGCTGCAGATCCACTGCTCTTACTGTTGTACAAACAGGAGAAGGAGGTAAATTTTCATCTACTAGACCACAACAGACCCATCTTTGCCCATGTCAGAGCAGCACCTGACTGACAGGCAATTTTGTCACACAAAAATGCAGCTAAAGCCTTAGCTTTTAAAGGAAATTATCAGCCCTCAGAAGCTGTTTCAGCTCTGGTTTGACACTCAGAGCTTCCAAATGGCACACTAGAGGATAAGTCTTGCCTGCCGGGAATGAGAAACCTTAGCAGAAGAAAAAGACCATTTTTGGATCTTCTCATCAGCATTACAGAAATGAGAGTTAAATAATTTACCAACCTAGAGCACCCAAAAAGTGACTCAAGATTTCTCACCTGCTGCTCAACTTTACTGTCAAGAGCTTCCCAGCCTTAGAGTGCCACATCTTCCCTCAGCTCACATTCCCTCCTGGCACACTGCTTGGTTGTGGTTTCTGCCAACTCCCAACCCCTCCCTCAGCTCCAGGTAACAGATCCCACCTCGCAGCTCCCTGAGGATCCTCATCCCCTTGAGATCTCTACCTCAAAGTGAAAAAATGTACAGTGTCCTTGCACACAAGGCCAGCCACCACGACTGAAGGGTGAATACCCTATCACTGCAAGCCTTGAAACCAAGACCAGGGACTTTTCTAAAGCTGCACTTTGTTCAGCCCCAGAAACACTACAGGATGGTACCCCGTGGCCTCTGTCAGCTCAGCAATACCCTAAGCCACCCTTTGGAACCACAGGTGCTTCCAGAAGTTACCACAAGGGAAGAGCTGCTTGTTGCTCAGCTCAGCTCCTAATTTCACTATCTCCCTGTCTATAATATTTCACCATCTCCCTGTCTATACTATTTCACCAGCTGAAGACCTGATGGGTAAGGAAATCCCCCTTCCTAATCATTTTGCAGACTGTGTCTTGATAAAAGATCTGAAATTTAACAAAAGCAAAGCTGTAACTCAGACCCAATCCACCAGCACTAATACCAGGATATTTACAGTGCTTTCCCAGCAAACAAGACAAAGGTAAGAGAGGAACATCTGAATGGCATTAACAGCTTTGTGTCTAAAGGTTTTTAACACCTCTGCCAAGCAGCAAGCAGAAGAACCACCCTGAACACAGGAGCCCTACCAGCAATTCAGAACCATTTCCACACAAAGCAACTCATGCAGCACCTGGGAACTCCAGCCTTGCCGCCGATCCCTGAGGACTGCAGTGAGTGCAGGAGGTTTCTTGTTGTTGCCTCCGGCTGGGCCTCTGCGAGCTGCTGAAGGGCCGACTGCAGGGCTCTGCGGGACGCTGCATCCCTGCAGTGACAAACGAGCGTCAGTGAGCACCACAAACCTGCCAACATCACACAGAGGACTCTCTGTGGAGATAGGAACTAGTTTATCCTTTCTGTTCCAAAAACTGGAAAAGTTTCTGGCAGAAAGCTCCACTCCCTTCCCCAAGCAACAGCAGTTATGTGGAGGCTCTCCAGCATGTTGCAGAAGAAAACAGGTTCTGAACAGCTCCTCTACAACAGACCATGACTTAATCCTATCTAAAAGTGTCTAAAAGGCATCTAAAAGACACCTCAGTCTTGCTTCACAAGGACATGGGTGTTTATTCTTGCAAACTGAACCACAGGACAAAAGTTTTAATTTCAAAATTAAAGGTGAAATGCAAGGCAGGTGCTGCAAAACTTTTTAATGTCAAACCTACCCTGAGAGCCTAATTACAAGATGACACCCTTCGGTGTCACACACATCTCTGTGACACTGCATGCTAACATTTCCAGATGCTTCAGTCTAATTAATAAACATGTAAATACTGATAGATGAAATCATACTGCCTTTCCACATCAATTTACTCACCGGTATCGATGCAGAGTAAGGCAGAAGAGTTTGCAAAGGCCTTTCACTGCACCCTCTGGAAGATCTGTAACAATGTATTTCAAAATATTTCTTCATAAATTGATGAGCTCTTAATCTTTAGCACAAACACAATTCATTCCACATAGAAGTTCACTCTTTTTCTACATTTTATGCATATTTTTAAAAATAATGGCAAAAATCAGAACATATGGAATACAGCCATTTTCAGAAAATGAGAGAAATAAGAAAGTTTTAAAAATCTGCTTCTGCTGTTTTATTAAGACCACCTGAAATCTTCTACACTCTCCTCCCTAGACATGTACCTAAATATTCAATGAAAATTAAAAAAACAGACTGAGTCAGGAGAGAAACGGGCAACTGAAACACTAATGAAGAACTAATACACACCATGCTACAACTACTGACTGGAAAAAGCACACATGCCAAAAACCAGGGTACTGTGCTATCTACAAACTCCACACTTGGAATCAACGCTGTGATGGAGCACAGGATCCAAATGCTGCCAGCTCCCCCCCTCACACAAACACCCCTCACACAGCCCTTGAAACAAAACATTTTAACATTCTCCTCCACCCTGGTAAGCAGGACAATGTCCCCCAAGCTCTTACCTTTCCCAGAAATGCATTTTCCCAGCTCATTGAGGATCTCTCGCCGTTCCTTCACGCTGGCTGTAGTTACTTTTACGGCGAAGCGCTTCAGTGTGTCAGAAATCTGAAACCACAAAGAGGAAACAACATCAGACTGCCTTTGATATCAACCCACAGAACACAAACCAGGCAAGCAGAACATGTCATCTGCTGCCACATGACCTCTCAGTGCCCAAACATTGGGCATCCATGGTCTGATCTGCCTGAAGGATGACTGCTCTCTGTTAACCTGTCCCCCAGCACACTGGTCATGCTCTCTAAGAGACACTTACCCCTCTAACAGAATAAGAGAGAGCAATAACCTGGAGCACAGGACCTTTGCAAGCAAAAAACAATGCACTACAAGAACTGAGAGAAGCTTTCCCTGTACGTTATAGCCTAAAGCCCAGGCAGCCCTGCAGAGGGACTCCAAACTGCAGACAACCCAGGGTGACTGTAACTGCCCATTCTGAAAAGCTGACCAGGTGTCAGTAGTTGTGAAATTCTGTACTGGCATTTCCTTTTTTCCAAAATTAACAAGCACATTGCAGGGATGTTGTCAGCTGGACTCGACAGATTAGAAAAGGTTGTGTCTTGCTACCAAACTCCTCCATGTGCCACCAGCTGTGCCCAAGGCTACCCAAGCAAAACAAAAAATCACAGCACACAACCCAAAGGTTTTTTTATGCCTGAGTTAATGTGTGTTGGGATCTGCTGGAGGAAGGGGACTGAGACCACTCACCTCTGCATTTACATAAACCAAAACATAGCTCTCCAGGGAGGGCTTTTGAAATCACGCTCTTAAATTCAGCAACATTATATCTTAACAGTAATCATCATCTTTGGGAAGGGCAGCAAACAAGAATGTCTTTAGAAACTCATCAAAACTGTTCTTTCTGCCTTCAGTCTTTTCAAAGAGCTTCTCAGGAACCGCTTTCAGAGAAGTTTTTTGCTGACATGCTGGAAGGCTAATCCTGCTCAGCAACTACCTGGGATTTAGGGACCATGCACACCTCCCTGAGTCTGTGACCACTTCACACCCCCAGCTCTCCTTAAAACTGGCTGGAGGCAGGGCTGCACCCCTGAACAGCAAGGACTAGGTCAAACTGTGGAGGACAACCAATAACCGACAGAACCAGATGCCATTAAGGAGCTGCTCTGCCTTCAAACTTTCCAATACAGGAGTTCATCATATGCAAACTCAAACCAAGCTGCAATTACTCAAGCTGCTTAATCACAAGCAGACAGATGTACAGACAGGAAAAACGTGTTTAAATTCTCCCAACAGCCTAGAAACTGAAATTACAGATTATGTATAACACTACAGGACTTCCCCAGCATCTCAGTGACTTACAGAAACCGCACAAACTCCTACTCCCCAGTCACCATGGAAGAGCAGCTGGGACAGGCTTCACCCACTTGCTTTATACTTTTATTAGGATGTTTATGTACATGCACGTTACAAAGCCAGCCTACAAGCAATGCTGTGCAAGCAAATACAGAGGACAAAAAGGTAATATAATAAAACAAGTTAGGAACACCTGACTTGAGAAGACCGGGGTTTGCCTTGGGAACATCCCAAGCCCATCAGGGTTAAACAGGCGGTGCCGGGCAGCCCGGGCACGGGGAGCGGGCACACAGGGCTGCCCCAGCGGGGCGGGGCGGGGCGGTGAGAACCGGGGGAACCGGGGGAGAACGGCGGGCCCGCCGAGCCCGGCAGCCGCACAGGGGTCGGGGCCGGGCGCTGACCGGGACAGCAACGGCCGCCCCCGCTGCTCTCCGGCCCGGCCCCGCGGCCGGCGGGCCCTTCCCCCTGGCCGGGTACGGCCGGTGCGGGCCCGCCCCGGC